>LJPJ01000311.1:144103-474254 GCA_001430935.1 Amauroascus verrucosus
TTGGGGGGGGGGGGGGGGGGGGGAACACAGAGTCTTTCGTAGCTTTGAAGGGTCGTGACATACTAATTCGCTTGTCTGGTTTCGCTCGACCTTTCTTTTCTAGCGGTGTGCTAGAGCTGAATGGTCTTGTGGGTTGAAGTGCTGTGGATCGAGAGCGATTTTTGGCTAATATTTCGCCGCATGACTGGCGATGTATGGATGGACGAAGAGAGATTCTGAAGACGTTTACCAGGGAGGCGAGGATTGGAGATATATGCTGCCTCATAGTTGCTTGGAGGCAATGTACGTGATAACCCAGTCAAAAAGGGTGATAACTGGTAAGCAGTGAGGAATAGTTCTCACTCTGGCTCTTGAATTGTCCAAAAGCATGAATGATGAGATGATTTAGATTTTCGATTAAGCGTCGACAGTAGACGCGTTAATTACATAATGACAACCTTTCCCATCGGTAAATTCGTCAGCATGTTCTATAATTGGTTAAATAAGCGCTAGAAATTCCACTATCATTCTTCCTAGTCTAAGCGCGACCTGTAACTGTTCGAAAAAAGAAAAACGATATGAAGCTGTAAGGCTATAGTATGAATCCCAAACAAAGTGGGATCCGGAGGGAGAAGATGTAGATACAACTCATTAATCTACTTATCGAAACGTAAGGCCATATCCAGCCAGCCGAAGATCTCATGTCTGGTTGCCACCGATATATCATCATCATCTTACCCCTTTGAACCCAACGCCATCAATAAAAATGCTATCCATGCCCAAGATGCGATTACTACCCAAGCTTTAATAAAAGGCTCACCGAGAATTTGGCATGCTGACGCCATAAGCCAATATGCGTGTTAGCAGAAGTGAAACAGCACCGGGCAATTCCATTATGGGAATACGCCCAGTGGCCAAATAATCCTCCTCACGAGTCAAGAACCCGTTTTTTACTCCGATCGTAATTCAACACTCTTCGCTTGCGATGCGACTGCGCCAATTTCCACCTGCAGTAGAGGACCAGTGCATCTTTCAAAAGAACAAAGAGACAACCCCCGACAATGCTTCTCCCCCATTTAGTTTGAAGGAATCCAGCCCTGGATTTATCCAAAGGCGCAATGGTCCATGATTTCGGCAGAGAAATCTTCAATAGTCCGCCCATACCAGCAGAAATAGCAGGGAAGAGAAGCGCCCCGAGAACAGTATCAGCAATATTGCTTGTATCATGTATGATCTCATTTTGGTGTCTCCCTAGAATTTGATTCGCACCGTCTCCTTGTTGGTTAGCTGCTTGGCCTTCAACTTGTTCTCCACCTTGCTGATTGCCACCCCCTTGAGCTATGGCTTGTACGGCAACCGGGTGGTCGTCATCATCCCCCATCCCCAACTCCAATTCTAGGCCAATCTCCATAAGAATCTCTCCCTCGTCATCGGGAAGGTGCTCATGGTGCTGATCATCCGCATTTTGATTGCCTTCTTGGCCACCTTGTTCGCCGTCTTCAGTTTCTCCAGCCCGGGGTTGAACCTCTGCAATCCACTTCCTTTCTAGCCTTCCAAATAACCTCTCATAGAGCAGGCCGTAAAAGGATTTTGCATAAGGGAGTGCTGCAAATGTCACCGATGGACTAGGCGGCCACATATCCAGATCCAATTGTCCTTCTCCTGGGTGATTCATAGCGAAATATATTACCGGAATCGCGGGTAACAAGCTCTCCGCATACCTCGTCCGCGAAAATATTAATGTCAAGGGAATTATCGGAAGTCCCAAATTTAGCCTAGGATTCCACGACGGGCGTGCTCCAGCATTCAGTATTTGTTTCGCTTCCTCCGTCCCGAACACAAGATACATCGAATACGCTCCATGCGCGCAGCTCCCTGCCCAAACCGTACCTGCCAGCGTAAATAATATTCCCGGTAATACTAAGCGTCCCGCGATTTGTTCCGCCTTGCGCATTAAATCTACTACCAAACTTCTCGGTCGAGCTATGACAATCTCTGATTTACACTGCGGGCAATGCATCTTCGCCGACCGACCACTGTATCGTCTCGATTTGGGATTCTCCAAATCTGCCAGCCAATCAAGGAGGCAAGCTTCATGGGCATATAGCGCGCATGGACACGGCGAGCGCCATTCTGAATTTAGCGGCGAATCTTCAGTTTCGTCCGTGTAGCAAATCCAGCATTTTTTAACCTCGTTCTCGCCAGGGGGATTAGTCACGGAAGCGGAGATATTGCTTGTCTGGGTTTCACTAGTATTAGAGCCATTACTCGTATCTTGCCGTTCTGATTCTTCCTTTGTCGCATCAGTGATGTCTTCCACTTCGACCTCTGTAAACGAAGATGATTGTGTAGGACTTTCTGGGAAAGAGGACTCGGATAATTCTGCCTGGTCGCGCTTTTGCGAGTTTGATGTTTCCCCATAGGAACTTGCCCTTTGCTGAAGAGACTCTGGCTCGGTACTAGATTCTCGTGGAGATAATTGTCTTACTGGGCCTGATGGGGCGGACCGCGGAGGGAATGATGCCATGTTGAATTTCCTGGGATACAAGAGCTTTAGTTAAAACACTGGGCATCAACGGGTTTCTATATGTCTCATCTTTAGAGCGGCGCTTGTTCTTTGAAATTATAGCGGGAGGCCTCTGGCTTCAGGTTAGTTTCATGATGTTTTTGTCCTGATAAACTGCAAACAAAACGTCAGAGGCGAGGTGTATCACGTGACAGTTGAGCTTTCCCTACAGCTTCTGTCGGTTCAAGCCGAGGTTGACTGCACGTAAAAAGATGTGTTCCTATTAAATTTGTCTTTGATACTATTATTAATTCGCAGGATGAACTTGTTAAAGTGCCTTATTTACAAATATGCAACCCAAAAACGATAATCACGTCGCTACTCCGTGGCTTTGCGGAATCGATATTGGAGAATCGATTGACAAAGCCGTTCATACCCATTTTTGGATCCTGAAAAAAATCACACCCAGCCTTCAATGATGAAGACATGCGAAAACGCCATGGATATCAAAATGGAGGAAGATCTTAAAAAGCATATAAATCGAAAGTCGCTGGTAGAAACAAATTAAGTTTTAATGTCCCGATCGTTTCTTCATCAGGGCCCGTCTTTCCTTTTCCTTGGCTATAAAGAATTTGGTGTTAGAGCCCATTCGCATCCAGGGAAAAAGATTTAGGATATCTTACCTTCATCATATACCAAAAACTCGTGTAAGGCTTTTCCGGCGGGAACCATAGGCAGGACAGGGACCTTTTTGTCGGTGATCATTTCAAGAAGGGCAGGGCCATCACTCTCAAGCAACCATTTCAAACTTGATTCAACATCCTTTGGTTTCGCGCACCTCTGTGCTTGTACTCCCATAGCTTCTGACAATTTAACAAAATCAGGGTTTTTCTGATGTGTATGGGCAAACCGGTCTTCATAGAATAGACTTTGCCACTGTGTAACCATCCCTTGCTCTTCATTATTCAGAACAAGAGCTTTAATTCCAATATTGAATTGAGCTGCAGTAGACAATTCTGTAAGAGTCATGTTAAATGAAGCATCACCATCAATATCAACAACCAAGCAATCAGGTCGCGCCACTTTGGCTCCAATGGCAGAGGGCAGGCCATAGCCCATTGTGCCAAGACCACCAGAAGTAATCATTGTGCGAGGATGTCTCCATCGGAAATGCTGAGCTGCCCACATTTGATGCTGGCCAACTCCAGTTGTGATGATAGTGCGATCCTTCATATGCGCTGTGAGAGCGCTCAGCTTCTCAATAACATACTGGGGTTTGATAAGTCCATCTGGTGTCTGTCTCTCATACGCAGACAAGGGAAACCGGGCCTTCCAGTCATTAATTTGAGTGAACCATTCTGGGCGTTCTGATACCGGCTTAATCTGTGGAAGAAGGAGTGCAAGGTTGTCTGCACAGTCTCCCTCAACAGCCTCTGTGGCCTCAACAACTTTGTTAATGTTCTTGGGCATCACTTCAAAATGAATGATACCTCCACGACCTTCTTGGGCGGCAGCCTTGGCTTGTGGAGCGAATTTGGCAATGTTGCCAGTTACGCGGTCATCAAATCGAGCACCCATTGCAATAATCAAATCAGCCTCTTGCATTGCCATGTTGGCATAAGCTGATCCGTGCATGCCAAGCATATGAAGAGATTTCGGGTCCAGTTCATCGAAGCCACCAAGACCCTGTAAAGTGGTTGTTACTGGGATACATGCCTTGTCTGCCAACTGTTTGAGTAGAACTGGGCCGTCTGGGCGAGCAAGAAGACCCTGGCCAACATAAAGAACAGGTTTCTTAGCAACATTAACGAGATGCGCAACACGCTTCACGGTATCCTCCAGGTGCTTCTGGCTAAGTTCACGGGCAGCAATGGTAGCGGCACTAGGATGTGAAGGAAGAGTAGAGGTCATTGGAATTGGCTTTCTCAAAATTCCGGCTGTGACATCTTTTGGCAAATCGACCAAAACAGGACCAGGGCGACCACTAGTAGCAATCTCAAAAGCTTCCTTAATGCGTCTCGGGAGTTCGGCAACATTCTTGACCATGACATTCCATTTGGTGCAGGCTCTAGAGATGCCAATCACATCGGCTTCCTGGAAGGCATCGGTGCCAATAGCGGTTGTGGGAACCTGGCCACAAAAGACAACCATTGGTGTGCCATCAGACAAGGCGTCCTGCATTGGGGTAATGACGTTGGTTGCTCCGGGACCAGAGGTGACCAGCACCACTCCTGGTTTGCCAGATGCTCTTGCATAACCCTGTGCCATATGGCCGGCGCCTTGTTCGTGCCGGGGCAGAACGAAATCAAAGTGTTTCGAATTATAGATCGCATCAAAAACGGGTAAGATAGCGCCACCAGGATAGCCAACTATCACAAGTCAACCACTGGTTTCATTATTGCAATGAAATCGAATGACTTACAGATATGCTTGACATTTAATCTGAGCATCATTTCGTGGAAAATTTCTCCTCCACTCAATCCGACAAAGCTGTAGGAAAGTAGTGTTAGCAAGGAGAGCAAAACGAGAAAAGAGCCGACGTAACGTACGAATCATCCAGGCCTGGATGTTGCCTGGTTTGAAGCGGAGATACATCTTGCCGGGGGTCTTGGTTAAAAGCAGGGCTCGGAATAGGCCTCGTTTGTCTGTTATGCAAGGAATTGAGGTGTTAAAAAGTGAATTGCTCTCGAAGAGATACGCCAAATCTGCTGAAAAGGACTAGTAGACGTACGTTGCAGTTGCAGTTGCAGTGCTTTGACCTCGTTTCGACGCTTCTCCAGTTGATAGCTTCTGTGTTGATCGACGATGCGGGGAGAGTGCAGCGGCAATTGGTGTGGTTGAGAATTGTCTGGAAATGAGATGTGATGGTTTTGACTGGATGGCGCGCAAGGCGCTCCTTGATGGTCTCGCGGACAACATCTTCATGATTCTAGAGCGCCAGGGTCTCTGAGATAAAGAAAAAGAGAGGTAAAAGAAAGGACAAAGGGGGAGAAAGAGAGGAGGAGGAGGAAAACCCAATTTAATGTGGAGGGAGAGAGGCAGCTCGTGATATGACTCTTCAGCCAGGGAGGAGCGGGCCCTTTGGGTAATTGAGTCTTTGAGCAGAGAAACTTGCCTTCTGAGCAAATTCAACTCAATCCACTGGCCAATCATGCCCGAACATCGGTGGAAGGATTCCAGGACCTGCCCTCCGATTCTCGGTCATTCTGGGGCTCGCTATTGGTCAGTTTAGCGGCCGCTAGTCCATCTTCGGTAACGCTCCATTCTACCAGCGAAGTGACTCAGCCAGAGAACAATCACGTGAAAAATCTGGGCTCAAAGACTGCGGGGCAGTGTGTTTGCCTTGTTTGCTTGGGTATGTGTCCGCGGATTATGTAATTCGCCTCTGATCCCTCCAGGCTTTGGCTCCAGGAACGTGACAGGCTGCTTGGGTGGGCTTCATGGCGTCCGTCAGCACCAAGGCTCCACGGGTATTGCTTCCATTGTAGGCTTATGCTTATTATTCCAACTCCTGCCTGGTCTCCATCTGATTCCAAGCATTTCGCATCTTCGACTTGGAGACAGATCCGTGAGGCCACAGTTGCAAATGATCCGGGTATCTGTGAGCAGCTGGTCTGAAGGTTAGCTGAGAGTCAAAGCAGTGGAAGAGTCTGTTGATAAACTCCTTTCCAGCCGAGCTTCGGAAAAGACAGATAGAAATTGCTATCAGATGCTAAGCCAAACGTAGGTATCGGAGAGTGGTTTCTCTCAAGAATATCATCGCTTGAAGGGGTTTGCAGGGCAGAGAGTCAGTGTTCATTTAACTAACGGTTGTTTTGCGCTGTAACATAATGCCCGGCGCGCTTGGAGTCGGCGTTTTCCCTGGATCGGGAAGTGGGGGGATTTTCATGGATTACTAACCAGTAGCAGAGGTCATCGTCATCGATGCTCTCCTGCTTCTCTCTACACTCGTATTCTATCTTCCCTCGTTGCCCTGCTGATATTGCTTGACAAGCATTATGGCGGAGCTAGTGCCACAGACACAGTCGATCGCCGATGTTTACCCTTCGGAAATAGCTAGTGCTTCCAAGGTCGCTCCAGACCAGCAAGCAAGGTGGACTGCCCTTGTCAAACAGTTCAAACACTTATACGGTCAACTCCCTGATTTTGTTGCAAGGAGTCCGGGAAGAGTAAACATCATTGGCGAACATATCGACTATTCGCTCTATGATGTACTCCCAACTGCATTGCGTGTTGATGTCCTGATTGCCGTGAAGACTTTTCAATCTCAGTTCCAAGGTGCCACCGTGCAGCTCGCTAATGTCAATGATAATAAATTCCCCGCCCAGAGATTCGCAGTTCCTAGCGATCGTGATATTGATATTGATACCGGAAAACATGACTGGGCGAATTACTTCAAAGCCGGATTGCTTGTTGCGCTCAAGTTTCTCCGCGAAAAATCGAGCGCATCCAGTTTCACCCCATCAAGCATAGAAGCTCTAGTTGATGGAAACGTCCCACCCGGCGGTGGCATCTCTAGCAGCGCGGCGTTTGTTTGTGCTAGTGCATTGGCCGTCGTTAAAGCCCATGGCTATGATATTTCAAAGCAAGATCTGCTGGATATATCTTTGGTTTCTGAGCGCTCTGTTGGTGTGTATTCGGGAGGGTGAGTTGTATCGATTTGTTCATTAGGAGCTAGCCATCTTGCTCACGACCATATAGAATGGATCAAGCAGCATCTATCTTTTCGCGTCGTGGATATCTTCTATATGTTCATTTCTTTCCAAAATTCCGCACTGAATACGTGCCAGTACCTAAAACAGATCCCGAAGTAACGTTTCTCGTGGCTCAAAGTTTTGTTACGTCCAACAAAGTGGAAACCGCTCCAAAGCATTACAATTTGAGGGTTGCTGAATGTACACTCGCGGCATTGGTTCTAGCGAAATTCCACGGCATTGACTTGCCAAAAGATTATAGCTCCTTAGGTTATAGTCTCCGCACCTATCACCATGAACTGATGCAAAAGGAAGGCCGTTTGGATGACCCTCTCGAGTATCAATTAGACTCAATAATTCTAGGAGTGATGGAGCTCCTGACCCTAGAGCAAGGCTATACCCGGGAAGAAATCGCTAATATCCTCGGGCTGACCGTCCTCGACCTCGAATCTAGGTTTCTCTCTGCTTTCCCTGTTCAGGCAGAGCGATTCCTATTACGCCAGCGCGCCCTCCATTGTTTCAAAGAAGCGCGAAGGGTACTCGACTTTAGAGCTTGTCTTTCTAGGTCCAACCACCTTGACGAGCACGGGATTAAGTATTTGGGGCAACTTATGAATGAATCACAGGAGTCATGCCGCACGCTTTACGACTGTTCATGTCCCGAGGTCAACGAAATGTGCCAAATTGCCATTCATGCCGGCTCACTTGGCAGCCGCTTAACCGGCGCCGGTTGGGGCGGATGCACTGTCCATATGATCCCCCAATCCAAAGTTGAGAGTGTAACATCGTCTTTGAAGAAAAAATATTACGACAAACGCTTTCCCGGCCTCAGCGAGGAGAAACTCAAAGAGGCTATGGTAATCAGTAAACCTTCAAGTGGGTCATTTTTGTATGTGGTATCTCCTCTCGCTCCAGTTTCCCGTTTCTTGCACTAATAGGTTTAATAGGATTTCGGGTGCTGCGATCACGGATGTCGTGTAGGTTAAACCAAAATAACTTATTATCGAAAGAAACGATAGGCTCTGGCGTATGCGTAGCATACAAGACTAGAATTTCAATCGCTGGAGTGTTCCGTCAATAGCTTGATCAGAACGCGAGGTCACTAAAGACTTAAGGGTTCAGCCACTCCCGCCTTTAGTGCAATGATCATCTCCTTAGAGTCTCCACACAATGCTCCCAAGCCAGAAAGCTGGTCCTCTCCTAATTCCCTGCAAAACATTATTTATTCTAAGAGTGTGTTTCTTGAATTCTATTGCCCAACCGGTTAGGATCAGGGAGTAATACTCCTCGGTAGGCCATGCCATTAGACACAGAGCATCTCGCCCACAACGGGGATCCCGTCCACCCCGTTTGAGCCAGGAGTGACACAGTAGAATACAAAATGCTGATAAAGCCGTTGTCTCCCAAAAGTTCTAGCTTAAAGTAAGCCCTTTTGCGAAGAGACAAAGAACTTCGTTCATCTCTGAAATTGCCCGCTCAAAAGCGGGTATAGGGAGTAAAACATGCTAAAACTGACCAGCTTTATCCCATCGGTTAGCAATCCTTACGGAGGCCCAAAAATTTAAAAAGCGTTGCCACGCAGTCCGCCAATAACCAATATGTCCCAAAAGATTCACGCTCTATTAAGTGCTATTAGGATCTTTTCCCGAAAAACGTATTGAGTTTTTTCATCCCAGAAGTATCCACCTTCTTCAACTCCCGTATGCCTCGTGACTCTTTTACCTTTTTCTTCTTCTCTTCTTCCTCTTGTTTACGTCTCTTCTCTGCCGCCGCTTCTGCCTCCTCATCGTCTAGGACCCTTTTGCGGCTTACATTGTCATAGAGGGAGCGCGATGCCGCGGCCTCTGCACGGACTTTCGCTATATATTGTAGATGTTCGGTGAGGGCAGTGAAGTCTTTGGCGGTGGATGGAGAAGCGACTATTTCGTCGACTCTGGCGGAGAGATCAGGGGAAAGGTATGCGGATTGGATGTACTGTAGGGCCGTGCGGATGCGAAGGAGCTGAGATATCTCTTTGTTAGGAGATAAATTGCCATTTTGGAGAGGGGATTGGCTCAATTCTGTGGCTGGTGTTGAGGTATTAAACGTCGAAGCTGACGAGGTGACTCCTATCACGGTCGTAGAAGTCGACGTAGTAGTGATCACCGAGGATTGAGATTCCACGTCATTTTGAGATGCATTCTCCTTACTCTCCGTGACTGTTTCGGCTGAGGTTTCTTCCTTGGTGACACTCATAACGGGGAGCTCCAATGCTCGCTGAACGAACCGTTCTTCCATACTTGGCGGTAGGCCATTTCTCGCCATCCTTTCCGCCTTCGTTAATAGCTCGACAATCAACTTCTCTTCATTAAGTCTAAACATTATTTCTCCCGCGTCGACAATATCACATACAGCGGTCATTCTGCGTTCGACCTGCGGCCTAAATCGCTTGTCCAGCAAGACTTTTCGAAGGTGTTGCGATAGGTCTTCGCGGGCATCCAGCATATCATCCAACGGCTGGAATAATTGGCGCGACGACTTCGATTTCGACGATGGGGTAAGTATTGGTAAGAGGAAGAACATCACATCTATCGGAGTTGCGACGAGAAATTGAGCGATTTTGGATGTAAATCCATTTTTCTGTGTAGGCTTGCACTCTTCGGCGCTCTCTACTCTATCTGCCATCTTTTCGGGTGCTTCTATGTCTTCCGAATCACTGTTGCTATTATTATCCGACGGCGATTGCGATGGGCGTTTGACGAATAAGGCGCTTCTAGAAGTCGACTTGGTCGGTGAAATCGAAGTAAATTCAAAGAGCCCGGATTTTGGACAAAAGTAATAGCGAGTTTGAGCGCTTGTTCTTGGGTTGTCGAGGAGTATGAATCGAGCATCTTCACAAGTATCGGTGGGTAGGATAAGGAATTTATATTGTTGCTGCGATTGATCTGTGGTTGAATGTCCGTTTGTAACATGAGGAGTCTGCGAGGTCGCAGGCGGGACAGAGGATCGAGTTCTCATAATTATCGACAACGCATGTAGTGAAAGGTTTACAAGTAAGGCTTAAGAAAATTCCACAAACGTAAAGGGTTCAATTGAGTGTGATATTCGTTAAGTTGGTGGTTTTGTGTAAATGAAAGTGTTTTGTCGGGGAGCCGCCGCGAGACGCGAAATGGACGCGCTTGACCGCGTTTCATCGATCAAACTTATTAAATTGACAGGGACCTGCGCCTGAGACTTGCAGCAGCCTCAAAAGTCATTTCCAGAAAAGGGGCGCTTCGAATGAAGAGAATACTCCATATTACATTAGCGTTCCTTTTTTGTCTCGTGCAAGCTTGCCAGTCAACCTGATCTGCCTATTGTCCTGGCCGTGTTGGCTTCCCAGCCAGCCTTCGACGTCACAGACTTTTGTCCATCGGCAAGAAATCCATTTTAATCAACATGAAGAGCTCTGAGACGTAAATGTCACTACTTTGAAACGAGTACGCCTACAAGTAAGGGACCTCCCAGATCTGCCTCGTGCCTAACACCGCTGAACAGACGTAACTAGTGGCCGAGATACCGTGGCCGCCCAAATCACCCCACGAAGCTCTCATGAGCTCGCCCGGCGGACGCCGAAAGTTTCAAGAGATGCAAAAACGGAAAGAGCTTGCCCGTGCAAACTTCACAAGTCCTACCAAGAGCCGCGCCAGTCAACTGCTGGACGAGAATACCGAGTACGCTGCTGATGACGACGACGATGAGGAGACATTGCAGTTGAAGCTAGCAGCAATTGAAGCGAAATTGAAGTTAAAAAAGTTACAACAACAGAATGGATCCAAGTCTAAGCTCGCAGGTACCGATGCGGAGAGTGACAATTTTCGCCCGAGATCTCAGGATTCGAACATCGGAAGCCGATATCTCGAGCGAAAGAGAAGAGTGGAAGACATACAAACTACGATTGACGTTCAGGTACCCGTCTCGCCGGTCAGAAAGTCAGCCACTCAAAAAGATGCAATATCTCCAAGGCGGATTATACTGGGCATCGATAAGGGCTTAAAAGGGAGCGAAGTGTCGCTCAAACGGCCGCCAGGATCAAGCGATTCCGCGAGGCCAGGAAGTTTCAGTGTCACTCGACCTGGTTCCTCCTCACGAGCTGGCCCTTTTGCAATGGTGTCGCAGAGCTTCCCAACCTACGATTCTCCAAAGGTTAAGAGTTTCAGCGAACGGCTTCGGGAGAGTAGGTCAATAGACAAGGCAAAATGGGAGAAAGCGCAGGCCGTGGCAAGGAATCGGAGTACTTCTTTTGCTGTGGACAAGAAAGAATTGGAGGACTTTAAAGCTGCCGCTGAGGAAAAGTCAGCAAAACCACCCAATGCTCCTATGACAACGGAGAGGTTGCAAACTCAAGTGTTCAGTCGGGCTGACATTATACATTCTTACAATTGGCCACGCTCTCCACGTCGCCGGAATAAGACCGTGTCTGCAGGCTCTGATAGACCTTCATCCAGAGACACGATAACTCTAGGACGGAGCAACTCTGTTACGCAAACCGGCGTCTCCGGGCGCAGCCTAGAAACCCATCAAACAGAAAATGAACATGAAAGTCGCGATGAAAGGACTCCAGACCCTTCTAAATACGAGCCGTTTTCGGGGCTTCACCTTTCTAACCGCATCCTACCACACTCATATATCACGCGAAAGACGGGGTCAATGAAGAGACTGCGCATTCCGGACTTGCTCAGAACCGTTAAAGGGCCTCAATTCGAACCGCCCGACGTAGATGGTGATTATGTGGTGTTTGGCATAGTCGCATCCAAGTCAACCCCAAGAGAACACAGAGAGAAGAAAACCGGGACAGAAAAGGAGAAGGATCCCTACGACGACGGCCTGAACAATAATACTAAATATATGGTTCTCACACTTACCGACTTGAAGTGGAGCATTGATCTGTTTTTATTTGCTACGGCGTTTCCGAAATACTATAAAATGTCCCCGGGAACGCTTATTGCAATATTGAATCCATGCATTATGCCTCCGCCACCTAATAAAACCCACACCAATTGCTTCAGTCTCACCATATCGTCCTCGGAGGACACAATACTCGAAATCGGAACCGCCCAGGATATCAGCTTCTGCAAGGCCGTCAGGAAAGATGGTAAAGTCTGTGATGCCTGGATCGATGGGCGGAAGACTGATTTCTGCGATTTCCACGTGGATATCCAATTACGAAAGACGACTTCGCGAAGGATGGAAGTTAACAGCGGCCCTGGGTTCGGTAGAGGCCCTCGATCCGGGCGGTTTGGGGCCCGCGGTGGTCGTGGTCGTGGCGGGCAAGAAAACGGTCTTCGGAACGAGGGTGCAGCGTACGACAGAGCAACGGGATCAACATACTATGTTACGCCGCCAGTTTTAGGAGGATCGGGTGGAAACCATTTTGGATATCGTTCGGCCGCCAATTTGATTGATAGTGATAATCCATTCGTCGCTAGTGGAGATTTATTCCACCGACGGGGTGAGGGGCAGGTAGAGCGATTTCGCAAACGGCTGGCAGACCAGGAGAGAGAGCGTCATATAGCCAAACGGCTCGGCGAGTTGAAAAGTGTAGGTTCTGAATATCTTCGTGCGCATCACAATAACACTCCGCAGCCGTCAACTCCTTCACACGGCCGCACATTCGACGAGCCTCAGTCAGCACGCACAGTACTCGGATTGGACAAATCGGCGAAAAGTGCAAGCAACGTCAAACTAGGCCGGATAAAGAAACGAGACTTCGAAAGCAGTAATGGCGCGGGAAACACCAATGGACGCTCTTCGCCTGTGAAGAAGACGAGGTTTATTACTGCCAAGGGCATTCGGGAAGCAGGTAGGGACAGCTTGGGGACGAATCCGGGGGCATATTCAGATGACGACCTGGATATTGTGGCATAAAGTCTTGTGTTTTCCTTCTTAACTGTACATACATACAACGTTTACGAAACATATCTTTCCAGACGGGATCGGCATTGAAACGATATATTGGGTAGGAGGATTAGGGTTCCTGGTGCATATTGGGTTATTGGTAGAACTCGTGCTTTGTTTTATGATGATGATGATGATGATGATGATGATGCATTGATTGGCCATCCGAAGAGTTGCAGAGCAGTTGGATGTTCAAGCTGGACTGTTTGACTGGTTTTCACTTCATACATATTGTGTTGATAAATCAGCTTTGTAACGTGTCTAGTCCAAGTTCAGTAAACAGTTCATTGAATTTCTCTTGGTTTAGAAACATCAGAAATGACAAAGTTCGAACTAATAAGTTTTACTACTCAAGCTAGACCTAGTATCTCATATCCTGGCTAACCCTGGACAATCAGTTCAATCTGCACTGTGAAACAAAAACGCCTACATACTGAGTTTATAAATAGGGAAATGACCGACCGATCCACCCAACCCGCCTGATGCACATGAACAGGTGTTGATTAAAAACTCTGGGACGAAAATAAAAGGGAAAACGTGATTCATAGCCAGGAATATGGTATTTGAACCCCAAGCTCAATAGCAACAGCAAGGAAAGAGGGAGAAACGGGGTTAACCTAGTGTATGTATTTTCCGTACAAGCCAAGGAAAATGGAAAATCGACAGTGAAAATGGAGAGATTAAAGGAAAGAAATAGGTCATGATCATCATATCATCGCAAGCAGGGGAAGGAACAAATTTGCGAGGTAATTGGACTGATTTCCGTGGCGAATGTGTAGAGAAGAGTAGAATGAACGAAAGAAAAACATTCGAACTCCAGGTTTCTGTAAGCTTAGTGTTCGTTCACACCGCAAAACAACACTCACTCAGATTGATGGATTTTCTTGGACTGATGCTGGTTGTTACTTCCAAGGGAGCTGGAACTTCGTTTCTTTCCTTTAACAGCTGGGGAAGACTGGGATTTAACACGCGTCCAGCGGTCAAAAGGGCTGAAGCGATTTTTAGTCGGACTTCCAGTATTTATTGGGGTAATTTCGGATTCAGCTTTCTTTGTCTGGGACCGAAGAGAGCGACCGGAAGCAAGAGGGGTTGAAGGGGTTGCGAGACGCGTTATTTTAGATGGGGGAGTAACAGGCAGATTCATCATATCAGGTGTTGTTTGGCTGGATTCTTGTTCTGTTCCCTCTTCCTCCTTCGCGTCGCGTTGGCTTTCTTTGGCTTTCTTGCATTTCGCTGCACGAGCGCGTAGCTGATCAGGGGTAGGGAATAAAACTCGTGGTTTAATAGACGAGCGAGTTAGAGGACGGTTACGGCCAGCAGGGAGGTCATCAATGGAGCCCAGAAGGCCAAGATCGTTATCGCCATCAGATTCATCAATCTCCTCAGGCTTGAATTTGCGGAAGATCTTCTTTCCCCGGCTGTTGTGATGTATTAGCGATATCCCCACATCAAATAAAAGAAACAACTTACAAGACATAAAGGATGCCATCATCACGATTGATCATTTCGCCCACCGATGAGTCGCGCTCAACACCAGCTTCGCTGATTTTCCTTCTCTTCAGTTTCCCATCAGATTCTTCTGCTTTAGAGGCGTCATCTTCTTTGCTGCGACTAATAAAAGGATTATCGGCCGCGGTATTCAACGTTGGAATACGATCTCTGATGTCCGTGTAGATATCAATAGAACCACGGTTCTGCTGGGGGTCGGCGTGAAAGCTCTCTAGGGAAAATCCACTGTATCTTTTACCCCTAAGACGCCTTTGGGAGGCCTGGTCCGAGTCCATGACTTGAGTGGAACTGGCGAACAAGGATCGAGCGACATTCCCAGCATCCGGAACCTTTTTCTTTCGAGGTGTTTTAGCAGGAGTCGGAAGCATCCCTGCAGTTATGGCGGTTTGTTGGTTTGGATTTTCTAGCTGTTTGTGTGCGGATGGTTGTGAGGTGAGGGTAGTTTCTGAAATGCGGCTAGTGTGGGCTTTAGTGTAAGGTGAGGGACCGTTGTGTTGTATATCAGATTCGGATGAGGGGGGCTGGTGAGGTGAATTGGGGGTCGATAGAGCACCGTCAGAAGCATGACACAGATAATGGCAGTTTCCGTCTAAACCTTGTATTGTTAATAAGCACGTACTTACAAAGAATGAGTTTTGATTGTAGGATTATGGCTCACCAAGTTGACCTTTCTCATGAATTGTAGTAGAACCTTGACATTGGACGGAGACTTGGGGAGTTTCTTCCCGGGTCGCTAAACGCTTTGACCGTCGTGGTGAACCTGAGTAAGGAGAATATGTGCTGTATCCAGCTCCGTGGGCTGGCGCTGGGGGCGTCCGAAGTCTTCCTCTGGGGGGAGGAGTGGTGGCCATCTTTCGCGTTTCTATATTGCTTCTTTACACGTGAGACGAAGAATATAGCCCAGTGATGCTGTTAGCCTAGAGGATTCAGTCAGCATTAATCCCCCATGAGACGTCTTGAATGTTAAGAAGGACTTGCCAGTCTAGCCGAACAATGACACAATTATTATTGAGAAGATGTCTTGAGGCTTGTAGGACAGAGCGAAAATAAATTCATGCGGCGCTATTCAGAGGGTATGGGCCAGCGAACTTTTTGGACAACTCAGCAGGCCACTAAGCAATCCGATCTCTCGACAGAGTCACAGCAGCAGGGCACCCAATCCACTCAATGTTCGGATGAAAAGGCGCCCAGGATACAAAGGTTGCTTCTTCTATCCACCACAATGAAGGACTAGACCAGTATACCAAATAATACCAATCTATAGAAATAGACCGAGATAGTTTGGAATTTCTTTTGAAAAACGACGAAAGTGTTCAGCGGAAGTCGCGTGGACGAAATGCTGGGAGACGCCCGCGTAGGCTTTGAGGTAACTGCAACCACAACGAAATTTCTGACGAAGTCCTCCAAAACAGCTATGCAAAATTGAGCTAAGGATGCTTATCCTTTAAGTACTCGGACGAGCGATGATCGGATGCTGGCAGCAAGTATGCAGAGTCTCAGGGAATTGGGCGTGAAGTCATTAATTTGACGATATTCCAGCGTCGATGCTGGGTTGGTCACCAGTTAGCTTAGTCATCCACTCTTTACCAGCCACATCTCCCGCCTGATAGGCCCCAGCCACTCAGCCACCGCCAGGCCATTTCCTATTTTGATAAGAAGCTTTGAGCGCCCAGCGAACGCCCAGCGAACGCCCGCATATGACTCTGAACAATACGGAGTATACCTCCCTACGAAATCACCTTGTCGACACCCTCGAACGAGAATTCACCAAGATCGGTCCCTACACGTGAAAATACACGTCCCCGGCCATGGCTACCCCTACCGACGAGATGGAAAAGCTACACTTCCATGCAAGCCCAGAGGACGACATGTGGAGCTCGAGCTCAAAGCAACGATCAAAGCAGTCTGCTGAAAACCCCGCAGAAAATTCTTCCAGCCAACCAGTACCATCGTCTGAGCAAAGAGAAATTGCCTTAAAATCGGAATTGCTAGTTCTACGCGACGTTAACAAAGTAATTGAGGGCGCAATTGAGAGCCTAGAACGCGCCAAAGACAACATGGGGGTAACTGATCTCTTTGGCGCGAGGTATCCCGACGTTTGCTCACCCCTTGTGTAATAGAATGTTTCTCGTACTGTTAACTCGGCCTCTACGCTGCTCGATACTTGGACCCGCATTCTCTCCCAAACAGAACATAACCAACGGCTTATTCTGAATCCTTCTTGGCAAGGCGCAACGCAAGATATCGCGGATATGGAAAACGAGGCGATCTTAAAACAGCAGGCGGCAGAAAGAAGAGAACTGGAACAACAGCAACGAAAAGAAGCGCTAGCTCGAAAGGCGGCGGAGCAGGGCCTCAAGAAGGCGGAAGCTGCAGCAGCAACATCGCGCAGTATACGGGGAACATCATCAAGAGGAAGAACACGCATTGTGGGCCGCACTCCTTCGATTTCAAGTACATCGCAAACTGGGCAGGCGACATCACGAGATGCAGCTAGAACTGCAACGAGCAGAGGGACGACAGGCCTAAGGAGGCCTTCACCAACTTCTGCTAGGGGATCAAGGACCGCAAGCAGTCGCGGACGACTCCGTGGGACTTGAAGTGCTAATACTACCCCTCGCTACGGGCCTGTTGCGTTAATTTATGTTTAAGATACCCCGATTGATTACATGACATAGACTATAGAATGCCTTTAGTAGCACGGACCTTTCTAATCCACAAAACACCATTTACGACCAGCAAAACGGCTGAAAACGCCATTGCAAACGATCAGAAGTTGCCTCTGTATTTATTGTAGCTCCAGAATCCAAACTTGGGCGCTTCTTGGCGACGCGCGAGACCAAAACGCAACATCACAACAGAGAACTCCTGTGCAGTTAATAATTACACATGTGACTACTCAGGCCCAATAAGCCTGTCATTGTCCATGGAGAAAAACATCACGTTAAATTACCGGACTGCTCAAATATTGAATAAAGCATGAATTTCGCTCCATACCAGGACGAGTCTCCGGACGTCGAGCGCGCCCTCTCTCCCTCCATAACGGACGCCAACCGAATCAAGTCGCCCCGATCCTCACCACCAGTACAAAACGTCTCCTCAAACCTTCCCTCGCCAAGTGTCTTTGCGGGCCAAGGAAGAAGCAGTTTAGAAAACAATTCGCATACGGGATTCGGAAGGGAACAATATGTCGAGGCTGGGAGATCGGATGTAAGCGCCTTCGAGACAAGCCTGCCCATGCCACTGGGCGTGGAGGCGATGCTGGCGTATTTACTCCTGCCACCGGCAGGAGGAGTGTTCCTACTACTCGTGGAGCATAAGAGTGATTATGTGCGGTATGTACAATATATATACCTTAGCGCGATGGACATTTTCACCTTGTAACTCTTAGTCTGACTGGCATACTGGCAAAACAGATTCCACGCCTGGCAATCAGGCATGCTCTTTACCACAATATTCGTACGTCGACGTGCCAGAAACAACCTTCGAAGAACTTGGGAACATCGTCTAACTCCTCACGGTACAGATAATCCATATGCTATTCGCCTGGTCAAGTTTGATCTCGTGGCTCTTCTTTGTCATTGACATTTGTTTAATTGCATTCCTCGCCGCACATGCCTATCGCGACGGTCAGTCCACTCAGCATGCTGCCCCATTCCGATCAAAATCTCTGACTTGCGCAGTTGACACACTCGACCACTACGAAGTACCTTTCTTCGGCCGATTGGCCAATTCTTTCGTTGACACCGAGTGAAATCGAATGACTTGACCTCTTTCAAGTTGCCCAGAAGGCCACCCTTCATATACCCTTACCTGAAAACATTTGCACTTTATTGCTTGCAACATATAGCTATGTATAAAGTCGGCGCTTTCTTTTTTTGTTTTCGCGTCTCGCTCATCATTTGCAAGAATGGTATTAATTAACGGCTTTGAGGAATCGGATATTGCCTCTCTCTGGAAACTTAGATGTTTTGTACAGATTCTGGCCATCGATACACGTACGATTCTAAACCTTTGCCTGCCCGGTAGGGGAGTGTGATTCCAGGCATACGTTACCGAATGTGCGTAACTAACAGTTCTTGTTTGACTACATAGACTTTTAAAAGAATCGATATAGGCCGTAGAAGCTCAGCTTTCCCCGGAAGCCATTATCTCAAAATACTCAATAAGCTGAGGGCGAGCTTGACGCAAAAACTGGTTGATAGATCGAATGCCTAACTATTTAATGTGACTTCAATCCTCCATACTATTGGTGATTTCTTTTTTATTAATCCTTTCCAATTTATCATCGAGCGAAGAGTTCCAACCTGTAAGGTATCTACATATCTCATATCGCACCATTGACTCGTACCTTTGATATTGCTCTAGCGATAATTCGCTACTGCCAAAACACCTTATGCCCGGCAGAGTGTGAACTCCAAGCTCTCAAGGTCCAAGCGGTCTTCTCCCTCTAAGCGGCAATGAGCGAGCTACGACCCAAGGACGATTTTGCCCAGAAAATGAGCTTCCTGAGGGTCGAATACATGAGAAAGAGGAACTCGCGTAATCTTCATGCATCATGTGGCCTACCGGTGACACGCAAAACAGAAAACCATTGATGTGTTGACGAAGCAGGTAGGTCTATTTATGGGTAATGACCGGGCTTCTCGAAGTAAGACAAAAGTTTGAACAGTTCGATATGTATCATTCTCATTAAGCAGGTGTAAGCAAGAAAGGATCAGTAGCATGCAAAATAATGGGTAATTTAGAGAAGCGGTATCGTGTAACCAGCCTTAGAAGCGGGATAACGACAGCCATGCCTAGGAGTAGAGAAAACTGATTGATGGTCAACATCATTATGAGAAAGATAGCAAATGCTCAAGCAAAAAGACCGTCAATAAGTAAGCACAACGGAAAATAGAAGGGAAAAATCAAACACTATAACAATGACAAAATGAAAATAGCAAGTTCGACGTGAAGACATGAAGTCGGAACGAAATAAACCCGTACTCAGGGATAAAAAGAATTCAGAAAACGCTGAGATCCTCAACAAATTCCAATGCTTAGCCAAATAATCAAAACCATTAAGGAAATTCATATGCTTGTACAGTACATGCAATAATTGCGGGGACTCATTATCAGCGTTACGGGGTATCATTCAACAGCGTTGCAAATAATTGCTTGGTACAAGACCAGGCATAGTAGGGGTACCTGTGATTTCTGCCTCCCACCAACCGTCATCTTGATGCCGGAGTACAGCAAGGATATCTCCCTTCGCAAATCCCAGCTCTTCAGGAATCGCCGCGGTATAGCTATACATTGCCCGTGCTAGGAAAGGTAAGAGTCAGCTGGGCGGGAAAATCAGAAGAATTGTGGCAGTGGTAGAATGACTCACCGAAATGCAAAACCGGACGACCGTCTCTACTCAACGGTCTTCCATCGGGTGCTGCTATACTCCTGCTTCTACTACGGTAGGGCTGAACACTGGATCCAACATCCGACGCTGAACCATAGTACATGCTCATGGGTCGTTGATTGTTGTCCACGTGGCTATAGGAGCGCGAATGTCCGCCATATTCCCCTCCCATATGACTTCCGGGATGCATATCCATCTGATTTGTTGATAGCTGAAGCTCCATGCCACTTGAGCTCGCCGGACGGTCCGGTCTCATGAACTGTGGTTGCGGAGAAACAGCACGGTGCGTAACACTTGGGGAGGCACGGGGTGCAGGGCTAGGAGAGGCACGCTGCTGGCATTGCGGGGAATATTCACGCTCAGAAACAGGTTTCGTGGGTGTCGCATTGGGCGATTCTCGGTATCTGCTATTCATACTGCTTGATTGGTATGAAGTTGAACTCGGTTTGCTGATGCTGTATGGGGATTGGCGGCGCTCGGTATCAACTGGTGGCTGAGGACTGGCACTTCGTCTTGGGGCAGGAGAAACAGCACGAGGATGCTGACGAGCCTGCTGGGTGTTTTGAGAAGGTGCGGTGGTTTGATGCGGGCGAGTAGAGTTGTTGAGGAAACTCTGCGCCTGCCCTACGTATTTCTGAGTTGTCTTTTGCATTTGAGCCGACGTAAATGCCGGTCGAGGAGCATCCAGCCGCTTGACTGATGCTGCGTCATTGTAAGCTGGTGGAGGTGTTCCACGTTTTGCACTCACCCTATTACCGTCCTCTATTGGTGCCGGAGGTTTCGGGGGTTCAGAAGTAGCAAGAGCGGGATTTGATATTCTATGATATTTCTCAGCCGAAACCCGAATAGACGACTGCTTTCCGACGCCTTTTAACTCCGCAAGGGCCTGGGCAATAGGATCGAGGCCGCCATCCTTGTTTGTCGCAGTCCTAGAACTTCGTCGTGCTGTAGTCTCTGGTGATGCGACATCGAAAACGTTGTTCCCAACGTTGAGTTGAAAATTCGCCCGAGGATCGACGGGCTCAGGACTTGCAGTTCGAGGTGCAGAATTGAAAACTGGTTGCCGTTGGTATATCTGACTTGTGGTCTTAGTTTGCCTTGAAGCCCCCCACGTATTCCGGGTTGTTTGAGGTGGTTCGGGCTCCTGAGCGCTTTGACGTTCCTTTCCATGCTTACTTTTCCTCCGGAATGGACTGTTGCTAAAGAAAGCACTGCGCTTCTTTTGGACTGGCTGCTTTACATTAGTCATACCTGGCATAGGGACGCCATTAATAGGCTTCGTTGGAGATTGTTTCCCGCTTGGTGGTTCAGCACTAGAGAAGGAAGTAGGATTCGAGACTTCACTATGTGAATACGAGTCCCGGCTGGAAGGCCGGTTAGCACTTATCGTGGAACTCCTCTCCGATGGGGGACCTGTCCGGCAAAACATTGTCATGCCATCCGTAGGATATTCATTATGAGGGATAGTTGGAATATCTCCATGCTGGCTGGGCTCATAATTTGGAGGAAGAGTATTTGCGCGTCTGGACTCCACCGTCGGTGGATGTTCTATTGGCTCTGCTGGTCGCAGTGGCTGAATGGGCTGCATCTGCTGTATCTGCATCTGCGGCCGCGGTTGCACTGGTTGCACTGGTTGCATTGGCTGAACTGGCTGAACTGGCTGAACTGGCTGAACTGGCTGCACTGGCTGCACTGGCTGCACTGGTTGCCTTGAATGCCTTGATTGCGTTGGCTGTGCTGGCCGTGCTGCCTGTACAAGCTGTCTTGGTTGCATTGAATGTGATGTTTGCATTTGTTGTAGTTGCTGTTGTTGTTCTCCTGATTGCACTGGCTTTTGCGGGGTCACCGTAGCTTCTCGGCTTGACGGTATTTCAGTGCCACCATGGCCCATTCTCATTGCAAGTTCAGAGTCTGGGTCGTGGTGAGATTCATATGTGGAGGGTTGTGGAGAAGAGCTCCTAAATGCGGGATTGATAGTGCGTTGGAATTGAGCAACCGAATAACCGTCTTCCTCCGACGTCTCCGAGCTCGTGTCGTTCACGTCGCCGCGGCAGAAGTTGATATATCTCGGAGGGTCGGGTATTTCTTGACCCGTGCCTCTTTCCTTGATGAATAAAGTGATATCTTTCTCGACCTCGCAATTTTCCAAGGAAACTCGTATTTTCTCACAAGACTAGATACATTAGCAAGGGATCATCGATTTTCCTTAAGTGTGGGCCTACCGTATCATCACTGACACACGCGGTGGACGCGATATTCGCATAGGTCCAGAGGCTGCTTTTAGTGAAATCCAACCGTTCCTCTTCCAAATCTTGGAATTTCTAGTATTTTTGTCAGGCAAGTTTTGTGTAAGTGCGAAAAGAGTTACTCACATCACAGGCAGCTTTCCATTCTTTGTTCCAACGTCCTGTGGTCTCTTCTAGAATTTTGACCGCAGCTTCGTATTCACTACTATTAGATGCTAACTGAATTTGGGTTTTCTCAAGCTTTGCCTTGTTTTTTCGTTCTTCCTGGCCCATCACCATGTGCCCTTGCGCGAGATAGCCTTTGATGCGAAGGCAGTCTTGTTCATATCTATCCCTCGACTATCGCTTCGTCAACAAAATTTCTTATCTTGAAACGAGAACTGCTTGAGCGAATTTCTTACTTTATTAACAGCATGGAGTTGGTGTAGTTTGGTCTTCAGCAATTTTTCAATACCGTACTGTACGATTTTTCTTCGTTCTTTCATTCCCCCTGAAAACGCAGCAAGTGGTTCTTCCAACTCGCTTTTCATCTGTGATGCAATAGCAGTATGAGTTTTTCCAATGGCTTCTGTCTCTCCTCTCATAGTGTCGAGTGAGGCACGGAGAGTGCCTGACTCGCAAGAGCCTAAAGGCTTGCGACATAGTGCTAGTAACCTTCTAGCATATTCGTCTTCAATGGCAGCGCGGGCTTGAAGCTTCATGTTAGGAAGAGCTAAGTTGGGTCTCGATCCATGGCAAGGGGAGTTCACGTACTGCTATAGAAGGATCTCAACTCATCACAAGTTACTTTGGCATTATGCATGCGCTCCAGCATGGGACCTACGCCAGCGTCATCTTTTCCCCAGAAATTGTTCGCGACTGAAGTTGGCAAGGAGTCAGCCGAAAAGACACTATGATGTCCATACTGTCTAATTTGCCATTGGACTCACAGGATAGAGAGACAGATGGAGCTCCTGAAACTGTTCCAGGCATTCTGAAAGAGAACCCGTGGAGGTGGGGTGGCTTCGAACTCAGAAAGATAGTAGACCTCGCCTTCCCATATAACAAGAAGTAGGCAAGTATGTCAAACAATCCTGGAGAATATAGGAAATTGATTGACTCAGGTCAATTAAAGGATACTTCTAGGGAAAGATAAAAAGGGAATAATATATAAACAATGAATGCGGGAATTGCAAGGAATTCCAAAGTGCGTGTTCATGCCTGGAGCATTCACGTCGATATGTTCCTGATGTTTATTATTCTGTTTCTCGGGGCAACCAACCAGGCTAGCTCGACTTCATCCTGTGGGGGAGGCGACGCTATTCCCTCTTCGGAACCCCAGCCGGATCAGCCCTAATCAACTGCCAAACACCAGGGTTTTTGTTGGCCTTGTGGACGAGCTTCTGAAAGGTATCATGATGCAGTAACTTCTTGTTCTTGGTCCGTGGAAATCATTGCTGGTGGGTAAGCCAGAGAAAATAGCAAAATCAACTCGACAAATGACTGTGTTTCATGCACTCATACGAAGCGAACAAGCTGCTAAACTTCAACTTACTACAATGGCAAGAACGCCACCCCGTACATGTATTCTTTTGATTCAAGTGGACAAAAATTCTTCCTCATTCCTGATGTGCTTGTGCTCTCATCAATCACGGATCTGGATACTCTAACATGGTCATTTTTTCGGAAGTCTGAAGAGTATGTTCCGTCACGTGACAACGGTAACTACTAGTTAGGGCAAGCCAAGAGACCCTCGTGTGTATCTATCTAGGACACTGGCATCTTCTCGCTCAGTTTGTCTTGGGGGTTTGAATGTGATAACTAGCATCTTCCCCTTCCCAGATTTAGCGATAAATCTTCTCGACAAGCAAACGCTTATTTTGCTGAGTGTACCTAACAAATCACAAAGAGGGACATCTACTCACCAGGTGAGCAGCTGACTTGCCAAGTTGGTCTTCCTACTCAACCGCAACGCCCAAACTCAGCTTACTTGAACCTGAAAACCTCCAACCCCCATCCACTTCATCAACTTAGCAGCCATACCTCTATCTCCTTTCAAGCCCAACTTCTCTGCTCCCCCTCTCTACACCACTCACTTATAACTCAAGCAAACAAAGCCTTTCGATAGCAATTGGAATCAACAATCTGTACCAATCCTGCATCGTGCCATAAAACAGTTTGGCCCTAGACTTCTCTCATCATCCGCACAAATTTCTCTCCACAGCCAGATCAGATGATCGCGTCTCCTAGATGACCTTCTCTTCTCCTTCTCATTCCGCCAAATCTTCGATTGCTTCTGGCACCGACAAACCATCTGCTCCCCGGCCTTCAAGGTCTCAGCAGTCACCTTGGGGCACTGCTGCGTCTCAAAACACAATCCGCCGTGGCCTTACGCCGCTCGCGACCAACATCTCATCTTCCACCGGTGGTTCTCCATCCCGCCGTCCTCCCCAGTCACATAGCCCTGCCTTGAGCACCTCTGCCACGTCTCCACTAACGTCCTCCTTCTCTGCTGTTCTAAGCGCCACGAGCCGCTTTCCCGTGGGCCGGAACAACCAGCCCCCAGTGTCTACTCCACCGTCCTTCGCCTCGCATCAAACTGGCGGCCAGCAACAACAACAACAACAGCAGCAGCAGCAGCAGCAATCCGGCTCATCAGTCACGTCTCCAAAATTTAGAGCTCTTACTCCATCCTCAACATCTCATCTGGCTACCTCGGCGACCTCGACAGCCGGAGGAGGCGGTAGCGGCGGGGGAGGCGGCGGCGGAGGCGGTGGTGGTACAGGTGTGTCAAGGGGTGCCACGTTCTCTCCACTTCTTACTGGTGTGAATTCACCGACTGGATTTGCATCTGATAAACCAAATTCAGCGAGCGCATCTAGTGCTGTGAGCTCCAGCCAATCATCCCTTTCGAAAATCTCCGTAGCCCAGGTATTCCTTCTTCTAGACTCGATTAACGAGAAAGAAGGGAAGGAAAAGTGGGAAACCAAAGCTTCTCAAATTCACAAAGTATGGAAATCCCTTTTCTGCGAAGCCTTGATATTCATTGAATGCGCTAACTAAAATGATGTAGCTTGTTGACTCGAACGGAATGGAAGTATTCTCCAAATACTTTCGTCGCCTTCTCTCCGGCAACGCGCCCCAAATATTCCCGGGCTCCAATAAAGCAGTTGAAAATGCTGGAAATTACCCGTTGTTGGTCCAAGAGATGCAGAAAGTCTCTCAAGACATAGACCAAGCGAGGAAGATTGCCGAAACAATTGACACTTCAGAAGGCGACATATTTCGTGATTTTGATCTCTCGACTTTCCTGGAGCATTTTAAGTTGGATCCAATTTCTAAGGTTGCCCTAATACTCGCGTTCAAGAATGTAAGCAGAGCAGATCTGCGAACAAAGGGTTTGTGTTCCTCATGGCTCTCCACATTGACTTTAATATAGCAAAAAACTAACAAGCTGCAGCTGATGCAATACTCTCTACCTCCATACCTCAGTTCTTGCAAAGTCTTTCAGCTGTTTCCGATTCCAACAATGACTTTAGCCCATCCTTCATTAGCCTGACCATTGAACGCCTCATATTCAACCCTCCTCGAAACCTGAACGATGACCTAAAGAGAAAACTTATCTATGCTGCCCGAATGCGATATCAAGCATCCGAAGCAGAGGTGCCACCCGAGATCGAGGCGGCGCTCCAAATGTTTGCCTTTTCAGACCCTCGATACACTCTGGTGAGGCAGATTCAAGGCCACGGGCCAAGGTCCTTTTCCAGTCAAGACTCGATTCTCGACACTCTCAATGCATCCGGGCCAGATGCCTACAACGAAGAACAGATTGGGAATGCTCTCCTCTTCATAATATATTCTCAAAATTGGCAACAATATTCGCCCGAATTACTCATCGCCACTATCCAGCAAAACCATGCAACTCATCCCATTAGTTGGCGAAGAGTCCTTCAGTTCTTTGACAAGGAAGGCCTTCGGATTGATCCAAGGCAATTTGTTCGTCTATTCAACGCATTGTTGCCTGTAGCACATGACGATCCTCACTTTGATATCCAATTTCTTTGGGGTGGAGAATGGGAGAATAAGGATGCCCAATTCTCTTTCGTCACTGCTTTCCTCTCTTCTAACATTGATACTTCGAGCATTCCAAATTTTCGATCAACGTTCCCCATTGACATCTTCGATGATGCATCTGAAATGGTTCGCCAGCAAGCAGAGTCGATTCGAAACAATCCACTTCGCTCACTTGACGCCGCAAAAGCTATCTTCGATCTGATCCTCCTCGCTCCCACGACGTGGGCTTTGCCAGAAAGTCAAGCTTTCGTGAAGACAGTCCTGCAACACGATCTACCTACCTTCCTCTGCTCTGCCTTCGCGATTCCTCAACCATGGACAAATGTTCAGGTCAATTTTGTCATTCGATCCTTTATGATCTTCGTATCCAAGCGTCAAGAAGGCTATCAGTTTGCTCTTCATGGTGTGTGGAAATTGGATCGCCAGTGGGTTGCAGACCAACTATTCCATGCTTTTACTCAAGACCCTATTTGCACACATTTGGTTTATGAGCATGCAGTCGAACATGGCTGGCTAGACTATCTCTTAGGGTCCACTAACGGCCTTGCCATCGATCTGGCATGCTTAGCGCATCGAAAAGACTCGTTTGACTTGGAACAGTGGGTCAAAGATGCGGCAGGGAAGTCTCCCGTTGACATTGGCGGTTTCCTCTCCAAATACTTGAGGATCAAAGCCGAAGATGAGATTCATATCCAACATAAAAAGCAACGTACTCCGCAAATGGTCCCACTAGCTGTCAAAACAGTGTATGCGCTCTTGTTGATATTGGAAGATTATATCACCGATCACGAGAACCTCACTCCGATTCAGCGTATTTGTTTGCAAGGCTACCCTCGGCTTATCAATTACGCCGAAGGTTTTGATGACATTATCGAAGCGAATAGTGTTAACGGAAATCGTATTCCCGATGCTATTGACAAACAAATGCAGGATCTTTTTGGAAAAATGTACCATGAACAACTTTCTCTCCGGGAAGTTTTGGAATTGTTGAGGCGTTATAAAACCTCTCGTGACCCTGCCGAACAAGATCTCTTCGCCTGTATGGTTCATGGCCTCATTGATGAGTATCATTGCTACTATGAATACCCCTTGGAGGCCTTGTCCAAGACAGCCGTTATGTTTGGGGGCATCATCAACTTCAAGCTAATATCGGGGATACCCCTCAAGGTCGGACTTGGACTGATACTCGACGCAGTCAAAGACCATGAATCTCACGAATCGATGTATAAATTTGGCGTGGAAGCAATTGAACAGCTTGTCAGCCGCCTCCCCGAATGGCCTGGGTTCTGTGGGCTCCTTTTACAGGTTCCCAGTCTCCAGAGCAGTGCTATATATCGAAAGGCCGAAGATGTACTCCGAGAACAAGGTCATCGTCTTAACGATTCCGATAAAGACGTCAACGGCTTGGCGGATGGGCTAGCTCTCGCCAACGGTACTGTTGATGATCTCGTTGGCACAGATGGTGTTCCTCGAAAATTCCGCTCACTTCAAGTTGACCCTCCCTTGCGTCCTGATATCTATCGCGAACCAGATGAAGAAGTCCACGACAAGATCCTTTTTATCCTAAACAATGTTTCGGAGCAAAACATAACTGTCAAATTGAAAGATCTACAGGAAGTACTTGAAGATCAACATAACCAATGGTTTGCCTCGTATATTGTTGAACAACGAGCGAAAGTGCAACCGAATTTTCAACAACTTTATCTCGACTTGTTAGACCTAATTGATGACAAACTTTTATGGGCTGAGATCCTAAGAGAGACTTACGTCAGTGCAATTCGATTGCTGAATGCGGAATCCACGTTGAATTCCAGCACTGATCGGGCTCATCTGAAAAATCTCGGTGGCTGGCTTGGTTCTCTGACCATTGCAAAAGACAAACCAATCAAGCATAAAAATATCTATTTCAAAGACCTTCTCATTGAGGCCTTCGATACTCAACGGCTCACAGTAGCCATTCCTTTCACTTGCAAAGTTCTAGCTCAAGCGATGAAGTCCACCGTCTTTAGACCGCCAAATCCGTGGCTCATGGATATCATTGCACTTTTAATGGAAATATACCATTTTGCAGAGATAAAGATGATCCTTAAATTTGAGATTGAGGCACTCTGCGGAGACCTACAGCTCGATCACAAAACTATCGAACCGTCGACTTGTATCAGAGAGCGTCCACCCCAGTTGGAGGATGGCTTAACCGCAACCAGCATCGCAGAAGGACTAGAAGGCTTCGATGAGATGTCCCTAGCTGGTTTGAACCGGGCAAGTCGGAACGAGAGAATATCACCGGCGGCAATCATTTCGAGCCTTCCTAACCTTGACCAAATCCTAGTGTATCCGCCATCAGCCAACACAGTTATTGATCCTAATGTCCTCCGTCAGATTGTTCACACTGCTGTTGAACGTGCAATTGCAGAGATTATAGCTCCCGTGGTAGAACGTTCTATTACAATTGCGTCAATTTCGACTGCTCAATTGATATTGAAAGATTTTGCCATGGAACCAGATGAGGAAAAAGTTCGCCAAGCTGCTGGTGCCATGGTTCGTGCTTTGGCCGGAAGTCTTGCGGTAGTAACATGCAAAGAGCCGCTAAAAATCAACATGACGAATTACATTCGCATGATTCAGCAAGAGTATTCTGAACAACCCATGCCTGAAGGTTTAATTCTTATGTGTGTTAATGATAACCTGGATGCTGCCTGCGGTATTGTCGAAAAAGCCGCGGAAGAAAGGTCCCTTCCAGAAATCGAAAAAGTTATCGAATCACAGTTAGAAGCTCGTCGACGACACAGACTAGCTCGCCCGAACGAGCCATATATCGACCCTTCAATCAGTCGTTGGGGCTTCTTCATTCCGGAACCATACAGGCAAGTCCCGGGTGGTCTGAATAAAGAACAACTGGCCATCTACGAAGAATTTGCTCGCCAATCTCGTGGGGCCGTACAGAACCCCGTACAAAACGTTTCGGCAGATTCGAGCAAACAGCTGCCGGACGTCCTTCAAGAAAGCTTCCCTTCTATCCCCAATTTATCGACTCCTGCAGAACAGCCAGCTTTGCCACATCAAATGACACAAACACAACGAGATGCCAGTGCGCAGCAACCAGCTATAGCTGGTACTCAACCTCAACTGAATGGCTTCCTACAGTCTGCGAATCCTCGTGAGAAGGTTGAAAAACTTGTCACTGATCTCCAACAAGTAGCACGTGACGCCCCCGAAGAACACATTAAAGATTTATGGAGGGACAGCCCTATCTTGCAAGAATATAACCAAATACTCCGTGCAATTTTATCGTCACCCAATGGTGAAGAACTCGCGAGGTTGACAGCAACCAAGATCTGTAGCACACTTTATAATCAGGCTGAAAAGACTTTAGAAATCGAAGTTCTTGTCCATTTACTTTCAAAAATTTGTGAACTTTCGTCGCTAGTTGCGCGATATACATGGGCAGTACTTGTCGAAGTTGAGGATGGCCAAATGTTCAATGTTCCAGTGACCGTGGCATTAATAGATGCCGGTTTGATGGATCTCCACCGCGTTGATCTCATCCTCACTAAGTTGATCAAAGAGAAAAATGCTCCGGCACTCGAACTACTCTCAGCGCTCATGGCCCGTGTGCTCTTCAACGACGAACCTTCCGCATTAAGATCCGATTTTTCGGGAAGCTTAGCTGCAATGAATCAATGGCTAGTCGAAGATCCAAATCTTAGTGTTGCTAAGGATATTATTCAGAAGCTTCGCGAATCTGGCATTCCTGAATCTGTGAACACTTTCCTTACTGACCTAGCCCGATCTAAAAGGGATCAAATGGAATACATTTTCAGCGAATGGATAGGAGTCTACAAGTTTGCTGGAGCAAATGACAAAATGTACACCACGTTCCTTAAAGATATTCACCAGAGACAAGTCATGAATAATCAAGAGGATTCTGCTCTGTTCTTCAGGCTGAGCATTGACATCTCCGTGGCTATGTTTGAACACGAGTGTCAAAATCCGAGCGGAAACCTCGACGAAGCTTTCCTTTACATCGATGCTCTAGCGAAACTAGTTATTCTACTGGTAAAATTTCAAGGCGAAGGTGATGGTGCAGTGAGGCGGAGCAAGCCAGCATATCTTAACTCAATTCTCTCGCTGTTAGTGCTGGTCCTCAATCACCATCAAGTGATGCGCGGAGACAGTTTCAATCAACGTGTATTTTTCAGGCTTTTCTCTGGCATTCTCTGCGAGTATGCAGCGAGTGGCCTTCAGCAGACAGAGCAGCATAAGGAAATGATTCGCGTCTTCTCTGATAAGTTCTTATCTCTTCAGCCCAAGCAATGTGCAGGTTTCGTTTACGGCTGGCTGTCTTTAATCTCGCATCGTGTCTTCATGGCAGGTATGCTCACTATGGAAGATCAGTTGGTAAGTGTTCGTTCCCCTCGTACAAAGGTGGTTCAATGACTAATTTCAAGTACCAGGGCTGGGAGCCATTCTGTGAAATAGTCCAGGTCATGTTATCGTACATTGGCGAACAGTTAAAACCGGGCAACATTTCGTTCGTAGCGAAGGACTTGTATAAGGGCGTTCTGCGAATTCTGTTGATATTACACCACGACTTTCCCGAGTTCGTTGCAGAAAATCATTTTCGGTTCTGTACAGTTATCCCAGCTCACTGCAGTCAGCTGCGAAATTTGGTGCTAAGCGCATATCCATCGTCATTCCAGAAACTCCCTGACCCATTCAGAGACGGTTTAAAAGTTGATCGGTTAGATGAAATCCGACAGGCTCCCAAGATTGCAGGAGACATTTCTATGCCTCTTCAGGTTTCTAACATCATGGTTGCTGTTGATAACGCCTTAAAGAACTTCTCGGCAACCGATTCTGCGGTTGAGCAAATTTGTGACGCTATTTATAATCCCTCAGTGAAGTCCACTGGTCTCTATTTCTCGCCTGTCAATGTTGATGTAGCTTTGCTGGAAGCCCTCGTCATCTACATAGGGCAGAGCGCTGTCTCCTCCGCAAGCCAAAAAGCCGGATCCCCTGTTCTCAGTAACTCACCACAGTCCTCCCTGGTCGAGAAATTGGTCAAGGTGTTCGATCCAGAGGCCCGCTATTATTTCCTTAGTTCGATTGCAAATCAACTCCGGTACCCGAATAGCCACACCCACTATTTCAGTAATGTAATGCTGGAATTATTTGGCTCTTTTCCTTCAGATCAGCAAGGTACCGACATTCGCGAGCAGATTATCCGGGTGCTACTTGAACGATTAATCGTTCACCGTCCGCACCCATGGGGCTTGATTATCACGTTACAAGAGCTGCTACAGAATGACAGCTATCCTTTTTTCCGTTTGCCATTCATCCAGGCTGCCCCAGAGGTCAGTTCAAAGGCCCCTCTTGAATTGTTGTAGCATAGTGTTGACTTTTCTAGATTGGTCGTCTTTTCGAAGCACTTCTTCAACACATCCAGCAACAAAGCCCTCGAACAACTTCTTAAATCTATTGGACATATTTGACTTGGGGATCGGCAATGAACTTTGGGTCCAATAATCCACCTATACTTGAACATTTTTACTAGATGCTTCATCGTTAAAAAAGTCACTTGGAGGGTGACTATGACTATTTACGAAATGACTATGGGAACAGGAACTGTATTATTGGTATTCGGCTCTCTGTCTTTGTCCTTTCTATTATTGATTTCTCGGTGCTGACAGGGGCGGTCCACGGGTTCTCTACATATTTTGCGTTCTTGGACGGGCATGCATGAACAGGGGTTTGTTTACCGTGCTCTATATGATTTTAAAGTAATTATTCAATATTATAACTAGCTCAGTCTGTTTTCATGTGACATTGGCGTGTGTATTGCGTCGCAAGGTTTTAGAAAAGTTGGTATGGAATAGAAACAGCTGTACAGTATATGCATTCATGCTTCTCAACGGATTTTTTTTGTGCGAGGTCCTGGATTTAGAGCCTTTGGTTACAGAATTTGACGTTGGCGTAGTTAGTTACCGCGTCTTCACTTTCGATGGTGCAACGATATCACATGTCTACCAAATCCAATGCAATCAACAATCTAGAGTAGCTTTACGCTTTACGGCGTGAAACACACACCCTGTACAGTATGCAATGGCTGAACTGGGCTCGGAAAAGGGCGCAAAGCTCAAAGAGACCTTAATGGTAAGACGCACAATTACATCTGGTTACATGGCCAACTGACCTTCCTAGGATAGGATAGCTACCCCCTTCAGAACCGTCGTTTCGAAGCCCGCCCAACGCGCGTACCTGGGAACGTTGTTCTTCCTAGCTACCATACTTGGCCTTTTCTGCGTGTCTATCGTATCGTATTGGGTCTTTTATTACAATTTTGTGCCGCAGCTAAGCCTGGAACGTCAAGTACACCTCCAATTTGGGTAAGTTGGTTCATGAAGCTAGAACAGCGAAATACGTCCTCTTTCCTCTCCCCCGACACTCTGAAACCACCGCTGGGCTAAACGTATATTTTTTTGGCTCTCCAGGCATGGCAATCCTGTCGGTATTGCACTTATCGGGCCTGAACTGGCGCATTCCCAAGCCTACGATGTTTCCGTCATCCTCTACCTTCCGCGATCACCCCCGAATCTTGTCGCGGGAAATTTTATGATCGACCTAGCTCTTCTGAAAGAGCCGTCGGACCCGGTTGCAAATATCTCCACTCCTACAATTTTGCGGTCTCGCAGGCCCGCTATACTGACTTATTCTTCGCCGTTGGTTGATACCGCGAGACGGGTTTCGAGGATGCCATTCTACGTGTTCAATTGGAAGCGTGAGGCGGAAACATTAAAAGTTATTATGATGGAACGGGTTGAGTTTTTGAAGGGAAAGAAGAACATCCCCGGGAGCTTGAGGTTGGAGATTCAAAGCCGGGAACCAATGCAGCTCTACACGGCTACAGTAAGATTTGATGCGAGATTTAGTGGATTGAGGTATGTCACACTCAAATAAGCAGCCTTTTTCTATCTTGCTTCCTTTGATTTCAATTACTGGATGTCATAGACCCAAGCTAACGGCTGAACAGGTGGCTCATGTACAACTGGAGAACTTTGTCGTTTGTAACATTCAGCTCGATATTCTGGCTCACATCAGTGGCTGCTACATCTACGGTCTGGATGACATTCAGCTCTTTACAGTTGCCCAAGGAGATAAAACCTACGGTTGAGAAGGCGGGTATAGAGGACGGTGGTCTGATTCTTAAGGAGGAAAGCGATGATGAGGATCGTTTCCCTCTCATCAAGAAAGCTAAATTCAACGACGCAAAAGCCATAAAAGAAGAGGAGGATATTGAAATGTCCTCTATGATTGAACCATTGGTGCCTATGGACTTCAGCAGCACTCTAGGAATAGGTGACACCAGTGCTAACACACAGCCGAGGCCAATATTGAAGGGTGAGAGTCGGGATCATGGACTCTTGCAGCGACGGAGAAGTCACATGTCTGGTGATTCCGATGGGGATTGAAATGCGTTCTATCTTTATCTCTACCCGAATGCCTGGATGCAGACACATCCACGATGTTATTCCTCGGTCGATAACACCTTTGAGGAGTTACGTCATAAACCAAAAACATCAACGAAAAGATTCAATGTAGTAAATTCAAGGATTGAAAAGGCGTTTCTTTCATCCGCCTTTCTAGTTATTGTATAATATGCATACAAGGCTCACCTGCTGCAATTCTTAAGATCACTCGTGAAACTTGAAGAGGGTTGGCAGTGGCTGTTGCCGGCCGTCGCCCAAAACCTCGCCGCGGGGGAAAACTGTGAAACCTAAAAGATGGATTTCAGTCCAACTTCAACTTTGCATCCTTGAGTGCCAGCATATCAGCGCAATTCGATATTTTTCGAGAGCAAAACCATTCCTTTTGGGGCAGGTGTATTGAGCGTATAAAGACTCCCAGCTCCAAGATGCATATCCTCGTATGTGAATTCGATTCCAAGAGGGGTAGATTGCAGCCTCATGTATATTCGAACTGACTGCCTGTTTCTAGGTTGTGAATGACGATGGCCCTCCATCAAATCAGTCATCCCCGTATGTTCATTCTCTGGTCCACAGTCTCCAGTCCGCCGGTCACGTCGTTTCTGTCGTTCTTCCCCACAGGCAGAGATCATGGATAGGCAAAGCCCACCTCGTCGGAGCGACGGTAAAACCTATGTATTTCCGTCCTGGAACACTCCACCAAGATGACGGGACGATTCACCACCTTCCGCGTAAATTTGATGGTGAAACTGGTGGAGTGGGGGACGAATGGATGCTTGTTGACTCCACTCCAGCGAGCTGCGTTCAAATCGGTTTATTCCACTACAACCGGGACAGAGGGCCTGTAGACCTTGTGATTTCGGGTCCAAATTACGGAAGGAATACGACAGCCGTGTTCTCTCTGTCTAGTGGAACAATAGGCGGGGCGCTCGAAGCCGCTGTATGCGGAGTCAAAGCGATTGCGCTCTCTTACGCTTTTAGTTCTAGGAATCATGACCCTGTGATTATTGCTGAGGCGTCGAGGTTGTCTATTCGCCTTATCGAATATCTTTCTATAAACTGGGGAGAGAGTGTTCACTTGTATAGCATCAATGTTCCTCTTGAACCAGGAGTGGAGCACGGGAAAATACTATACACTCCTATCTTGGATAACCGCTGGTCATCGGGGAGCTGTTTTGAAGAAATCGATGCAGAGGAAAGTGGCGAGGGCCCGGACTTGCAGGAGCAGCATTTGCGAGAGGGCGAAGTAACTCAGAACGGCGAAAAGCCATCTGGCCCGAAATACCGCCATCGACATTTCAAATGGGCGCCCAAATTCACAGATGTCTATCGAAGTGTGGAAGAGAGTGAGCCTGGGAACGATGGGTGGGCTGTTAAGATGGGACATACAAGGTGCGGGACCGCCGTGTATTCTCCTCGCAAGTTTTCTATAAATACTGACCACATTTCTCCTCTCCAGTGTCACGCCACTCAGGGCCAATTTTATGCATTCGCAAGGTTATACCGGAGAGATAAAATTGTGAGTACTGGATCCTGCTTTTAGATGCTGGCATTGGACGAGATATAGAACTAGATCTGTTCTTCAAGGTATCATAGACATGCATAACCTTTCGCGCCAGGCTTCAAACTGCTCCTGTGCACTTCAAGTCGGAACGTATCCCGTAATATTTACCTTCTAACTGGCAACTGTTTCTATCCATAGGGAAAACAGTACCCCTGAATTTTACGCGATAGTGGAATATGACGATGAATATGTTCAGCCCCTCATTCTCGACGCTCTCCAGAAAAAGCTCGAAGGGGTGCCCTATCAGTTGATATCTTCTCTCTCTAATCTACCCAGCCCATCTTCTCCGGTTTTACAATATGGTGTCTATGAAAAGTCTGATTTCGACCACGTACTTGCGCATCCGTCGACATCACTAGTAAATTCATACGTGATTCGAAAAGCTCTTATTCGCAAGCACTACCTATCAAATACAATTGCAAATTGGGTAACTAAACATCCCGATAGTATCCTCCGAAAACATTTTAAACCTGCAGTGGAATTTGAGTTGGATTTTGCGGAGTTTCTTGACGAGGCTTTGCTCGAAGCTTATGAATTGCGAGCAAGTCTTGAGGAAAATGAAGAAAGGGAAGAATCAGAAAAGGATTGGTGGATTTTGAAACCGGGAATGAGCGATCGGGGGCAAGGCATCCGGCTTTTCAATAGCGAGTCATCTTTGCAAAGCATATTTGAGGAGTGGGAAGAAGAGGACGAGGAGAATGAAGACAAAGCCAACGATAACAACGCCGCTGATTCCATGAACGAAAACGGTAATCATGGTATCGACAATGGCGTTGTCACATCTCAACTACGACACTTTATTGCCCAGCCTTACATTCACCCTCCGCTTCTATTTCCTTCGTCAGGCAATCGGAAATTTCACATTCGTGTGTATGCATTGGCAGTGGGTTCTCTAAAGGTGTATGTTCACAAAGAGATGCTCGCTCTATTTGCTGAAAGACCTTATGCTGCCCCATGGGAGAAAGGGGGGGTTGAAGAGCTTACCAGGCATTTAACCAACACCTGTCTCCAAACCGATACTACCGGACATGCTCAGACTGACAGTGTCCGTCGCTTCTGGGCTCTTGACGACAATGTAGCGTTGCTGCCTCCGAATTGGAAAGAGCGAGTTTACGAGCAAATATGTGCTGTCACCGGTGAAGTCTTTGAAGCAGCGGCTCGGGGAATGTTGGTACATTTTCAAACGCTTCCCAACGCGTTTGAGCTATTCGGAGTTGATTATCTAGTTGATGAACGCGGTGAGACCTGGCTGTTGGAATTGAACGCCTTCCCGGACTTTCGGCAGACCGGAATGGAGCTGAAAGAGAAGGTTGTCGCGACGTTGTTTGAAGAAGTAGTAGAGGTTGCGATTAAAACTTTCTTCGGTATTGGATTAGCGAGGAGGCCTGATCTTGCGGTCGCCAACTCCACAGATAGCGAGGGTAAGCCCAAACTACGTCTTGTGGCTAGCCTTGATCTGGGTCTTCGGGCTTAAGATCCCTAAATGTTTTAAGGATGAGTATGGAACTTGAACTTCTATACGCTTCTCAACAAAACTCGGTCATTCAATCTAAATCTCCATCAAAGCCAAAAGGATTCAATTAATAATCCAGGCCCTGATTATTTGCTGGATGTTGGATGCTGAGGGATTGGAAATTCTATCGTCAGCGTTCTTTACCACATCCGAGATCCAAAAGGAGTATCCGGAGTTGAAATTACATCACGCTAATCCACTCTAGTTACGCAAAGTCTCCGGAGCTCCGGAGGCTAGGGGTGCTTATTAATACGTAACTAGCTGATACGAGAACCACAGAGACAAGCTTTCTGGTTCCAATTCCTGGTTCCGATGCTGAAGCAAGCAATCAATCCAATGCCAGAAGCGTTTTGATGTCAAACAAAAGAAACGTTGTTGGGGGCTATGATGGTAGCGCCCGAGTCATCACAACAGTTCCAATTCCTACCGTGTGCTTTCCGCAATGGTAGAAAACATATAAAATGGCCATACCCGACACCCTACTATGGGAGTATATGAAGTCAACGTGCTGTTTTGTTTAGTCTCTACTTGAGATTTTTATTGATTGCTGGGTGAATGGTGGAATTAACGACGATGGCTATGAGTCAACAGTTTTCTTCAGCTGCAAGTTCGATTGCATCAACTGTTCAAACCGATATAGAGGCCATTCAAGATCCTACTATTTGCGCTACCAATATCACGCCGGAGGCAGCTTCGATTCATGCAGAAAAAGGGCCAACACCTGAGGAACCGGAGACCCTGGCCGAACCACATCGCCAGATCACTGGCTTCCGCTGGCTGTTTGTATGCATAGCCATCCTCTCTGCCAACATCCTTTACGGCCTTGACACGACCATCGCCGCTGATATACAGGCGGATGTATCTGAGACGTTCAACAACGTCACACAACTAGGTTGGCTGGGAGTTGGTTTCACTCTTGGCTCAACTGTAGCCATTCTTCCGTTAGGCAAAGCATATGGTATCTTTGACGTAAAATGGATGTTTCTAGGATGTCTATCCATGTTTGCAGCCGGAAGTGCTTTATGCGGTGCTGCTCCATCCATGAATGCTATGATTGTTGGGAGGCTGTGGGCTGGCATTGGAGGAGCCGGCATGTACTTAGGGTATAGTAATGCGATCAGAACACTTTGCACTTACTTACGTTCTAATTGCCAATAGGACCCTAAATCTAGTGACAATCATGAGTACCCCCAAGGAGCAACCTTTCTATATCGGCCTCAGCGGTTTTGTCTACGGCAGCGGATGCATTCTAGGACCGATAGTGGGAGGTTCATTAGCCGATAGTGTGGCTAGTTGGCGATGGGTTAGTTTGTCTTGAACAATGAAGCTCTTGAGGTTCTAAATACTAACGACTTATTGGAATTGAGGCGTTTTACCTGAACTTAGTCATTCTCGGAGCTATGTCACCCATATACTTTTTCATTCTCCCGTCATTACCGCGGCAACCTACCACGACATTCTTACAAAAGCTAAGAGCACTCGATTGGTTTGGGACTATCATCAACGCTGGCTTGTACGTTTCGTTTACAATGGCGTTCGCCTTTGGCGGGACGATCTGGGCGTGGGACAACGGGCGTGTCATTGCCCTGATCACCATCTTTGGTTTGCTCGTCATCGCCTTCAGTGTGTCACAACATTACTCTCTCTTCACTAATAAAATCGATCGGCTTTTTCCATGCGAATTCTTGCGAAACCTACAATTAATCTTGCTTTATGTTTGCATGGCATGTGGAGGCGCTGGACTCTTCGTTTCCGTTTACTACATCCCGCTATACTTCCTATTTGTCCATGGAGACAGCGGCGTGCAAGCGGCCGTCCGTCTGCTTCCCTTTGTCTGTGTTTATGTCACCATGATCCTAACCTGTGGCGCTGCGATGGGTCATACGGGTTACCACTTCGTATGGTATCTCCTTAGCGGACTCTTCATGACTTGCGGCGGAGCAGCCATGTACACAGTACACAGGGACACTCCCGCGGCTCACATATATGGATACTCAATTCTCCTCGGACTGGGCATGACAACCACCCAAGCCGGATACGCCATCGGACCGCTCCTGGTGAAACCCAACCGCGTCCCAGAGGTCATTCAATTTTTAAATATCTCCCAAGGCTCAAGTCAGTTAATTGGCCTTGCAATTGCCAGTTCCATTTTCCAGAGCGTTACACTCAAAGGACTGAGAGGCGTTCTTACTGGGACTGGGTATTTGGATTCCGAGATCCAGGCAGCCGTCGCAGGGGCGAGAAGCACTGTGCTTCAAACGACGAATCCGGAGCTGCGGGCGAGGTGTATCGATGTGATTGTAGGAAGCATTAGGGATGTGTGGACGTTGGTAATTGCAGCAGGCGCCCTGTGGACCGTCTGCTCGTGTTTCCTTATCCGTAAACGCTTTGTATAGACAATTAGTGGTTTGATAATGCGTTCCTAAGGAGAAAAAGTAACCTAGTATTAAAAATAAGATGGACGGCGTAAGGTGCATCGGGCATTTCATTTCCCAAACGTCGTAATAACCTAAGCCAGGTTAGTTGTTCCTAATAGTAAGCATCTAAAGCCAGACTTGATTGTTGAGCGCCTAGACGCTATTTAACTATACCTGCGAACACTTCTGATCTTTTCCCTCTTCCGTCAAATCAGCCCGTCCCTGTTTACTACATCTATCACCAGTAGCTCAACCAAGCATTTTACTCTCCCTGGCGGCTAATCCCTTGAGAACAAGCACGTCTTAGTCCCCAGACGACTCACGACCACCCGTCCGACATCGGTACATGGTTTCTCGCTCAAATAGCCGCCACCATTGAGACACCCCTGAGCAGCGTGTCAGCGACAGCATTACCAAGAGAAGCACCTCAACACCCTAAGAATGATGACTTGACAGACTTTGGCACATTTGTGAGTACTGAGGATGAGGAAGATGACCTTGATGATGTTGTTGAGCCCTGGCACATCTATGATATCAAGCAATGCAATTTTGCTCCCCAGATCGACTTCATAACCAAGCTCCAAGCCCTGCCTATGACATGTGGAGTTACATGGTGCTTTTTGGAGAGCTTTATTTTGGTTATCCGGTTATCTCTACTGGCCTTAAAGGCGGAATAGTAAGCGGTATGGCCAACTGCTTGGGTCCGCTACCCAAGCAACGGAATGGTCTTTATACTCATCCTGAAGGCCTTGATTACTGGTATGACCAGGATAGAAAACTTGACCCACAGTGGAGCCTTGCATCAAGAGTTGCATGGCTTTGGCCTGAAGGTGATCCAATTGAGCTGAAGCATATAATCCCCATCATGTCTCGAGGATTCTCTTACTGCCCAGAGAAACGTCTGACTGCAACGCAACTATGCGGGATCCTTCATTCAGAGCTATCATGGACAAATACGGCTGTTAGAAGATATTATATTTTCTGGATTTCCTATGTTGTACTCTTTTTCCTTTGTTTCCCTTTGAAAGATCGTCTTTGTTTTCGTTTCGAGAACTTCAAGCTCCGCACCCGCTCTCAATACCGCTCTGTCTGGGATTGCAAGACAAATTTATACCCCATTTGGCCGAATCACCGTCCACCGAAGGGACCAGACTTCTAGCACAGCACAACCACACGCGAGTGCTGATGCCATTTCGCAAAGGCGGTGGCGGGAAGAAAAATGCAGTACCACTTCGCGAGTTTCCGAAAAGGCCGCGCTGGGCAGGAAGATAGAATGAATTCGGGCCATTCCTCCCATCCTCTCATCAATGCTGGGATTAGTATTTTGTGCTCCGTCATCCTAAAATGTCCTAGTAAGTGATTTTAAATCATTACTCCTACAAGGGTTGTACAATTTGTTGAAAACGAAAGTCAGTTAGTTGCTAATAGTGAGTATAGCCACATGAGCACTTCATTTGGAAACTTAAGCAGCTCTTCGGTTTGTTTCCTGAATATCAGAAACTGCCCATTATGTTCGCTCCCTACCTCTGCTTGTCTGCTGTAAGAATCGGCTAAAGCGGTTCTTGCACCCATTGCTGGACCCGCTTCTTGCGCTTCACCAAGCCAGATCAACTCAAGATGTAAAGGGATGAAAAAAGCCATGCTAGTTTAGTGTCTCGCAGAACGGCTACATGGTAGGATGACTGCAGCCATCACGATATTGGATATAAAAGGGGGACGGTGGGTAGGGAGGGAAAGCGAGCAATATTAGAATCTTAACGTATATGGCAGATACATAGCCACTATGCCTGGTGAGCAGGGACATCAAGAGACAGAAGGAGCCCCTTTTGATGAGACAATATATGGTGTGAGGTATCTATCACCTTGTACCCGGGAGCGCCGATTAACCGGCTTAATAGTTGAGACATTGGAATGAATAAAAGGGGGGGGGAAGAGAAGAAAATAAAAAATTAAAATATTGAGCTGCAACTGACTGACATCAATGAATCACTACGGAGTACACCTAACATCGCTCTACCTCCCATCCTTGCTCACCACACCACGCGATGAGTACTGGCTGGCAAGTTTCCCCCAAAACTCCGAAAGATTGGATGATTTTTATCTCCGAAACTGGTTTATTTAGTTACAATAATTATTAACTAGTTAGTAAAAGCAGGGGGTTAACGATAAGGCTTACAACATCCAAATGACTAATATAGTTAACTAAACTCCATGCAAGTCAACCGTAATGCCGACTCCCGAACACCTAATTCCGGAAACTCCTTTTCTATACAGGAGGGGAGGCATACGGACATACGTACCTAAACCTGGTCAGGACTATGGCTTTGTTTTTATATATAAAGAGGTGTCATCCACGAGAATGAATCACTTAATATAACCTTTTGCGACATTAGTGCGGCCTCTCTTCAGTTATCATTGAATATATCACTAACACTATCAACATTATATACCCCAAAATACGAAACCATGGCACTCCCCAAGACTTTCAAGCAAGCAGTCTTCAAAGAAGTCGGCAAACCTCTCGTGATTGAGGAGGCAAAGCTGGTCTTTCCTGGAGCTGGAGAAATCTTGGTCAAGGTCGAAGCCTGCGGTGTCTGTTTCTCAGACATATATTCGCAGAAGAATATCATGGGAGGGGGGTTGTACGTCTTGCCTTGCTTAGCTGCTCTGATTAGCTGACTCATTGACGACTGCTTATAGTCCAATGGTCCCTGGCCACGAAATTATCGGACGAGTCGCAGCTGTCGGGCAAGGAGTGTCCGGATGGACTGTAGGTGACCGAATTGGCGGTGGGTGGCATGGAGGATACGATGGTATATATTTTTTAGTTCCATCTTACACCCTTATCTAGTAACTAGAGGCCGGCGCTTACTTTTCGCATAGGGACCTGCAAGCCATGCAAACAGGGCCTGTTCCAAATGTGCGACAACCAAGTGATCAACGGTGTAACCAAAAATGGTGGATGTATGTCATGTCCTGAAATTTTACATCACGAACATAACATATTGTTAAAGAAAACAATAATTCTAATGGCATGGTACAATACAGATGCCGAGTATTGTACTCTCCGCGCTGAAGCCAGCGTCCGCGTGCCCGACCATGTCAGTGCTGCCAAGTATGCCCCCATTCTATGCGCTGGAGTAACGGTCTTCAATTCAATGCGCCGTATGAACATTTCCCCTGGTGCGACCGTTGCTGTACAAGGCTTAGGTGGGCTTGGCCACCTAGCGATCCAAGTCGCCAATAAATTCGGGTACCGTGTCATTGCGATATCGCGAGGCGCCGAAAAGGAGAAATTTGCTCGGGAGCTCGGTGCGCATGAGTATGTCGATACGAGCAGAGAAGACCCTGGCGAAGCTTTGCAAAGGCTTGGGAAAGCATCTTTAATTGTCTCTACGGCACCGAATGCAGATGTTATGAATTCATTACTGAAGGGGTTGGGACCGTTGGGCAAGTTGCTAATGCTCTCTGGTATGTACTTCCATCTGTCTTCCGATAAGAGGGAGGGAAGATAATAACAATTAACGTATGAATAGTTCCTGGAAATGTGCCAATTAACACTGGTATCATGGTGAGTCCTCCAACTAGAAGCTCACAAAGAAGTAACTATTCCTAATCCACTTACCGCATCAAACAGGTCACTTCCGGCCTTTCAATTCATTCCTGGCCCTCCGGACATGCTGTTGATTCGGAAGAAGCGATCGCATTCACGGAATTGCAAGGTATCAACTGCATGGTCGAGATATTCCCGCTACATCGGGCGAACGAAGCCTTAGGTAAGGACTGAGATCACGAGCCAATCGTATTTAGGATTTTTGCTGACTCCTTTTCCTCTACAGAGGCAATGATGAAAGGGGCTGTTAGATTCAGGGCTGTAATTACCATGGAGTAGACGTTGACCAAGTAGCCAAGGGTACTGAAGCGTCTTTGCAAAGAGAGGATACCCAAAGACTCGGGAGAACGAGCAAGCTGGCCCAAAAGCTAATGCTAAATGTCCCTATCGGAATTTCGAGGCAGCGGAAGACAATAAAGGTCCAGTAGGATCAAGGCGAATCTTGAAGAGGTCGCCCTGTTCATATGAGGGAGGCGAAATGTACATACATACATCCATCGTCGAATAGACATTCTGTCTTGCATAATCTGGTCAAAGCCAAAAATAATCATTTAGGCGTAAACGATAACTCCTTCAAGCGAAAGCCCAAAAATCTGCCAGGTTCCCGGCTCCCGCGTAGAGCGGCTCAAAGCTATAAAACGAATCCATGGATGCATCCAGCCCCATGGCATCAGCTAGTACATTCTGGAACATTGTAGACGGTTCGTACTCTAGCTGAGGTATTCCTTCATCAGTCGTGTTACCAGCTACCCCGTTGCTAGTCTGCGGGAAGCCCAGACTATCCGAAATCGGTGGGGTTAGTGCCGCTGACTCGGGTTGCAAACGATTGACAAGAAAGTCCGCTTTAGTCACCAGGTCGCGAGTCACATTGGCGGAGCTGGCAGCAACCGCGAAGTTGTTGCCGAACTTTTCGAGAACAATGATTGCGCCATTAATCGCGCTGCGGGCGGAGAGAGCTGCAGGTGAGAGTGGGTGCACTAGAATGAAACCAATCAGCGACAATGTAGCATTCCATTGCCACTGGAAAGCTTCATTCCAACCATTGAGGATGTCCGTAGATGTACAGATTTGATGCATTATATGCGTGATAGCCACAGCGTGCTTAACGCAAGAAACGGCGTGACCTTCAACTATGGATGCAGAGCAAATGGAAGAAGTGGAAACTGAGGTAGAATCTGTAACTATACGTTGTGGGAAGCAAATAAAGGGCCGGTAAAGGTTCATGGAAAGATTGTGGTAGAGAAGTTCGAGGAGAATACGTTGTCGCTGTAACCACAACGGGGCAAATAGCTCCACGTCAAGGGCAGATTGGTCAGTCGAGAACGATTCACCACCATTTTTTCGCTTTGTCTTCATCCCGTCAGGCACTTCAGCCGGCCAACTCTTAAGAGATTGTATCGCGGAGTCTAGGAACTTGGCGCAGGTCTCTAAGGATTGCAGGTCGTCGTACAGACTTTTCTTATCATTGGCACCTAATATGTTGGCGCACTTGCAATCGAAGGTAGTGTAGACGGTACGAGCGACGGAGACTAATTTGGTATTAAGCAAGGTGTACGTTAACCAAGTGACGTTGTCGCCATAAGAAGCGAAATTGGAGCCCGAAAGAAAAGCGACTTCGCGATCGTCAGCCGGTAATTTGCAATAAGAGTTATCCACAGAAAACGGTCGGCCCAGCTTCATGCATGTCTTACTTTCCATGGTATATAAAGTCCACCATAGCCGCTTGCGTAACTCTCTCTGCATTCGCGGCATATTATTAGGTGGCTCAAGATGAAGGCCCAGAATGTGAGCTGTCCTCACAGCTAACGCCAGGGCACTATAGGCCATATTCTGGAAAGAGGCGTTGCAAAGGTAGATTACAGAGAATATTTGACATTGTAGAGTGGCGATGGATGGACTCTCTAGCTCTGAGTTCAGCAGCATTTGGGACCGACGATAGTGCCGCCGACCAGCAATACTTGCATCATTGCTATCCACTTGCTCATTGGGCTCATTGTTGCTAGTGCTTCGGGGCAAAGATGCCAGTCCGTACTGCATGCACAAGGCGAGAATAATGTCCACTAGCGCAGAAGATTTACGCGAGGTCGAAGAGTCCTGCCATAACGATTTATAGTATTCTCGAAACTCGGTCTCGTTAACGATCTGGACAACACAATGGTAGGATTGCCAGAACAATCCTAGAAAATAATCTTCCTGTGTCCCGGTTAGGTAACCACAAGCGATGGAGTCCTCAGGTCTTGAAGTCTTCTTGCAATCGCCACTACTTCTCTTTGGAGATAAGGGGTTTGTAAGTGTTGTGCTAGTTGAGTTGGGCAACATGCTATTGTTGGAATGAGGGAGCGCGGCATCCAAATAGGCCCTCATTCGGCCGATGAAGTAAAAGGCAGACGATCGACCATACCATTGTGCCTGATGTGAATGAGCTGTGTTGGTATAAATGCCTTCCCAGAACCTTTTGGTTCTCTTATTCGTCCAAGACGGTACCAAAGTTGTAGGTGATGGCGGGGATGGCGAAGGGACTTTCTCGGCGGTGCGGCGTGAAATGTCAAGCTGCGTTTCCAAATCTCTCACTTGCACTTGTAATCGCTCAATCTCTCTTCGCAATGAGTGTCAGATTTTTGCACGTATTGGAATAAGTCAAAGAAGAATGGAACAAACGGACGACCAACCTGACTGCGTGGGCAAGGGTCCGCACTTCACTCAAGCCCTGCTTTCTACATTGAACACCCTTATCTTTGCAGTGGCGACAGGGATAGTTGTTATCGCACTTAATACGATGCACTCGGCACCAGTTGCAGGCCCTAGCGACCTGGCTTCTTTTCGGCTGTGTAGTGAGATGCGGAGGTGGAGGGAGAGGGGTCGTCGTTCGTGTAGTCATCAATGCCGTTGGGGTTTCGGTTTCATTCTGGCTTGTGGCAGCACTGACAGCGAAACGTGTGAACATGGTGACAACTGAAGTAAATCAGGCAATAGATAGCTTACCCTATCAGTTAAAACAAGAATTGAAAGTCGGGTTGATGATGCCGACGTGACATGATAGTGTAAGCTAGCTCGCTACCTGGACTTAACTAACTAGATCAGAATGCTGATATGTTAGGAATCCTCTCTCAAAATGATGCCTCCAAGACCATTCCTAAACTACATACAATCCACCTACTCAAGTGGCAGCGTTCTAATCACAGTACACACCTATAACTACTACCTCTGAAATTGCTTAACAGGACTCATCCTACCCAAAATGCCTGATGAAGGGAGGCTGCAACCCACTCAATCAGAGAGCTACGTAGAGGTAGATGCACTCATGTGCGGTATTAGCCGCCCGGGCCTTTCTGCTCTTCAGATTGGTGCCATATCAGTGGTCTAGTTCCAAAGGTCCTTGATTTAGCCGTGGGTAGCACACCTTCTCTTGATTCCAATGGATTTTCATGGACATGTTCTCTGCAATATTCCATGGACTTTGCCGGTTCAGGGCCGCACTTTCGCCCAGGCTCTTCCGCTGGTGAAGACATGACTCAAAAGGGCGGATATCTGGCGCCCTCTGTACCTTCTGTGCCAGAAGACGATGGCTTACGCTATGAAGGCCCATTCCCGCCTGGCAGTCTATTGGAAAAACTTGGGAACTAAATTATATGCTCCGCGTCCAAGCCCATACTTCCTGCCCAAGCCACCAACTTACGAGTACTGGACCTGCCAACTACAAAATAGCTCAAACACCACGCGACAATGGCCTTTGTCTTACCCATCTCTAGAATAATAAAACGGCGTTACTCCCTGCCGTTTAATCCAGACGCAAGTGGTGTATATCCAGTTGTGCCGCATTCACCAGGCCAAAGGGCATCGCGTGAGGCGTCTCCAGAAATCTTCCGATGGGTTCTATCGAAGTGCAAAACGAAGCCCCGTTCGGAGCCGGTATATGATAGCAAATGCTCGTAGAGTGTTACAACGAAGATTGCTCGGCTGCGTATTTAGAAAATGTAGCCCATGATTTTGACCGGCATGGTCAACCTGGAAGAGTTGCATGTGGAGATGAATATCATCATAGCTACCTTCCTCCTCCTATTTGGGTTCGATGGACAAAGTCTCCCATAGCTCATGTTAATTGTCTCAAAATTCGCCCATAGCCAGAAGATTGATATCGTACACCAACCCTAATGTCCTAGACAAATACTAATCAAAACCACTTGATTGTCGGAAAAGCTCCAATCATTCCCATTTTATCGGTAATCTGCCGTTACAAGAAACAGGTGCTCCTTGTGGGCATCTAGAGCGAAGAAATTTTCAGATCGTATTCTACCAAATAGAGGCCCAAGCGTGCAACCCGGAAGTTGTCAAATTCGCATCACTGCGAGTTAGGAAATATGGTACAAGCACGAATATTTCTCTCCAGTGTCTCCATATTGCATTTTAAAAATTGCCTCTTGAGGGCTGCTCGGGGTTCTCCATCATTTTTGCATGTATATGGTGAATAGAAGCCGATACTTGCTTTAGACCCCTTGATCCTCATGACTGTGATTAACCATCAGTCGATTTTGAATGACGATACAGTTTGGGTCGAACATTGTCAGCCAATGGTCATTTTCTCTGTATTGTTCCCATTACCTGTTCAGCTGGAGGTGCTGTAGCCCCAAGTTGGCCGTTTGCACAGGCTAGTTGTTAATCAAGCCCTCACCAGCCGTTGCAGCCTACTAGTCAAGCCTCCATTCGAAAGGGTAGGAGGTTGGTTCAAAAGTTGTCGGGTCCGAGACCCAAACCATTAAATATACATGAGATGGGAAAAAAAATCTCTAGACCGGCTCCGTGACTCTATCTCCACAAGGTTGCATTAAACTTCTTCCCTTTGAGTCCTAGTTTCTTCCCAGAAAGGATTGCCGTCCCGGCAAAATTGCTCATACGAGAATTAATTCCAACATATCTGTATCTAAGAAGAGCATCCCCAAGGGGGCGGGGCATTGTAGGTGACCATCCGTGGCACAGCTCCTCCAAACCGTTGACGCAAAACGCTGGATCAGTACGTCTTGTACTGGATTGTTGTGTAGCCGAAGCTCCCGTGTCTGTGCGTAGCACTTCTAAGTCTCGCGACCGAGTTGGGTCACCTAGTCGAAAAGTCAATCCCGCTAATGCCGTAGTAATTTAGGAAACACGCATATGTTGGAATGGCCGAGTTTGTCAAGCTATTGAGATACCGCTTTTCGATTCCAGGAGCTTTGGCATGATCTGGTTTTTAGGGATGATACGTGAACCGTTATTTCAATCAATCCCTATGAATTTCCCCATAAGCTCGAGTATTATCACTTAATCTCGTGGCAACTTAAACGATAACCAAACGCGCATGCGGAATGCATTTTGGATCCGTGCCCCTATGAAAACATGGAGTACACAATTCGCCCAGTCTCCCGACATTTCGGGTCACTAATAATGCGGGAACAAATGCTCTTTGGATGGCCTAAAATTTGTTTGTCTCGCTGTTGAGTGTCACCTGCTTTTGTGGCTATCCAACTAGATGATCTCTTGCGGGCAAGCCGTGATTCGGTGTTCCATGTGAAAGAAATGCACTTTGTCTCCGTTAGTAGATGTAGATGGATCAAAAGCTGGAGCGTAGTGCGATTCCAGAATCAAGGGTAGCAATCAAAATTCGCTAAATGGTCAAGTTCCCTTGCATGAGTTGCCGCATCCATAACACCGTTTGCAAATTTCAACATTGATGCGCCACATGTTTCCCAAATCTTTTGCGGAAGTGAGGTAGCTAGCTATTCCTCAAAGGCTAGACCTCACCCTTTCTCAGTCTTTCAGCTCCACGAATGCCATCGTCGAGTTGGCTCCTTGATTGTCTCCTCAAACTTGATTGTTTGTCGTCATGCTTCAAACGCCCAATCCCACTAACTAGGAGCTACTGCTCGTAGTTAACGAACTACCTGGGTGCCAAGTTACTACCCCATGGTCTTCATCGTGGAAACATTCCTCTTTTGGTGGAATTCAAACTCAACGGCATTTCGGGTTTAAACTTCCAAGCTTCAGCGGTGCACCCCGAGCATCTGGATCCTTGTGACCACCGCCAATGGTCGGCCTCGCATGAGCCTGCAAGGATGGCAATACAACTACCCTGCTCCACTTAGTTGACCACGATTAAGCATTTTTCTGTTGAATGGGGTGTCGCGGCTAGAAGCGTAACTAATAGCCCAGGAAAGCTGCACTATTGGATTTGATGAGCCTGCATGGACATTTCCTGGGGCTTTGACAATCTCCTTTTTCCCAACCGTCGAGATTTAAAGATGGTGTTTGGGTTGTTGTTGTTGTGATTGATTTTAATTGACTCTCTTGCCACCCACCCTTTTCAGTCAGCGGTGGTACTTTCGTCTTTTGTTAAGGTGCAATCTTCGAGGCTCTAATTCTCAGCCTGGTGCCAAAAATATTTTCATCTTTTATCCTTCCCTAGTTCCCTGATTCTCTACCTGTTCAATCCGTGTTCGAGGGCCGCCTGGTACCTTTGTTTCAAGGATTGTTATTCGTAGGAGCAGAGTAGCGACCGGGAACGTGTCGTTCTTCTAGAAGAAGAAGGCCGGTTCGGGTCGTTTGACTTATCCAGAGCTGGGCTGGCGTTGCGCAACGCAGAAGTTGTCAGCGTGATATCTTCATCTTTCGCCTCCGCACGTCGATTATGTACCTGAAGGCGCCGCTGTAACCCCACGCGTGAGAGCCGCATGGTCTTGTTTTGGTCGGAATTTCCTGTTTGGAATGTAATATTATTGCTGTATTACTTGCACCTGCTGTTTCTGGACTTTGCCGCCTCGCTTCTTGCCTTCCTTTCGTTACGCTTTCCCAATGCGTGGATGAGGCTCTGTTGCCCTTTCTTCTCCTCCTCCTCCTTCTTCAACCCGAGCAACTTCCCCTCTCCTTTCTCGATTCTGTCTTCTTCACCGACCCACGATCACCCAGCATCCTCCGGTTATGGCTCTATCTGCATAAATCGATGGAATCTTTGCTATTCTAGTTATACTTCGAATCTTAGCATTCTATAGAGCTTTTGCCTTGTTGGTCTTGGTGGCCTTGTCGCTTTGGAGTTTGATTCATGGGCGTGGTTCTCTGCATTCTCGTTTCTCCTTCACAAATACCCTACCGAGCATGGACAAAATCCCATTACAAGACGAGTTAGCTCTCGTGAAAGCACTGTATTCATTTTTGCCCCTCGCCTCCGCTTGCTTTTTCTTCATCGCCACGTTGATTCGAGCTATATTCGTTCCTAAAGAAACGCCAAATTTCAAGCAATCAACATGGCGTTGGAGATTTATAGCCGGATGTTTTATCGCTGCTGTACTATCTAGCTATGTGAGGCACCAGCAGATACCTTTACCCACAATTAAGGATGCTTTTATACTGATCTTGTGTATTCCATAGGTTGCGGAAGCTATAATTTCGACTCCTACCTTTGCTCCAGGAACCGGTTCTCCATCAGTTCCAGGCAAACTTGTGAGTGAAGGAACGTGACATGCTAAAGTATAGAGCCGGCTGATATATTTTTATTTTGTAGTTCTACTCCTGGGCATCGAGTCTATTCTGGCTAATTAACGCTTTATGGTACTTCGATTCAGCAGGCCCAATAGCGTACCCTTTTTATGGGACCTGGATAGCCTATTTAATGGCTGAGGTTTTTCTTTTCCGGCTATCCCTAAAACTTCACCTTCAAAACACAAACGCGGAGATCTTATTAGGAGCTTTTAGACTCCCTTTGCTTCTGACGCTGGTTCTAGTCGCTCTTGGCTCGCACCGTACGCCAACGAAGAACAAGAAGCTGGATGAAGAAAATGCTCCCTTATTACAGGTCGGGGGGACCACGCAGCAACAATCACGGACCAGACAACGAGAATACGGTTCTTGTGATCTAGTAGATGACTCGTCAGATCAGTCAGATATCGATGTCTCCGCTAAAGCAAACGAGCCGAGCACACGTAGCTCCGAAGACGATCTCGCTAAGAAGCAAGACGAAAAGAATTTGTGGCATATTGTGGGATTTCTCAGGGTAAGATCTTCCCTATGTGAACTTATACAATATCTAATGAACAATAGAACTTTTTGCCTTTCTTTTGGCCATCAGGGAAACCTAGGTACCAATTACTCTATGTAGGTGTTGGAGGATGCTTGATTGTTGAGCGTATCTTGAATGTGGTCATTCCACTGCAACTTGGTTTGATTACGAATATTTTATCAAAAGTGGATGGTAAGAGGGATTGAATCCTTGTTCCTACAAACCTTCAGATGTTCATTATGCAACAGGGAACGCTCCTTGGAAAGAAATAATTGCTTTCATCGGTCTTCGCCTGCTCCACTCAAGTGGCGGTTTAACAGCACTCAGATCTTTTATGTGGATGCCCCTGGAGGATCTGTCATACTACAAAATTGGCACAACAGCTTTTAACCATGTCATGTCGCTCTCATGCGATTTTCACGACAGCAAAATCTCGGGTGCGGTCTGGCAAACCATCATACGTGGCCAGTATGTCAAAGAGGCAGTTAATAACATCTGTTTCCTCTTTATTCCAACCATAATTGATCTGGTATTGGCTGTCAGTATCCTGTACTACCTCTTCGATGCCTATATGGCATTAATAACGGCAGCTGTTACTGTGATGTTTTTGCGGACGTCCAGTAAAATAATCCATCGCCAGAAGAACTCACAAAGAGAATGTATTGAAAAGCAAATGACTGAATTCACAGCCTTGTGCGAATCAACTTCTCACTGGAAGACTGTTTCATATTTCAATAGAGCACTGTATGAGCAGCGTCGATATCACTCAGCTGTTAAAGACCACCTGAAGTCGCGGATTGGCGTTCGGTTCTGGAACAGCATTGAAACTACAATCCAGTCACTCATCCTCATGCTGGGGCTCATGGCCGCCTGTTTCATTGCTGCGTATGAGGTTGCCTCGGGATCGAAACCGATTGGAAGCTTTGTGATGATGCTTGGCTATTGGGCTCAACTATCCTCGCCACTCCAGTCGCTCGCAACTGGGTTTGCAGGTATTGTGAGAGATATGGTTGATGCTGAAGAATTGTTTATACTCCTACGACAAAAGCCTACAGTTACTGATAGCCCCAATGCTAAGCCCTTGGTTTTCAAGCAGGGTAACGTCGAATTCAGCCACGTGGCATTCTCGTACGATGGCAAAAGGGAAATATTGAAGAATGTTAATTTCGGTGCTGCTCCTGGGCAGACTGTCGCGATAGTTGGCAAAACGGGTGGTGGAAAGTCCACGATTTTGAAGCTGCTTTGCCGATTTTACAATCCTGGCACAGGTGTTATCAGTATCGATGGACAAGACACCTCAAGGGTTACACTTAGTAGCCTGAGAGAAATTTTGGGCGTTGTTCCACAGGATCCCGTGTTATTCCGTGACTCCATCATGGCGAATATTCGCTATGCAAAGCTTGATGCTACCGACAATGAGGTCATAGACGCATGTAAAGCTGTTGCCCTCCATGAGAAAATCATGAGCTTCCCCGACGGTTATGATACTCTTGTTGGAGAGCGTGGTATGAAATTATCCGGTGGTGAACTACAGCGCGTCGCTATTGCACGCGCCATGATTAAGAACCCCAAAATCGTGCTCCTTGATGAGGCTACTAGTAGTGTGGATAGCGAGACAGAAGCACACGTGCAGAGGAGTCTGAAGGTGCTCAGTACTGGTCGGACTACAATCGTGATTGCGTATGTTCCGCCCCATTTGATCCAGTGCTGAACGATACATTATCCGCTGACTCTCTTAGACATCGCCTTTCCACAATCATGAACGCAGATCAAATACTGGTAGTAGATAACGGTGAGATAGTCGAAAGAGGGACTCATTCGGAGCTTTTGGAACTCGGCGGCTACTATCATCGCTTATGCAGCTGGCAAGGCTTTACTTTGGGATATGATCCAAGAAACAAATCTCAGACCATTATCCACGATATAAGCCCTGTTGAGATTGCAATGAAGAATAGCGCGTATGCACAATCGGGATCCGAATATATTGCTGATAGCTACTCTTCTCGACCTAATGCCAACGAACCATTTGAAATTAGGAACTACAATGCACTTCAAATATCACGTCAAGTCTCGCGTGATGAAGTTGAACTGTGCGAACACTGCCGTCGGGGTTTGAACGCAACTTCCACTGCGATCGAGACGTCTAAAATTACGGGCCACTCCAACAGAACTTTGAAACCCGAAGCACCTGAGTTCGTCCCTCGGGCATTCCAGAATTATTCTCTAGGCCCTCTGCATCCCTATTATATCCAGGCTGATGCGAACCACGATGCTTCGAACCAACATTATGTTGACCATCCACCTAGCGGCTACGCAAGCGACACTGGGGACAGCGTAGAGATACGGACCGGCCATGAGAAGAGTAAAGCTTCTGTAACAGATGCCAAAGGGATGTTTGACGCTAGCCGCGGATCCGCAAGCTCTGTCCTACATGTTGAGCCAGAAAACTGCGTTGGATTCAATGAGTCGTCTTTTGAAGAACTACCAGTTAAAAGTGCAAGAAGCCCTCCGATTATTGAAGACGTGCTATCAACAATAGAGAATCGTGTAAAAAGGAACATTATCCGTCGAAAGCTGTCAAAGAGCGAACCAGCAGGCTTGACCGTCAATATGAATGGAGATACGGAAAACCAGGGAAGAGAATCAGATGGTTCTCAAGGCTCTGCCCAGGAAGTTCCTATTCACCGAGATCCAGTATCTAAATTGAATGCGAATCCCCGAAAAGACCGGCGTCGCCGTCGTCGAAACAATTGGCGAAGGAGAAAGGAGACAAGAACTACTACTAGCACCCAATCTGTTACTGACGGCGTCCAGTCTTCGTCAGAGCGAAGGGAGGGAAAATGTGGCACATAAGGCACTTCTTCCCTAGACACGTGTCCTATAAACGTTTTCTGACAACTCTTTGCTTTTATTAAGTATTTGCTCCTTCGGGAACTCAGTTCCATGAAGATGGTATGAAAGACTTTAGCATCTACCTTGAAAAGTTGCTTTTCTTGAAACACTATTCCCTTAAAACCTTTGATCAACTCAAACCCATGTTAATGGATTCCAATCTTATGGAAGTATATGTAGCTTAAATGCAAGATGTATTTTATAACCACCAGCTTGTTTTCACCTTCCAATATTCTGAATTAGGTTGAGGTTTCTAAAACAACGCAATTTCCTGGGATACTTAGAGATTTAACGGTAACCTCCGGTGTATTCCTCCGTTACTGCGTCAAGGATGGGCTAATTCCTGCCAACGCATAAGTGAAAAGGCCAAAAGTGAGACATCTCCATCAACCAAATTTCTCTTTAGCAAGAGTACGAAGGTAGGTCATGGTCTCTTCTTCTTTCTTGCGATAGGATTTAAGTCTCTCTTCGCGCTCCGCAGCTCTTGCTCGTAGCATTTCCTCCTTTCTGATCTCCCTTTCATTCTTCTTGCGCATCTCTTTTTCGCGCTCACGCTTGAAGACTTCCAGGTCGCCCTCCCCACCCATCAACTCTGTATCCGGTGCTTCGCTAGGCGATGCGCCGCGACGGGATTCTGCAAACGTTCGGTTGGAAGATGCTGCTTCGCGGCGTTTTTCAAGACGACGCTCGCGGGTCCCTGGTTCAGCGCGCGGCGCGATTTCATCTTCGAATTGGCGGAGTTCGGATTTGTGGGCCTTTAAAGCGTGGTTATGGGAAAGGCGATTAGCTTCTCGTGCTTCCTGAGCAGAGGAAAGTTGCGCCTCTGTGTCGTGTTACAATTAGTTAGGTGTATATGAATGAATATAGGTATCGGGCGTACCTCGCTGGAGTTGTAATTCCTGCATGCTAGGGACCTTAGGACCGGATTTACCAATGCGCCGTAAATCATGGGTTTTTGATATACGGGCATGTTCGATGGGTACTTGAGGACCATAGGACTCATCGTCTTCCTCATCTTCATCATCTTCCTCCAAAATTCGTTTGGGTGCTGGTTGTTCTGTTATCCTATCATCGTAGGATGCGACACCCCTCGTACCCCTTGGTGTAGCAGAGCGATTCCACCTGTTGTACTCATCGTAAGACGGAGATCTCCTTCTGGAAAGTTCCGAGCCATGCCAGGGACTATGGGTATTAGATTGGTCCCTGCTGAAAGTACTATCCCGAGCTTTCTCAAAGGTCTTTGGATCGTACCACCCTTCTGCTAGCTCTCCACGGTTCCTCAAATACGTCAGTATATTATTTCTAAACACATAACTTATACGGGCGAAGAAAAGTCCGTTGCAACAAAGCAACGGAAACGATCCGTAGGGGAATGGGCCATTACCATTTCCCCATGAAGCTCTTCCACCTCCCTTTGATTTCCCGCTCGGTTAGTTTTGCCAGATCAATTCCTTTCTGAATATCCAAATACATTGCAAACATCGGCTCGTAGCGGGCCAAATCGCGCTTTGATAACGGCGTTGCGCCAAAAGGCATAGATGACTGTGTTGGATCGACATGTCTTCTTGGAAGGTCCGGTCTGCGGCGGTGAGACTGTCGAATGCTTGACTTGTGTGGGGAGCGGGAGCGGGAACGGGATGAGGAGAAGGACGACGATAGTCTAGAGCGTCTTGTGCGGTCCATGACGTTCTGCTTGTATTTGGTTGAAGGGCAAGAGTCGTTTTCGTGTTGATTGTCGCTCTGAGGGCACATGAGTCATTGGTGGATGGTTAAAGAGCAGGATTTGAATGGTTCAGCTAACTAGTTAACTAAGTTCAGATTTGAAGATGCAAACTAATATTCTAAATTACCGAAAAAAAATAATATACGATCAATCCCAATTCTCAGGAAACGATTCTTGATAGGAAACATAAAATAGCGACATAGACGAATTGCCACAGAATCCAGCAGTTTCACCACAATATCCATTAGTACGCCACTCCGAATAATACAAGTCATCAAAACTAATATATAGACTATAACTGGGCATAAAACAAGAAAATAGGAAATCCCAAAGGCTGAAGAAACGGAATGGGCCACCATGCAAGGTTAAAGCATGCATCCGGTGAAACTGGCAGGTTTCAGCAAAGTAAAATTTCCTGTAGAATAGATTACTAGCTCGGAGGAGCACTAGCTTGTTGAGCATCTGAATCAACACCGGAGCTTTCTCCTGTATTATTTGTGGAAGGTGAAGCTGAGGCAGGCTTAGATTTGCTCGCTGCAGCCATTTGCCACGCAGGAATGCTCGCTGGTTTGCCGAGGGCCGCGAATGGACTCTTCGAGGCCTCTCTAGGGGCGGGAGAAGATGCCGAGATCGATGGGGCGGGAGTAGAAGCGGAGCTGGTGGTTGGAGGCTGAGAGCTGGTTGATACGCCATTTGCTTCCGGCTGGGTTGATGTTGCTGCCCCAGTAGGAGCGGCGCTCGTGGCGCCAAGGCGGTTTCCAAGTAATATCTTCAAACTTTTCAGTTCTGCACCAAGATCTCTTAAACGCTTTTCGTTTCCTTCTCTCGAGCCTTCAATTGCCTTGGGAATTGCATCCTTAAGGCTACGGACCTCCTCGCTAATCCGTCTAGTCTCGTCGTCACGTCGACGAGAAGAGCTTTTCAGTTCTGCAATCACATCTTCAACTTCCCTCAAGGCGGCATCCAACCTCTCTGTTCGTGTATTCTCTGTGGCTTTCAACGTTGAAGTGTCCGAAGAGAGCTGATCCAAAAGTTCAAATGCACGCGAGAACTGCTCATCGATATTTTCTTTGTCTTGCTGGAGTTGAGGAGGAGTTGGCGGCGCAATTAATGGTGTAATATACCTCTGTAGTCCACGATCAGCAGTAACTCTCAAGGGAGAACGGAAAGGTAATCTACCTTCGCTACCACGTATAAACCGTAACTAACACCACCAACTACTGTGGCCATGATAAACCAGTCACGCCAGTCCCGTTTAGGAAGCCTGATGCAAGTATTAGCCAGAGGATATTTCAACAGCCAATGTATATTCTAGCTTTGCAAAAACACTTACTCGGGCGGAGGTGGCGCAGCTTGCCATTGACCACTCGGGCCATAAGCGTAGCCTTGATTCACGGCAATCTGCCGGCCAACAGATGGTTGTTGAGCAACATAGCCGCTGGTTTGACCCAGCGCAGTGCCCGTAGATTTCTCTTCACCAGCTCTCACAAAAGCAAGGTCGATCTCTTCTTTTGTTAAATTTTTCGATTGAAGGAAAGCGATCTTCTTCTCCAGGGGTGCAGTTGAAACAGAAGGATCTTGGAGGACTGTAAAAGATATCAGTCAGTTTTAAAAGGTAATCGGCGAGGAGACAGTAGCTCAACAACTACATACAGGAGACCTAAATAGAATATCATCAGTGTTCGCCCGTATTGAATGGGTCGAAGCTCGGAAGAATACGTACTGCAGAGGAGATGAGCTCCTCGCGAGCCATTGTGAAAATGGTCGAATCAATCAAGCTGGGGATTCTTCAAGCCTAGCTGTAACGTGAAACTAGCTTCTTCGATCCTTACAATACAGAGTACAGATGTGAATTCCAACTCCCTTTTTACGCTGAGGGAGGATAGAAGAGCAAACGAAGACTTGCCTTTTGACTTGCCGTAGCGCCAAGACATTGTGATACCGAGGCTCGAGCTTTGCCGCAAGTCCCGTGACCTGCGCGATTACCTAAGAAGGACCCATTTGCCAAGCCTGTTTGATTACATAACTGATAAGTTATTGTTTACGTCGAAAGCCAAAATAACCATCAAAACGAGCATCACCAGCAGCCGACATCTAGCCAGCTTTTCCCTCCATGGGCGGCGCTTTTGGGGCATTTCTGTTTAGTGTTTATGAGTTTCAGTAGGCTCCTTGGATAGTTGGCGGAATATTAGAGCTACTGAGTTGGTAAACTTACGGCATTCTTCACAATGGCGCAGGACACGGGTTTGTTTAGCATACGACGGCCACGGGAGGTACAGTCGCATTCCATTAAACCCCCACTCCCAACCAAACGAGATCTACTTGACAATACTAATGCAATGCTTGATGTAGACTCTTGGAAACGTCCAAAATTTTTCGTCGATTCCTCAACCATCTTCCGCCCTGAAAAGAACTAGTTCTGTCGCAAACCTCCAGAACCCTCCCTACACATCCCAGCATGCGCGTTCCACCTCTATTGCCCAATCTTCTGGCCGACTACAACAGCCTGTTTTTCAGAGAGCTTCTTCGGGTGGAAATTTTGGCCCCGATGGTGCCCTGTCATCCGTGCGACGTTCTGTCTCAAGCAACCTTCTGCACAGCGCAAGCGCACGCAGACAGAGCTATGCTCCCATGTCCATGCCCCCTCCTCCACCTCCACCTCAATTGCAGCGAAGGAGTAGTGTGCTATCCCGACCTTCAATGGGCCCTACGCCCCATCAATCTTTTTTCGCACAGACACCGGTACCTGCGGGCGTACCACGCGATCCCCGCCCCCTGAGAGATAGAGGTTTTCAAACGCGGATAAGTCAAGAGATATTGGAGTACTTGACACAAAACAATTTTGAGCTTGAAATGAAACATTCACTGACTCAAAACACTCTAAAGTCCCCGACTCAGAAGGACTTCAACTACATTTTCCAATGGCTATACAGAAGAATTGACCCAGGGTACAAATTCCAAAAGAGCATAGACTCTGAGGTACCGCCTATATTGAAACAGTTAAGATATCCTTTTGAGAAGAGTATCACGAAATCTCAACTCGCGGCCGTCGGAGGCCAGAATTGGCCTACGTTTTTGGGTATGCTTCATTGGATAATGCAGTTAGCACAAATGCTAGAAAGGTACTACATGGATCAGTATGACTACGCATGTGCAGAAGCTGGTGTTGATGTGTCAGGGGATCGCATTATTTTTCGGTTTTTGTCTGGTGCATACCATGATTGGTTACAAGGTGGCGAGGATGAAGATGATGAAGTAGCCGAGAAACGACTTATTCCCCATGTTGAAGCGATGGCTGCTGAGTTTGGACGTGGGAATGAAAGATATGTTCAGGAAATGCAAGCACTCGAAGCTGAAAATAGGGCCTTGCGGGACCAGGTTGAAGAACTTGAGAAAAATGCTCCGGATATAGCAAAACTTGAAAAGCACTTTAAAATTCTTGAGGAGGACAAACGGAAGTTCGAAGATTATAATCAAAACGTCCAAGGAAAAATCGATAAATACGATAACCGAGTCAAATTGCTGGAAGACGAAGTCAAAAAAGCGGATGCGGAGCTTCAGAAAGCCGAAGAAGATAGACTGAACCTACAATCAAGCGTTGATAAGCAGGGAATTACAATCCAGGACATCGATCGCATGAACACGGAACGTGACCGACTTCAAAAGAGTTTTGAGGATATTCTCGTTAAGTTAGAAGAAACCCATGCAAGAGTAATGGAGAAGGAGGCGGAGGCCAATCGAAAGCTCGAGGAGTTAGAAGAAGTCGTTAAAACGTACAACACACTTGGGTATCAAAATGGTTTAATTCCTTCGACGGCCGTAAATGCCAAGGGACAAGACTACGAATTACGACTGAACGTTAACGAAAATAGTTTCTCTTCGTCTCAACTTGGCAGGTCCCAAAATCGAGGGTCACCTGAGGGCGATCGACTACTTGCTGAAGCATTCACCGGTTATAACCCGGCTAATCTAATAAATCTGGATCTCCGTGGTGTTGTTCGAAGTAGCTTCGTGTCGCTCAGGAAAGAGATCTACGAACGCCGGAAGATAGCTCTTGACGATGACATGAATCGCCGAGACTTACTCGACAACATCAAAGAAGCTATGGAAGAAAAGCGCAGCGAAGTTGAAGCTCTAGAACATAAACGGCGAGCGGCGGAGGAAGAATTTGAGAAGACCAAGGAAATTACGACGACACAAAAGTTAGCCTCGGATGCTCAGATTGAAAAGATGGAAAAAGAACTTGCCAAGATGCGTGCGAGTATGACAGAGAGCGTACAGTTGATGGAGCAAAGGGAAATGAATACGAACATCGAGTACGAGCAGCTGGTACTGCGAGCTAATGCTCTAAGGGAAGAGCTCCATACTGGCGTTGAGAGCATGCTTAACGACATTATCCGATTCAAAGTCCATGTCCAGAAGGGTTTGGAAGACTATGAAAATTTCGTTGTTGATGAGGTTGAACAGGAGTTGAGTGGTGAGGAGGTCGAGGACGAGTCTGAAGAAATGGAAATTGAATGAACAATCAGAAGTTTCAAAGTGTCATTTCGCTTTTTTGCTCTTGGAAGCCTTTTCGTCCCAACGGCGTATTATGACTTAATGATAACCTGGAATAGCATTGTTTTTACTCTTTGTTGGGCTCTGTTTGGATGTACTGATGTGTTCTATGACCAGCCTCATGAACGGCAATGACCTTGGGCTTGGGAATAATGGTTTTGTCAATAGGCACGCCTTCCTGTATGTACTTGCAACGCTACAAATTTCTTTGGTGAACTGCTCTATACTCATCATATGAACGATGAAGTTTCACGTGACTGCAAAATCTCATCTTATCAGATCAGATTGTGATGATTAAGCAGCCCTTGTTCAATTTCTCGCTCTCACACACCTCGAAGCGTCGATTGCGCTTCAAACGGGTCAACCCAGCCTGGGTCATATGGCATTCTATTGTTGCGGGCTAGTCATGGTTCATTTCTGTCGATTTAGTGCCAATCTCTAGTTTGCTTGGGCCTTCTTGCAGGATTTCTTCGCTTGTCGTGTCATGGTCATTTGCCCGGGGCCAGGCGGTAGAATCCTTCTGGGCCACGGGCTTCATTCCTCTCGTCGAAAATGCCAGACTCTCACGCCCTTTAGAGGCTTCACATCGAAGTTTACTTGCTTCTATTCCTCCGTCCAGAATCGTCCCTCCCACCATTATGTCACTAGAGCTCCTCATTCCCGTGCGAAGCGGCTTCCTTGTCCCGTTCCTCGACCGGACCGACATAATATCGCGAAATGGATCCCATTTCTGGATAGATTTCTTCCGTCATACCTGCGGACTGATTGTGCCAATCGTTCGGAGCCTAACGTGCGAAATGAGGCCGAACAATGCCAGGCGATTCTCCAGCTTCTTTCCCAGGCCAGGTCTCTCATGAATTTCGATCTCCTAGCTTATATGGGTTTTAAGCTAAAAAGATGGAATTCTGTAAGGGCTCTCATCGATAAATTGCTCGATAACTCGGAGGCATTACGATCGGATAAGGTGGATCAGGATCTTCCGTCGAATATAAATTGGATAGCAATGGGTCCCTCCTTTGATGAGATCACCGGTGATGGACTTTATCCAATCCTAGATGTCTCCGCTCAAGGCGATATCAACCATCGGACTCTAGGCTCGTACGACTCATTCTCTGAAGAACCCATCTTGGGAATTCGAATGGGGGAAACGCATCTCCGCGTTGGAACAATGGAGGAGCTATGGCAAAGCCTGGGATACTTCATCATCGAAGCGGCTGATCTGCCTCAAGAAGAATCCACGTTGGTAATGCATCACTTTTATTATATCGTTGCCCGTCTACACAATTTGGACTATATCCCAAGCAACGTTTACAAGGATGCGCCAAGTCAGATATCCGAACCGCCGTTGCGCCCTCCAGCGATGCATTTTCTATCAACACGCATTATGACTACTTTGACAGATACAATTTTAGAAGCGAGTATGGAGAAGCTAGCCCACTCCGTGGGCCAACAATCGTCAATGGAATTGTTGCGTTCTTCCGAAAGAAAACTTGGGTTCGGCGTCTGGCTCGAATTCGTCCTTTGGTGCTGCGTAGAGGGTGGCTATGCACGGGAAGCTGCGTGGATTCTACAAAACACCCGAAATCGCTCAAAAGAATGGAAAGTGGCGAGCTTTGCTCGTATACTCAGCAAAAGCGGCACACTTGACCCCAAAAAAATAGATTATCACAACACCTGGGAGCAATGCGGAACACTTTCACAAGTTCCAGCATCCGAAAGGCTCAAAGGACCGTTCTTGGGAATGGGAGAGCGGACTATCACTCGCGAAGTCGTGGTTTCTGTAATGGACGGACTTGCCAATGCTGTAAGGGCAGGAGTGAGCTTCAGAGGCGATTCTGCCGCATATGTCTGGGAACGCTTAGGTTTACTTCGCGGGATATTAAACAAAAACAACCTTTATGTTAACGCAGATTTCATCAATTACTTGATTATTAGAATCCTTGAGGCGGGAGGTATTGTCGCTGAAGTTAAGCCTCAGGCCCTTGAACTGCTTCTAAATGCTTCACCTTCGATTACGACTTCGGATGAACTTGACGTCACGCTTGAGGAGCTAGTCGAATTGTCAAACAATGGGTCTATCCCGAACAAGTCTGCAATGGTATTAGGTTTATACCACTATACATTGAATGCGTATGCTTCATCCGGTCACATCTCAGGTACAATTGATGTTCTAGAAAAACTGGTCGGAGCTGTGGATCATGAGAAGGTCCTCATGATCCGGCAGTCGATTATGGAGTCCAGATATCGTATCAAGGCTCACAACGTGCGCAAGTCAAGTCGCAAACTCGCTTCAAATATCGAAGCACCGCCGCTAGCAGGACTTCAGCTTCCATCATCTTCACTCAATCTTCTTCTTAGCGCTCTAACTGATTCCAAAGTATTCAGCTTAGCATCCTGGATCCTAAACCAACGCGAGTTTTCGGGGCCAATAATTCCCACTGAATTGTTTAATGACGAAGTCCTGTCACCTATCATCATTCAGTTTGCAACCGCGACAAACGATACGGCTCTTTTCTCTGATATTTTGAATCATGTGGCTCGCCCGTGGCCACGATCAATTCTCGGTCCTATGCTTGACTACAAAATAGCAAGCTTTCGCTGGAAAGATACTCTTGAGTTGTTGATGTATCTCCAAGACGTTGAGCGTATCCAATGGAGCCCAAAAAATGTCGCAAGCCTAGCAGCTGCCATTATCAAACTGGAACAACCATACGGTCGGTTTGGCCGATTCAACTCGCTGGAGGATCATGACGCCGCGTTCGATCGAGGTAAGAAGATCTTAACGTATCTTTTAGAAGGGAAATTCAATACCCGTGAAGACCACACGAAGCAACGGAGCTTTTCCACTGAGCAGTTTTTACACCAATTTCACCGCATTTTGATATCAACCAAATCACCTTCGATTTTAGATATCTGCAGAAATGTGGAATTGCAATGGCGTGGTCCGGCCAACCCACCCTGTCACATACCCGCTGATGCCTTTTGCACGCTCCTTGACGCTGTAGTCGAGGTTCACGGCAGTGCTGCCGGTCGAGGCTTATATGACAAATGGTGCATGTATCCCGCGACAACTCGGGCCCGTCGTATCGACTCCGGGGGGAACACTAGGCTTTTTTTCTCCTCACAACTCGCAACGGAGACTGGAGGGATAGTGACTAATACTGATTATCACTGGAATTCAGGAGGCCGCAATAAGCTGGTTATGCCGGATCTCACTGTCGTCCGAACCATCGCTCTGCAAGCGCTTAAAGAGGAGAGAGATATGAGGAATAATGAGGCCATCTTAAGCGAAATCACAATTGAAAGCGTCTCTTCTGTACTAGACTGGTGTATGCAGATTTTTTTCGATTTGGGCCTGACAGACAGAGAAATCGACCGGGAATTGGACGGACACCTAACTCGTACGCGTGATAAACTACGCCAGGAGAAGCCGAGCATTTAATAAAGAGAATTTGCATACCGGACCATACCAAATGTCGTACTGATATGGATAAATCGTCCAGTGTCCACCATGTATGTACTGTACGTTTCCCGGGTGTGTAGAGAATAACGCGATAATATTATCATATTCTGGCAGTACATCTCATGTAGGTATCTCAAAATGCTCGTTATGGCATTTTCTTTACGGCTTCTTTGCCCACTTTCCAATCAAATTTTCGTCTTTACACCAATCTATTTCGCCAAGTAGGTTGGCAATGAAAATTGGATGGGAGATATTTTGATCGCGTTCGTGTTTCGTATACCTGGCCGCCTTATCCTAACAACAATCCAGTGTTATGACTCAAAGGCTTTTTCGCTATGCAGTTTTTGATGTTGATGCGCTTTGCCAGCTAGCAAGTTCATCGTGCCAGGGAAGACCATGCTCTTGTGATACTTCTCAAATACCTGTCGATAGCAGCCTGTATTTGGTGGTTTTTGTGATATCTGATGGAATGGGCATTTCGATCTCCACGACGTCACGGTGCGAAGACAATTGACAGATTGTTGGCAAGCGAAGTAGCCACACTGGAATATCTGAAGTCTTATTCAACCATTCCCGTTCCAGAGGTTTACGCATAGCTAATAAACGCTGAGGCTGAACATCGTCTAAAAGAACTTGCTAATTGTTACAAAGTTGCCCCGAGGACAATGGCATAGGAGTTCCCTACATTTTGATGAGCAAAGCCAACGGATTTCCTCTCAGTCAAAAGTGAAAATTTTGGAATCACAGCACCGAGAGAGAAATCTAAGATATATTATCTCAACTCGGCCCAATAACATGGCAGCTCGCTCAGCTGGGATTTGAAAGATCGGCCCACCGTTTGGGGAGAATGGCAATTTCCGGCTAGAAAGTTGTCTGTCGCAGAGCCTGGTGGTTTCTGACAGAGATACTTTGGAGGAACTACTGAGAGTGCCGTTTCTGTCTGGGAGGGACTACTTCGATGCTCTGTCGTCCGGCTTTCTTCACCATGCCGAGTGTCTTGAACTTAGTCACCACTGCTCTTTCGCATTCTGCCCGACTCGCAACAAGTACGACGATGATCATGAATGCCTCAAAGCGTTCGATTAGTGGATCAACTTTGTCACTCTTGGGTCTACAATCGATGGCTCTGATAACCGTGTTGACTACACAATACTTGCAGATTACATGTTAGGACTCTCTTGGGTTATCGGTCCCACAAAGTTTCCCTTCCACCACCCTGATCTTAACGTGAACAATACCTTTGTGGATTACAATTGCAGAATTACATGCATCATCAATTGGACTTTTTGCTTATCTGTCCCTTCTTCATGCCACCTGGGCTCCCTCAATCTCGAAACTAATTGGATGCAACTTTAGTTTCTGTGCTTGAATATGGATTACAGAAGGCTATTCTTCCTGATTGCAAAGGATATGCGATACAAAACTACCTCAATAAACTACGAGCGTCCTTGAGTACTAGATTCTTTTAGTTACTCTATCGATTGATGTCTTTTGATTCTACGGAGGGGTTCTACTTGTTCAATGAAATTTGGCAAATGAGCAACCAACAAAGTTCGGGCTTTCTTTCTTTTGCTCGAAACTGTCGTCCGATCACTACTTGCAGCTGCACGGGGAACTTGAGGGGATGAGTCTTCACAAAAGTTTGAGGAGAGGGAAGCAGATTACTTTCAAACTAACATTCTTGGCCTAACAGCAGCTAAAAAGCTAACCTTGGTTTTCTAGTGGACCTCCCGATATCTGAACCACGGCCCCAAGAGCCTTAGACACAACAGTCACAATTATGTCGCTGATAACAGATTGCGGAATGGGTTTTAAAATCATTGGAGCAAGCAGATCTCGGATAATGTGGATTCTCGCACTGAGGACGAACGGGTAATCGTGTATGATTACGAACAATAGGACTTCTCAAAATTTCAACAGCATTATTTCCACTCAGAGACTGAACAGATGAACATACAAAGGTGGCCTAGAGACATGGGCCGCATTGGCAAAACAAAAACTAGCGGCGCAAATGCCCCACCTCAAAATGAAACTCACTATCGAGGAGACTACTCGGTGCCACAAAGCTGAAGCCGCCGAATGGATCGTCTTGAATTGCAGCATTCGACTCTACCGGTCTCGAGCAAGCTGGGCTAGCAGTATATTCCTCACCAGTGCTCATTTTATCGCGAAAGCCTCCTTTACTACACACTATTGGGCTGAGAGGCAAGGTCGTGAAATCAGCGGAGAAGTTCTCTGCTAGTGCTGGATCCGTCACAACAGGTTTGATTGGCGGATCAAGTTCACGTATCTCAAGCGCCTTCCAGTCAATCTTGCGAAAGAAACGGTGGCCTTTGATGGTCTTAATGTCCTTGGGCATATTGTATCCAAGTCGCTTGTGCGGTTCTTTGCGGAGGAGACGAGTAAGCAAATCCTTTGCATCCGGGCCGAGGAAATAGGGAAGAACCAGTTTTTGCTTGATGATCTTTTCTGAAATTCTGGCATTGTTGTTTCCCTTGAACGGGGGCGACCCAGTCAGCAAGTCAAAGCCTAACGCACCGAGAGACCACCAGTCACATGCTTTGCCATACGGTTTGCCTTGTATAACTTCAGGTGCCATATATTCGACAGTACCAAGCGACGAATTGCAGCGGTCTTCACCGCTCACAGATACCTTGCTGAGTCCAAAGTCTGTCAGAAGAAGATGGCCTTCAGTGTCCAAAAGGCAGTTCTCCGGCTTAAGGTCGCGGTAAATAACGCCGATATTGTGATGGAGATGCTCGAGGGCAAGCACGAGTTCTGCCATGTAGAAAGCCGCCACATCCTCGGAAAACATTCGTTCCATGGCTAGATGAGTAAACAATTCACCGCCTTGCGCATACTCGAGGATAAGGTACAGCTTCTCATGATCCTGAAATGCATAATACAAGTTGACAATGAAAGGATAGCGATTAACGCTTTCCAGGATGACCCGTTCAGTTTTGGTCTGTTCAACCAGCTTTTTATGCACAGTAAGAGATGCCTTTCGGAATTGCTTCTGCGCATATAGAGCGCCTGTCATTCTATGTCGCACTAGTAGCACTGTGCCATATGTGCCTTTTCCAAGGCAAGTAATGGGTTCAAAATCGTCAGCAGTCATTTTCCGACAGAGCATGTTTCGCCTCTGCTCTCCGGTCAAGCTGCCAGGCACCCCTTTCTCCTCGCCTTCAGCAACATGACTAACAAAATCATTCTCCAAATGGACCTCATAAGTCTCAGTCTGATCGCTATCGGAGGCTATACTGGCACAGCTGGTTTCGGTCTCGGAACCAAAGACGCTTGCGTTGCTCGATGGTGCCTCACTCTTCGTTAAATTGAACGCATCCAATTGCATTTTTAACGCGCTCACTCCATTTGGGGTTGTCGGCCGAAGAGCAGGGCTTTTTCCAGCACCACTAAACGGCTGAAGGCATGGGGAGAGAGCCTTGGGTGGATCACACGTATTTGTTCTGGGCTGATGGTTGCTAGATCCGGTGGCAAATAATTCTGGAAGGGCTACCGGGTTCTGGCGCCGTTTATTCTTCCGCTTCTTTTTAGAACAGGTTGTCACTACAGGCTGTCCAGAAGCTTCCTTATTTGGGCTCGTCCAACGGCCTCGGGTCGGACTAACTTCGGTCGTCATCCGAAACCCGGTGCCCGGGCTTCCAATATCACGGGGAGCAGAGCGTTCCGCAAGATCATGTGAAAGATATTTCTCCCGTTGTCCTACCGTTTCCACTGTCTGAGGAGCAAACACGTCTGGTACGGAGAGTTCTTCAAGTGTCCATGCTTCAGAAGCCATATCGTTTCCACTTGCATCAAGCGAAAGCATACACTTTTGTTGCTCTTGCCGGCTAAGAGCGGTTAACATTGGAGTGCTCACGGTAACTATGCTAAGCTGACGCAATGGACAAAATCTGTATCTGGCCGTCACATGGAACGCGGAAACCGGTGAAAAGGCAGAACTTGCGGGTGCTTCCTTTAAATCAAGGCGGGGAAATCTATTGAGAACGGAGTTTTAGTATGGCCATGGCGAATAAGCAAATTGAATGCTACGATAGGTACCTGAATAACGAATAACTTCTTTAACAGGTACCGTGTCTTCAAAAACGGGCCTGCGATAGATTACCGTCCGCCCTATTCAGGACGGACTTTGCACCGGTACCCACACCACGTTGTCAGCGGCTGATCCTGGGACGCCGTCTCCTAGGTACACGATCGGGAATGCTAAGATGTCCTTGATTGCGGATGGATTGGGAACTGCAGAGAGAAGGCGCCCTGGGAGCACGGTGATCTTAAACGGGTGTGAGTTTGGTGCGCGTAAGCCCATAGATAATGTCCGCGAGATAAATAATTTATGAATTCTTGAAGTGATGATGATGTCAAATCTGACGTTTCTGACTGTAGAAAAGACAGTTCCTTTCGACGTCAAAATGAATGAAACAAAACGACTTGTGGTGCCTGAAAAGTTGATGAAGGAGCGCCAGATGCCAAAAATAATCCAAACTTGACCTCAAACTGCCCAATTAGAAAACGAGCCCCGCCATTGGTCAAACGGGCGCAGCTAGGCTACTTTCGGAATGGTCACGGCTATTATAGGGTAATTATATAAGCTGATATCATGCCTTAAGATGACTGAGAACCAAGTTGCATGTATGTATTCCGGATGAATCAGTATGCAGATCAGAACACACGCAAGAGAGTAAGGGAGCTGCGAGACTTTCTTATATTCCGTAAAGGGAGTTATCCGGCAGGCCTACTTGGCCATAGGGTGGTGGGCCTAGTTTTACATTTCTCATACAAATATCTTGCAACGAAATCGCTTTTGAGGTGGTAGAGCCCTTGGATGTGCATGGATGTCCGACAGAGTTCCGGAGAGTATATGGATGCAAAAAGGGCATTATGCCCGGCGGATTGTTTGGAATTGTAGACCTAAGGCCATCCCGGAGCAAAGCGAATGAAACCATAAAAGCACTTATTCCGTAGACATCCCGGACACCAGCTGCAAGGAACAGAGGGATTTAGTCCTAGAACGAAGGTCATGAGACCCAGAGCATGTCCTAGCAGTTGGCCACCAGTCTAATCTCCTAGAGGTCGTTCCCAAGAGGCAGCGTGATTGATCAAAGAAAATAACATAGATTGAAACCTCGGAGCTATCATTAAATCTCCACGACGATTCAGTTAAAGAAGCTGGCTGTCCTTGTAATTTCCACGCCTGAGTGCTCCACAAATGCCAGTGCGCTCAGTTTCTCTACCGTTACTGTGACCTTACGTAAATGAAAGTCAACGATGCATATCCTGGCCACCTCTGTTGCGAGAGCTTCAACCGTCTTAAAGGACGACGAATCTACCACCTGGGCCAGTGGAATATAGTCAGTCCATCATCGCGTAGACAATTTTGCAACTTCAATACACGAAATCAATATAAGTTATTCAATACCGGGGGGTGTTTACCTCTGCCACTGTTCTCGTTAGCGCCAGATAGGCCGTGGCAAAGAAGCCACATTCCTCCCGTTCGGACTCCAGGAAGTTGAATACCAGAGAAACATCAACTGCTTGTTTCTCAAGTCTCTCATGGTGATTCACGCCAATGATGCAATAGCACCGTATTCCTTCGATTCTGAACTCCATCTTTCCCGGGCCAGAGGGACCAACGCTAGCTAGGCACTTCAATCCACCGGCAGCCCGCAATGCGGCCTTCGGAAAATGCAATGCCGTCTCGATAGTCATAGATGCAGTTCGCTCCGCTCCAAACACGCGAAGAAGGTGTCTCTGCTCGGATCCAACAGTATCCTCAATCAGGCCTATCAAGTCTGGCAATTGCAAACCATCTTGAAGACCAGTCTGCGGATGGACAGCTGTTTTGATAGCCGTACGTATGTTATCTTCCAGGCTACGATACACAGCGCTGTAGTTCAAAGTACTCTCAACATCGTCATTTTGTGCAGCTTGGTTTATCAATTGTGCTGGGACCGCCACCCGGAGTGAAAGTACCGCAGGCTGAGGCTTGTTAGGTCGACTCCAAGCATCGGGGTTGATGACAAGGGGAAACGGAAAGCGAATGTTCCGTAAATTGATATAATCAACTTGAAGTGGTTCCAGAGGCATTGTTTCTAGTGCAAAGGTCTCTCTCGGGGGGATTAGAAAAAAAGATGCTGGCGGTTTGCAACATGGACGCAGAACTTGGTGGGGCCACCACCTCTTTTTAACGATTGGAGTTTTGAACCTTCATGGATACTCTAACTAACCCCCTCCGAGACTTCGCGATAACTACGATTCTGGGTATAAAACTACGCATTACCCTGTAGATGGGCCCAAGAAATGATAGTGCATAGTGCGTAAGAACATTGCTTTGCTTTGTGCCTTGATATCTCACGGAAACCTAACCAGTACATAAAAGCTCAAGGCAACAAAGTCCTCCGATTCATTACTCGACAACGTAAATCAAAAAGAGAGGCCAAGCATGGAGTAGAAGGTGGTCATAAAACACAATAGAAAGGTATTTTCGTTCTCAAACAGTAGGGAAGAAAGTTACATACGATAATAGTATTGGATAAACTGCTTTCTTCGTAGTTCACGATAGAGGATAGTTACGTTAGATAGCGTCGATCCGGGGCATATTTTCGAGGAGAGAATCATAAAGCGAACATGCATGGATATCTAGTCGTAAACATTGACACTTAAGATCACAAAGCCGTCACCGCCGGTTATCTCTGGTGCTCTAGTCCGCAGGTGGCAAAGGAGGGCAGTGTGAGTTTGCCAGACGGCTCGTTCTAATGTAATAGAAATCAGGGCCCGGATGCGGGAATGTCTCGGATGCAAATCCGCCAGGAGAAAGCAGGGATGACGGGCAGAGTGTTTTGGAAAGCAATGGGTAGAAGAGGGATATCTACCAGTAACCGCGACGATCGTAGCCTCCATAATCGCCCCTGGGCGGGGGGCTCATTGGCCGCCGTCCATATCTACCTTGCATATATGGATCGTCGTAGTGGCGTGGTGGTGGAGGTCGGAAGTCATAGGGGTCTTCATAGGGCCGGCGAGGTGGCGGATAATCATCCATACGAGAACGAGGCGGCGGCGTACGGCGACCATACCCATCACGTTCATAGTAGTCACGGCGCATAGGTGGAGGAGATCGCTCCCGGTAATGTCCTCGAGGGCTGAAACCACGTGGGGGCCGCCTGTCGTAATCATCCACAGGAGGATAACCGCCACGGCGCATAGGAGAGCGAGAGCGATAGGGATCGCGGGCCGGGCGATCGTCGGGAGCTTGGATCTAGAAAAAGATGAGACCAGTGATCCGGGGTAAAGAGCCAGGGAATTCCTACGTCCTGGGTGCAGGTCACACGGGAGCCTTTGAATTCACGTCCATCCAGTTTCTCGATAGCGGTTTTGAGGTCAGCTCCAGTCTCAAATTCGACAAATCTTTTCGCAGAAGTCAGTTGGACGCCTCCTTAGGTTGTTGAAGAGTCGCCTTACCCTCGACCTTCATGGTCACGGAGTGTTTCTGAGTAGACAACGTCAAGGCCAGATTGTCTGGCGAAATCTTTCAGATCCTAATAACCAATTCATGTGAGTCCAGTTCCAATGGAAGATAAGTCCTCCGTCAGGGCCACAGAATCGAAAGGTTGGTAAGAGAGGAATCGTAAGGTGTTTTTGTCCCAAAGAAAGGCATGTTTCACCAGTTGCCAAGGGCATCGCGATTGCTGCGGATTGAACATCCAAGTCAATAGCAATTGAATTGGTGTAGACAACGGAGAGTGCATGAAAAGAGCCATAGTATTAACAACTAGTTTCACGCAAAACAGCCACGTGAGGTCATAAACAATACTGTTTAACGTTGGGAAGGGCTCTAACGGTCAAAAGGGAAAGAAAGACTCTTGAGATTGAAGTTTAAAGACGATATGAAAATGTGCCCAACGGATCCAAAAGGAAAATGGAACTGTCTAACCTGCCAACTCGTCTCTGGAAGTCCAGAAATCTGCATACGGTAAATAGTACGGCGAGGACGTGGAGCATTAGAGCGATCCGAGGGTCCTTGGAATGTTTCTTTGTGCCGTGGGCCACGAGCAAACTGGACAGTGAGCCTTGAGCCTTTGAAGTCGGTCCCATCTGCAAATCACGAAGGGTTAAATCTGGAAACTCTCCTGCCCACACGGGTAAAGTCTTATGAAATCACATACGGTACGCTGTAGGTCGAAGTAAAACTCTCAGTCAGTAAATTCGGAATCCATGATTGTGACCTCGGCGAAAAAAGGAGACCAGTGAGATGGAAAGTAGAGCAGAGTCCTCACCAGGAACGACATCACGCGCGTCCATAGCATCGTCGTATTCGATGAAACCAAAGCCATTCATAAGCTTGATATCCGTGATCTTTCCAGATCCGTGCTGGTTGAAGTGCTCTTCGACGTCTTGTTTGGTGACTGGAAATAACAAAGTCCGGGCAACAAGTCATGCCCTTTTGCGTCAGCCTCTCGCGGCCAAACGAAAATCCAAGACGGTTAAGCCAGGTCCATGATGACTGTTTGGAATGAATTGAAAGAGATTTTCAACAGGCCCATTGATTTGCTTTTTGCATCCCAATTTTCATGTTATTATCCCTTCCTTTCCAACCCCGGAACAAGGAGGTAGATCCAGATATCCGGTACATGAAGTAGGAAGGGAGTTTGTGTTTGTGATATATGTGGGGTAACAGGACCGTGTTATCTGTACCAGAGAGGGCGAGAAGGGATAAGAGGATGTAGAACCAGCATACCATTTCGGGGCAGATTGCCGAGATAGAGGCGAGTTGAGGATACCTCACTCATGGTGAGCAAGCGAGGTTAGCTTTCCTGGTCAAGAAATTGTTGAGAGGAACAAAGGATAGGATGATCGTCTTCCAAAGCTCGAGTCTACTCAGATATGGAGGATTGTTCGATTTAAATAGGTAGCTCCTCCTAGAACGAATGTGAATTTAGAGAGGTCCCTGGAGGCTCGTGACAGATCCAGAGTTTGTCAATCTTGGGGGGGTGGTCGAAGGTGGAGGGATGGGATGGGATTGTATCGAATTCACGAAATCCTCAGCCTCACTTTTAGTGCCATCCACGTGCCTCCACTAAACCACATCAAGCCTCACAACCGCCTCCACTCCGCCTTTTGTTTTCTCTATGTTCTTTTGCAGATTACGAACCGTGGTATGGGTGTATGTATCTACTTTTCCACTAATTAGTCGACGTTTGCTTTTTCTTTTTTTTTTTTAAAAAAAAAATAATCCGGGCTTGTAACACAAAGTACATGCAGCTTTGCCCCTGTTGCCGGAGAGGATATTTCGGGGCCGCCAATGATTAAACAACCACGACAAGCTCGTCCACAATGCTTGCTTGACGAGCAATGCTTTGAATATGAGATCCAATAGGACCAAAAAAGCAGTGTATCATATATACAAAAGTGCGTACATTGGGTATGCTTCTTACAGCATGCAACAGATTGCATGTTTTTTAGGTCATGAAATATTTCGGGCCTTCGCCTCCTTGAGGCGTTTGCCAGTTAATGTCCTGAGTGGGAACCTTGATGTCACACGTCTTGCAGTGAATGCAACTATAAAAGATGGACAAGATCAGCACAAAAAAAGTACTTTTTAGGGAAGGGGGGGCATTGCAGGCCAAACAAAAGTTGGGAGAGAACCTACTTTTGTGCGTTAATCTGAAACCTGACCCCATGAGGTTTAGACGGATCTTCAATGTACTCGTACACACCCGCAGGACAGAATCGGTTTTCAACGCCCTGATACTTGGGCCATGCCGCATCTGTGTGCTTGTCCCAGTCCTTCACTTGCAAATGCACGGGTTGGTCCTCTTCGTGATTCGTTCCAGTGCGGCTGACACTAGTCAAGATATCAAAACTAATCACACCATCGGGCTTGGGATATTCGATTTTTGGACACTCAGAAGCTAGTTTCGTGGCGGCAGGATCCGTCGAGTGATGTTTAAATGTCCATGGGACTCTTCCTTTAAACAAGTACGCTTCAAGGCCTGAATACAAGATACCACCGAATAGGCCGAGCGGAGTACCAAACGCTGGTCGCATGTTTCGCACCTCATTAAGCTCCTTCCAAATTGAAGACTTTCTCAATGCATCTTCATACTCGTACAAAAATACGCTTCCTGTATCCTGTGTGCCCGAAAGAGCGGAGAATGCTGCTTTTGCGGCCAACATACCGGATAGCATGGAGGTGTGGGTGCCTTTGACTTTGGGAACATTCATAAATCCTGCGCTATCCCCGATTAATGCACCACCGGGGAAGGCACATTTTGGTATGGACTGCAATCCTCCCTCAACTAGGGCGCGGCCAGCGTAAGAGATACATTTACCGCCTTCCAGAACAGATTTGAATAAAGGATGATGTTTCAGCTTTTGGAACTCGCCGTAGGGCGACAGCCACGGGTTCGGATAATCAAGGCCGACGACCAATCCCAGGGCCACCATGTTATCCCCGAAATGATACATGAACGATCCACCATATGTATCCGAGGGTAGAGGATATCCCATAGTGTGGGTAACTTCACCTTTTCTGAAATTCTCGGGTTTCACCTCCCAAACCTCCTTGATTCCGATCCCATAGGTTTGCGGTTGGCAATCTCGGCGTAGGTCAAACTTTTTGACAACCTGCTTGGTCAAACTACCATGGCAACCTTCAGCGAGAAGAGTAACGCGAGCGTGAAACTCCATACCCCGTTCAAAAGAATCCTTGGGCTTCCCATCTCGTCCAATTCCCAAATCATTTGTTGCAACACCCTTCACGGATCCGTCAGGCTTATAGAGCACTTCGCTTGCAGCGAAACCGGGGTATATTTCAACACCCAATTCCTCGGCCCGCTCACCGAGCCATTTGCAGAGCTGGCTCAAACTAAGAATGTAGTTGCCATGGTTGTTCATTTGTGGAGGCTCAGGTAACGGGATTGCACCCCTTTCAGTAAGAAAACGCATTCGATCCACTTTGGCAGGTGTAGCGTGCTCGAAACGTGATGGATTGTCCTCGGAGAGCCAGTCGGGCAATAGCTCGTTAATCGCGGTCGGTTGAAGGACGTTACCAGACACGATGTGGTCTCCGATTTCGCCAGCCTTCTCCAACACCAGAACACGGAAGTCCTCGTTACCAGCTTCATTCGCGAGTTGTTTCAATTTTATCGCGGCGGCCAAACCGGCAGGACCTAAGAATTCATGTTAGCTTGTTAACGACGACAAAGTTCCGACGAGAGTAAAGAACAACCCCCTCCAACTATGCAAACATCGACACTATCCGATTCTCTCTCAATTTGCGCCGGATCAAATGTATCCTCAGTGGTCTCTGCATTCCGTTGAGCCGGCGTCCCTGACAGGGCCCTCCTCTGATTCACAAGCGATTGCTGCGTCCAGCACTCCCTTCGCCGCAAAACTCTAGTTGGCCGATGAAGAGGCTCCGTAGCCCGTGTAGAGTACCGAGAGCAGCAATTCGTCGACGCAGCTTTCGTCCATGACCTCCTGGAGGTAGGGAGGGCCTCTCGTCTCAAAAGAGGCAAAATGGCAGATTTTGAAGCCATTTGTGAGAATGCTGGTGGCGTAAGAGGGCTTTCAAACTTCAGTATAGTATGCCCCTTGTAAGAGAATAGATCGGAAAGTAAACAAGAAAAGGAGTAATCTGAATTGAAGAACGGTGCGGACGTCCGAAAGCGTCTGGATAACGCACTTTTTCCTCCGTCATCGCTTTAGCCAAGGTAGAAACGGCCATGGAGCCCGAGGCCAACCGACAGACGCCTCCCGACCAATCAGGTTTCGGAGATATTAATCAGGACAATCTGCCAATCATGTGACACGACCTGCCCTGATAGGCTGATGGCGGGAGCGGCTGTGCGCATCGAGAATGCCTGAGCCGCACCACAACGAGACGGCAGAGAGGAGCAGGGGAGAGGTTACGTTTTCCTTATTTGGGCTAATCTACAATAGCGACGGGTTCCAACTCTCCAGAGTCAAACGGAGACATCTACGGGTGAACAAAATGGGACATTTGTAGCCTACGAAATCCTATGTAGAGCAAAAGGATTTTCACGATGCAGGGCAGATGTTGTGTGACAATCAAGAGCGCCAGATTTTCAACTCTGAGAGAAAAAAAGTTGTAAAGTCACCATGAGAAATGTGATCAAAGCACGAGTCATCCCAAAAAGAAAGAAAAGAAAAGAAAAAACATCTATAATACGCGAGGAAAAAGCACTCCAATAGTAGCCTGCAATAATACTGGACATTTATTGAACCTCTTGCATATCGCGTCATCTGAATCAAGGATAAATGGGTACTATCAGGCTCAAGTCACACTGGTAACTGGATGAAAGAATTGGCGTTGCAGTTGATCCCTCGTCAGCTCATCAGAATTTAGGCTGCATAATTTCGGTGAAAAATACGCTCAGGCCAGGCATAATTCTTGAAATATTGAGGAACCGCGAACGCGGCATCCTAGTTACTGTGGTCTGATTGGACTAATGGGGATCTAAGAAAACAAAATTCTTCGCGATGAGAGATGCTGGCGGCAACATCGATAACCAATATCGATTTTGTGCCATCCCACAAAGCTGAGGTACTATTACCCCGTATACAGAGCACAGCACATACATACAGTACTTGATAGAGAGAGCACGAGCGATCCCTGAAAGGAACAAGATCAGTCGACTCTACATCTTTTTCTTGTCCTTTTTCTTTTTTTTTACTTTTTTTTTTGACTTCTCTTTGTTTGCACGCAATAGAAAATTCTTTTGCTGCCATCGCAGCTCGGTTGGGTGGCTGCAGCAAAACAGGATTTTTTCCTGCTTCTCCAGAAGATGAGCAGTTGATGCCTGTCTGAGAAGATCTATATGCGTCCTGGCATTCAAAGAAGTGTGTTAATCTAAAGCTATTTTTTAATGCAGGCCAAAAAGAGTGGACAGCGTCCTCTCGCGGCGGGAAGCAAAAAAAGACGCGTGAAAAATTTTCATGTGAAAAGGGGGAAAGGGGACCTAGTCGCGCAAGTAAGGATTGCTTTTTTAATTTTGCGGTTCTTTGGGGGGAGAGAGAAAGGTGAATTATATCCACGCACACTGAGTGGGCTTTTGGGGGTCAAGCCAGCCTTCTGAACCTCGCATCAAGGGGTGGCGAGGGCGAAAGGTTGCTTGGGGGGGGAGACGCGTGTAGTGATTGGGTGCGGTGGCGCTTGGGTGAGAGAGCGAAACCACGAGCCAAGGAATAATTCGGAGCTTGAGTGGATAAGCTCCTGTTCCAGGATGAGGATGCAGGAAAGCTCTGGTAGGGCCAATCAAAGACGGGAACGCGGGATTTTGTGGCCAAAACGGCAAAGTGAGGGCCGTGTTGATTGTGTGTATAAGACTTGGCTGTGGCCACATCAGCCAGGATGAGTCACAGATATATAAACAGGCCTCTTCCCACCTCAGTTTTGCCTGTTCACTTTGGGATTCCCTCTTGGTCTTGGCACCGTCTGGAACGTCATCCTATTCTCCTACCCACCTCTTTTTTTTTTCCTTTTTTTCCCTCGTCCTCTCTAATACTATCACCACCACCACCACCCGGCACAACCTGCATTGCAGAGCCTTCCCAACCTGTACTTTAACACGCTAAGGAGAAATCCCTCTCAATAAGAAAAAAAAAAAAAAAAGGAGAAGAGGAGGGTTCAAGTACTAGGAGATAGTTACCGATTCCAGACTTTTGCGGTATTAAGTTACCTGTTAGTTTCTTTCTTTCCTCGAAGAAGCGCTGTGTTTTTTAAAGTTGCATGGAAGGAAAAAGAATATCAATTGAAAAAAAGACACATACTTATTACGCGTGCAGAGGTTCCAATCAGTATAGAGGTGTTCTGGTTGATCTCGCTTCCTGTTACTTTCCCTTCCGTTCCCTTCTTCCAAACGGTAAATTGCTTTTCAAAGGGGATACCGCCGGCGCCCATCGACCGTCGCGTTCCCGTCGTCTCTCCTTATTTAATCCAGGCTTGCTCCTGCTGCTGCTGCTGTTGACGTCGTCGCGTTGGCTTTCCTTTTTCGGAATCGCGACCGCTGTTCTGTCCCGTCCAACTTTTCAATCTCATCGGTGATTGCCACTCATCAAACACACTCAAAAAAGAGACTCGTCACTTCGTTGACTTTGAGAGCTTACTGACACAGTCACGTCGTCAACATCTCATTCACTTGCTCAACCCATCGCACAAATAATCAAAACATTGAAGACGGGCTGTTATTATTGGATAACCAAGGTGGAAGCGAAGCAAAGACCTTTTGTGGTGAACACCGCCATAACATTGCTTGCAGTCACCGGTTCGCGGAGGAGACATTCAGTTGTTCATCTTCCATAGCCTGGTAAGTGAAGCTTGTGGTGAAGTGTTGTTGGTCATGTTGTTTTCCCCCAATTACAATCCCCTCGCGCATTTCACCATGCGCGGCAACCTCCATTCAAATGACTCGCGTTGCACCCACAATATAAATACACTCAAGCTCCTTGCTTTGAACCACCTATGCTAATATTATTTATTTATAGACTGCTTCGATCTGACCTCTGTTAAACCATCAGGTCGCTAGACAAAATTCACTCCCTAGTGTAATTGCTCCAGGTTTGAAAAATCAATCATGGAGTCTCTTACTACCCATCCCTCTACCGCGCAACAGGCAAAGGCTTTCACGTCCCCTGCGTCCTTGTCTTTCCCAGGAGGTGCCGGCGATCTGACCCCACCTTCCTCCGAAAAAGAGCACAGTGGGATGAACAATGGTCAGGCGAGCGGTCAGCAGGGTGCGAATGGCACTACTCCTGCTACACCTGCCGCTACCCCTGGAGCTGGAACTGGAGCTGGACCAGGCGTGAGCGGTATTGTGCCAACGTTGCAGTGAGTATTAAACTACTTGTCCTTTCTGGTTCACCAGAATGCTGAAAACAATGTGTCATTAAGAAACATTGTCGCCACGGTCAATCTAGACTGTCGCTTGGACTTGAAGACAATCGCACTGCACGCGCGAAACGCAGAGTACAATCCAAAGGTACTGACATGCGCCTTTTGTTGACTTTCTTTTCAAAAGGCCATTTGTGCTAAACAAATATTGCTTTTTAAATAGCGTTTCGCTGCCGTCATTATGCGTATTCGTGAGCCAAAGACCACGGCCCTGATCTTTGCCTCTGGAAAAATGGTTGTCACCGGAGCAAAGTCCGAAGATGATTCCAAACTAGCGTCAAGAAAATACGCTCGAATCATCCAAAAGCTCGGCTTCAACGCCAAATTCACTGACTTCAAGATCCAAAACATTGTTGGATCATGCGACATCAAGTTCCCTATTCGTTTGGAAGGCCTTGCAAGTCGTCATCACAATTTCAGTTCCTATGAGCCGGAGCTGTTCCCTGGTCTCATCTATCGTATGATGAAGCCAAAAATTGTGCTTCTCATCTTCGTTAGCGGGAAGATTGTCCTCACAGGCGCGAAAGTTCGAGAAGAAATCTATCAGGCCTTCGAAATGATCTACCCCGTACTAACTGGTAGGGACTCACTCCCATTGCTTTTTCCAATTCACACTTTGAACTAATCAGTATCATAGACTTCCGCAAGGTTTAATCCTTTCCTTTGAGCAAGGAGTACCTAGTCCATACTTCTTTCTCAGTGTATTAACATGTTTTTCTCCCGATATTTTGCAACTTCTTACCTACACTTATTTCTTGTCCCCGAGATGGCTTTGCCCGGTGGAATTCCTTTGTGGTTCCTCCATTATTTTTCTCCTGTGATACTTGCATTTCGCGGCGTTTTAGCGACTCTTGCGCACTGTACTTTGCTGGATTCGGATTCCAAAAAGCGGCGTATCTGACTTTCCATCGGCTTTAAATTAGACAAATCGCGGGTTTCCGCTGGTTTGGGATGGGTTTATCGGCGTATGCGGAGAATGGTGGTACTTCTATGACCTTTCTCTTGTTTGCTGACATAGGAGCTGTTGTCGAAGGCTCTTAATCTATTCATGAGTTTGCATCAAAGGAGTGGTATGTTCCCAGTTTTCAAATTCCTGGTGGATAGGCGTGCGTGCACACTAAATTGCAGGTTGACTTACATCACATCGTGCAACGGAAGACTGTATGTTACCTACTAGGTAGTAATAAAAGAGAACACTGGTAAAAGGAAAATGACTATTGCTCTTCTAAATATTCCAATTATGCTTATATATCGCAAAGTAAATGCTGTGGGCCGCTCACTTGGAAGAACGCAACATGCGGAGACACGATGTCAAAGTTTGCTCTCTATCCTCTTCTTCGCCAACTCTTCCATTAATATCATCCCTTTTGGTCCAGATCTACTTCCATCCTCCGTCCAGAAGACAGGACTTTCACCGTTAGCGCCGGCAGTATTCAAAGATTCCGGCCAGGACCAGAGCTCCTTTAATTCAGCATCCAGTCCGTCTTCTATCGCATCGACGACCTTATCACCAATCACAGGGAAGAACTTGAATGCATGGCCGCTTCCGCCTGTTGCAAGGAAAAGAGAACTGTAGTTGGGATGGTGGGTGATCAAGAAGTCGCCTTTCGGGCTGTTTTCATTTTGTTTCCTCAATGTTAGCATTCTTTTCTTCTTTCTCTTTTCTTCACATTTGATCTGGAAGTTCTTCATCGTGTTTGAAAAATATACTACTAGAGGAAGGGAAGATGTTTGGAAAGGAAAGTGGGGGTCTGTTTAACGTACGTGTCTGAGTACCAGCAGATACGCGTCTTGACGAACGGCCTATCTGCAAATGCGGGGAGCATTTCCTGTAGAGCAATTCTGCAAGCTTGTTCGCCTTCGAAAGGTATTGGAATGCCGTTTTCGGGAAGACTGACTTCGATGGTGCCTTTGTTACCTGATGGGTCCAGAATGGATTTTGGGTTTCGGTAACCGTAGGCGTGTCGGGCGATTTTCAGGAGGTTATTGCGTGGAGGGATAATGAACATTCCCGTGGAGAGGTTGAGGATGGTTGGCATGTTTGCTAAGTGAGCTTGTTCTTCGTCAGTGATTCGGATGTAGGCGAGGACTTGCCCGGTGGCATCGGCCCGGCCACGAAGGTCGACGAGTTGCCCTGTCCATGCGCCTGCAGCGAGGATGACGAGGTCTGCAGTAAGTGTGATGGAGTCGGAGAGTTCGACACCGGTGACTTTGCGTTTGTTCCTACCCTGTTCAGGAACTGAGAGTAGCCTTTTGACGTTGCCGGTCTTGAATTCGACTCTGCCCATTTGGTCGAGAAGTTGTTTTGCGAACCGCACCGATGCTTCAGCGTCACCCCACCCAGAGCCCCAGTTAACGTATCCGCCAGAAACACTCTTGCCCGTGCCGTAGCCCAGAATGACCTTCTCAACGTCCTCCTTAGTTGGCAATAGCTCGACCTCCTTTCCACTCTCGTCCAGCGTCTTGACATTTTCGTAGCTCCGCTTCACATATCCGCTATCAGCATCGTGGGAGGACACCAAAACCAAACCATTGCGGGTATATCGTCCCTGGCGGCCCCATTCAGTAGTCTGCCATTGCTTGATTGCGGCTGTGGCCAGGCGGGCATAGGCACCGTTGGCATAATCAGCACGGATTATGCGGGATGCGTCGACAGAGGACCCATGCGGGTTTGGTATTGTAGAGGACGACTCGATCAGCGTGATTTTGCCAGAGTGACGGCGAGAGAGCGCGAGGGCGGTTGATACTCCATGTTAGAAGGCGGGGTGAGGTTAGCTTTTTTCTTTTTTGTCGGTTGCAACTGGGGCAAGCACATACAGCCGAAGACGCCGCCGCCGACGATGAGAATGGACTCTGGGAGTGGTGTAGTGGGCATGTCTTTTCAAATTTCAAATTGCCAATCCCGCAATTTTTAAGCCCTTTGTGCGCCTCCTGGTAATGCAGTATATAACGTCGCCTGGCCGAGCGTCTTGGGTTGCGCATGGAGAGTTAAGGATGTCGCCCGTCGACCACCGAGAGAAGTGGGGGTAGGTTCGTACTGCCGTTTCTTGTCGCATAATGCCGGAATCGCTTTTTCTACCTCTAAGGGATTGGAGGAACTGGGCCTAATTTAGGATCGTTCAATTCCGTCCTCAATTGCAAATTCAGTGCTCCCCCGTTGATCGATGAAGCTTTGGGGAGTTCCAACAGGGATAGAGCAAAAAATGCAAGGTTCGGCGTGCCCTTGGCTCCGAAGCCGGGGATCATCCATTGCTTGTCGCTTTCAAGTGGAATTAACGACAATATCTCTCCAAAAGCCTATCTTATCACATACTAAAAACGCTCTCCGCGCCATAGTCGCCTTCCTTGTGTGTTCCAAAGGCTTTGCTCGTTTTAGCATTTTACTCACTTTGTCACTGGCTCCCGTTTTTCTTCTCGTCTTCCTCTCGTCCACTCGGCTACAGTACAAGAATTTAACCACGATTTGGTAACAGTTCATATTAGCCCAATCTATCTTTATTGCTCGGCAAAAAAGAAGAAGAAAAAAAAAGGTTCGCGTTGATGATATTCACTGACTGGCCTTGAGAGCTTTCCCTGGACGCTCTCCAGTATAGCCAGTCTATGCGAAACATGCCGCCAGCAGGCGCAAAGCAGTTATTGGGCAGGGCTAGCTCGAAACAAGTCGGCCATGCGATGGGACGAAAGCCACTATTAGACCCGCTACTTGCGGCATCACCACGGAGGTCAGTGTGAGATGATGAAAGCCATTCACTCTTGTCGTCTTTAATCTTAGAGATTGGGCGCTGGTATGAACCGTCAATCATAGTTTCTCTTCCCTTTTCTTACCCTAGGCTTCTGCACCGGCTTGCCTGTTTCAGTCGCACAAGTTCGACGAGCGATTGAAATTCCCACACACTTGGAATCTGTCATTCTCTTTCTTATACCGCGAGATTAGTTATATCTGACATAGATGACAACTTTAGGGCCGCCCAAAAGAAATCGCCTCTTCCTCCTCCGGCATCAGTACCCCCGACCTCGCGATCCGTGCGCCCCAAGATGCTTACCTTAGCCGCTGTCGCGGTCTTTGCGTTTTCAACATATGGTACTTACCTATTTGTGAGCTATAAAAAAGCGGTTGAGGCGTCCAAATCGCTCGATGTACCTCGCGACCTTTCAGATCGTTACGATCGGTCCGCGCGGAGTTATGATTCGGAAGTGGACAAGGCTGAGATGCTTATGAGACTCGGAAAATGGAGGCGAGAGCTAGTTCAGATGGCAAGAGGGAATGTGCTGGAAGTCAGTTGTGGGACCGGTCGGAATATGGACTACTATATGCTGGGCGAGAAGAGAGCAGTGGACGAAAATGGAAAGTCAGCTATCCGAGGTTGCAGATCGGTCACATTTGTAGACCAGAGTGGTGAAATGGTTCAGGTTGCGCGAGAGAAATTCAAGAAGAAGTATCCGGCTTTTAAACAAGTTGCCTTCCGAGCACAGGATGCGATGGATCCTATTTCTCCTCCGCCAGGGACTACGATGAAAATTCCAGTGGGGACTAACGAGCCAAAATTCGATACGGTAATCGAGACCATGGGATTATGCTCAATTCCTGATCCTGTCGCGTTTTTAAAGCACCTTGGGGAGATAACGGAGCCTGAGAAAGGGCATATCCTCTTGTTAGAGCACGGTCGATCATGTTATGGCTGGGTGAACAAACTACTAGATGATCTCGCTCCAGCACACGCAAATCAGCATGGATGTTGGTGGAATAAGGACATTGGAAATATCGTCGAGCAGAGCGGGCTTGAAATCGTGGAATCCAAAAGATGTCATCTGGGAACGACGTGGAAGTATGTGCTGCGTCCTAGAAGACAGACTGAGCGTGCAGGCGAAGGCACAGACTTGAAGCTCATAGAAAGCGAGAAACCAGATGTGCTCTCCTCAGTTCAGAGGACATGATGTTGCTGTCTGCGGATTTCCCTTTTGATTTGTACAATACAGACATGCATATACACTACTATTATGATAGACAAGCATAATCAGCGTTCACGTTTCTTTTCTTTTTCTTTTTCTTTTCTTTGAGGTGACATTTATAAAGGGAGGATGCATTGCCCATCCACCACGTTTGCCTCTTTCAAGAGATGTCTGTAAATACGCGTGTTTTATCTGTTTGGAGGCATGCGTAACTGTGTCCTGATGTCACTTGCTATCCAGATCGACGGTGGCCAAATTCCACCACGAACTGGCCTGAGTGCTTTTGGTTGGAGGAGGTCTATCACTCCCATGCCTAAGGAAACTCATTGTCGAAGAACACGCTGCGTGCCAGGCAAAGCCTTAAATTGCGGGATGAAGGCCGAGTGAAAAATTCCAGAGGTTGGGGAGTGGGAGTGGGTCGAATCTTCATTCTTTGAGCAACAAAGCCTGCTTGAAGGGTGCTTGGATTATTGTCCAATATCTGAAGTATTACGGAGTCTGCAGTGATTGTGCATTGGTGATGGGTCCAAGATGCGTCTGTGTTCAATGTAAGTTTTACCGTCACGGTCTTGATGTATCAAAAACCTGGGGAAAGTTGGCCAGCAAGTGCTGGGCTGGAGTGTGGATGCGCCTTTGCCCTGAGCAATCAATCGTCTAGAAATAATTACCATCTTAAAGGAATCGTCACTCGACTATCAATGATGATTCATCATTTTTGCCAATGTAGCCTTCTCCCAACGCACGGAGTACATGTCCTTTAAATGCAATACTATCATATTCAAAACAGTAGGTACCAGGTACTTCAAGGGCGAGATGGGGCATAGTTTCTCAAATGGGGAAGGCGACTTCTCCTCTCGCTTCTCTCCAACCTCACCCCATCCACGCCGCCAACCATCGTTAGGAGGCACCAAAAACAACTTCTCTGGCTCTCTCGTGCTGATTGTCTCTCAGTCGTGGCGACTCACTCCTTGCTCGCCGCCATAACTGTGTCAGAAGCCGAAGATAATCCGAGATCCCATCTATCACAACACCATCAACCATCTTGTGGAAACTGGTACACTAAACAACCTTTGGTTCAAGGTTTCGAGACCATTTCGCCGAAACTCAGCCCAGAAACATGCTCCATCCAACCCCAGGCAAGGATACTTTCGAAAATATAGAGGGTATGTTACGCTGCATCAATGTCTCTGTCTTTGAACAATAAATGAAGGCATGAAGGCTGATATCGTCGGGAAGAGAATTTTAAATCCTGGTTCATGGCCCCTGGCGATGACCATGCGAATCCGAGCATATCCTAGCTAATATGTTAATTTTTTTGACGCTCGAAAACTGGCCTGAGGAATTAGAACCCATGGTGTTCAGGGTAGTTACATGCACTCCAGCTGGGGTATGTATGGAGAAAATGTGCTTTGTCTCGTAATGAGATGTCTCTAAATTTCAAGAGATTTGATTTGCCGTTCCCACTCCTCGACCGTCGCTACCTTTTTTTTTATTAAACTTTTCTTTTTCTCTCGGGGAACTATGCAACCTCCCGGTGATATTGGTCAAACTTCAAACTTTGCTTGAAGGCCCACACAGCCGGCTCGATAAGACGTCTTTCCGCCGGAGGCTGCCAGAATTTATTGTACTAGAGTGTACTCTGTACACCGCATTTCCTGAGTCGCGAAGAAGATCTGGGTGTTCTTTGTACACATTCTATGCATAAGTAACTTTTTTAGGCACCTGCTAATCATCTCAGAAGCGGTTAGTTTGCTTATTAGCGGATGAAAATTAATTCAGTTGGTCACAGCTTGATTAATCCGTTTCCACTAAGACTCGAGCAGGGATATTAGGACCTTAAATTTGAGCAGTTAAACCAGGGCGGTGAACGTATCTTGTTTCTGCCTTCCCTGCATCCTTGTGTGAGGATGGAAAAAATTTCGAGCCTTCAAAATGTATGCACCAGTCCAGAGTTAAACTCTTCCACGCCTCGGTGGAAAAAGCCAGCCAATACCAGGAAGGCGAATTGCATTGGAGCCTGCTGCGCATATTTTGGTTGCTACGTCAACCAGATCTCGTCATCGATGTGCCTTTTGCCTTCGCGTCCTTTGAGGAAGATTTTGACTAATCTTTCAAGAGACTTTTAGTGGCTGGCTCAAGCTTGCCAGGTTAAGATGAAGTTCACCAAGACCTATTTTGTGTGGTGAACAGGTTCGGTAGTTGCGGATTTCTTGTTTCCTCCGGGGCGCATTTTAGTTGATGAGTCCGAGAAATGGAGTGTTGGTTGAGCCAACCTTGCAGCTGCCCTTGCCGTGGAAAACGGTGTGACATTTTACACACGGATCCAGAGAGCTAAGGTTACTGCTAGGCTGGGTCAAAGCATGCATTATGCGATGTGATTGGGACGGACAAGGTTCAAGCACAATCAACCGCCACCACCACTGGCGCACCAAGGACAACCAAACCTGAAATCCCCTGTTACGTTCGTCGTTTCTGCAAAGTGGAGAGCTACTTTTTCTAGTGCATTTCGACTTCTTCCTCCATGCACCCGGTCCACATCGCCCTCCAAAAATATCCAATCAGACCAATATCAAACGGTCCATAATCTCCTGAGTGAAACCCACGAGCAAGCCAAAGCACCGATCCTTCCCAGACTTTTTTTTTTTTTTGCTTGATCGCTTTTCTTTGTCCTTGATTTTTTTCATCTTTGGTTCATCTTCCCCCCTTAAGTTCTCAAAACATCCACTTCCAAACATACCAAATTCCCTTCTCGCTTCCATTCCTTTCTTTCTTCAAAGCGCATTCAGCAGTCCATAGTCATTTCAATATGCCTTACAATACGCGCCGAAAATCACTGTCGTTACCCTCACTTGGTATTCATCTTCCTAACGGATCGCGGTCCAATCGTTCTCCGTCCGTGCCAAAAATTCCGGCGGCCACCGAAACTCAACCACCTTCTAAGAGAGTAAAGAGATCACACGACTCGGAGAGACAATCCCCTTCAGGACCATCTTCTGATGTTCAATTATCGACCGAAGCAAGAAATGAGAGAATCGCTGGTGCCTACGGGCACACGCCACCACCTTCGCCGGCCGATACCGGAATCGTCGCAAAGATCAATACCGAGGGAATAAATGATGACATTATTGTCGCTGTTATCGAGCAGCTTGAAAAGACTGGAAACAGGCCTCATCTTATCAAAGAACTTGCTACCGTTCTATCATCCATAAATGAGACCATTGCAAAGTGAGTCTTCCGCACCCGAGATTATGTGATGTACTATCCTAACAATCATGCAGCTCAGCGAATGCCGCAGCTTTAATCTCTTCTCGGCTGAGCTTGTATCTAAAACGGCCATGGACTGCTCTCGCCCCTTGCCCGATTGCCAAGGAACAGATTCCTGTTCATCCACGAAAGGTCTTTTTTTACCTCACAAATTCTCCCCATCAGCCGCTTCCAGAGGATTCGACTGATATTATCTCGCCTCTCACAACCGCAAAACAAATAACTCCTAGCATATCGAATGCCAGTCTCGATCTCGATGATTCAGACGATGCGTTTGAAAGAACGCGCATGAGTCCAAGCCCCGAGGTTGATTTGTCTAGCCCAGCGTTCGAACATGAAGATATCGGCTCGTCAGTAGAACATTCGGCGCCTGGAAGACCGCCAACTCCGACGGGTAGCTACTCAGTTCGCAACAGCATGCCCCACAATTATCGCATGTCGCATAGCAGTCGTGCAGTTTCACCGCCTTTAGAGGGAGATGAAAAGGAGTTTACGTTGACCGCCAGTTCTGTTCGAGAGAGAACCTCGGCAGAAGATTTGACGGCAAAACAGAAGAATAATTCTGTTTCTGAGACGAGCGTTGTGGAAGGCGAGACGTCGCGAGACGACGCCAACATGGATGACTGTTTCACTCCACATGGACCCCACACTCAAGCTCAAGAATTCAGCTACTTTTCACCGCATCTCATTCAAACCGAAGACAATGCTAGCGCGATGGAGGCAGATGTTTTAGGCACATCACCATCTCCGTCCATGTTGTCTGAAGTGTCTTCCATGTCGTCAGCTTCAAGCACAACTTCAGAGGCTGAGGCTGATGACTGTGACGCCGTGAAACCCGCCGTTACTCTTCAAACCTGTTCATCGCCTAGCAAACCAAAGGGTGTGGCTGGCTGTAAACGGTCATTAGACATGATCGACGCGAATTTTGGCCTACATATCGACCCAGCTCTAGATTCATGGCTCGACCTCCAAAGCCCCGAATCTGTGGAAATCCACGAGCTAGATGCCATATTTGCAGACATTTGAACCAGGTTTTACCATATCGCTATAGTCGATATTTTTTATACTCCTTTACGCCACCATACTACTCTACGAACTTTGTACGATGTTTTAATTTTGGCCATTATTTCATGATGTATTGGTATCCATTATTCTTCAGCGTCTCGTTTTTTTTTTTTTGGGAGGTATGTACTATATCATACAGATGTCACGGCGTTGGTGGTCGATGTTTTATTCTGTTGTCCAATGGGGCATTCTTTTTTTTGAATTTCTTTTTTTCCCTGCCTAAAAGATATCGCAGCTGGAAGCATGTTCGCTGATTTATTCTATTTTTATTTCCTCCCTACTCCTTTTCCTCCGCTCATATGACATTTTAATCGATTTTTAAGCGATGTTTTCTCAAAGACATGACTTCTCATCTCCTCTCTAGCAGCTACTTGCCCCGTGTGCTTATAGCGTTTATCTTTAATATACTTGAGTGTTTTAGTTCTCGGTGTACTATATAAATATTGCACTGGACGGGTATTTTAATTGAAACTTATGCCATGCTGTCATCACTTTAGCAAGGCGACATAAGTTACGATAATTCGTTTCCCATGTTAATATGTTTTGTATATGAAAGTGGGCTGAACTTATTGTACCTAAAAGTACTATTGAGTGCGTGAATCCAAATCGATTATGCAGCCTTTTCCATGTTCCTTTTGTGAGCTCTCCAAAACGGACTAGAGTCCTAGGAGGATTAGTATTAGCATAACTATTTTTATCTAAATCCGAGAAATCGCTTTGGCAATTTTTATTTGCATGCGCCTTGCGATCCATATTGATGCGGTTAAGTGCTATATTGTGGAAGTGTAAGATAAAATCAAGAATGTTTAGCAGAATAAAAGACCCATCTTTGAAATCATTTCAAATATCTAGCCAAGAAGATGTTACACTCTACCCGGTTTTCCTAGCCTAGCGGCGGTTTAGGAGGGAGATTTCCTGGTGGGCGAGGGGATACTTGGTCCTTCTGACGCTGATAACTGGCCGGTATCCGCGAAGCCGGCGGTTTAGCGCTAGATGTCGTGGAAATAGGCACGGAATTTGATGGTGCTTTATGCTTCTTAGGGTTGGAGTGCCCGTTTGAGTTTGTGGTTTCCGTTTGAGACGGATTGGTGGTAGATGTTGGTGTTATGGTTCCGGGAGAGATAGAGTTATTTAGTGAGGAGAGACGAAGGGTAGATGTCGCGCCGGTATTAAGTAAGGGTTGGGTGTCGGCATTCGATTCAGATTGAAGCTGCGATATAGGGCTTCTTGAATTCGGCGCAGTGGCCGTCTCGCTATCATTACGCCGCTGGCGCTTCGGGGATCTTTCTCCTTGTTGTGTTCCGTTTGTAGATGCGCTGCTGGTCGTTCTAAAGGTATCCTGTTTAGCAACAGAAGCCGAAATGTCATCTTCGCGGCTTCGCTTCCTTTCACTGATTTCCCCTGGAGACAGAGATCCATTTTCTTTATCTGAATATTCGTCTTTTGCACCATTTGCATCTTTCGGACGGACCACATGTCTCGTCTTGTCAGTTGAATTTCCTTCGTTTCCGGGAATAGGAGGATACTTCTGTCCTGGCTTTGGTACCGGAGATCGTTCGTATAGCTCTGCCATTCTGTTACATGCTCGTTTCAAATCACTTAACTCGACATCTAATTGCTCCCACCACGCACGGCCCAGGTCGTCATCACGGAAAGAAACCTCGCAATGTCTTGCCGCAGCATACAATGCACTCGCCGCTATTGTTCGGGCGGTGAATTGTAAGCACAAAACCGTATATATCGAATCGTTGATAAATGCCCAGGCCGAATTGCGCAGGAGCTTGTTATCCTGTTGATGAAAGTAGCAAAGAAAGTCATAAAGAAGCCGATACGGCTGTTCAAGCTGAAGGTCAAAGCATAGAGCTTCCAGGAGCAAATCTTCATTATGCAGAATCGTGTCTCTCCATTTCCAGTATTCTTTTGATTGCTCGTCGACAACGACATTCGGCTGCTTCAGCGCCACCCTGCAGCAAGCAATTATCAACTCCCGCATCTTGCGGCAATTTTCCTCCACTTTCGTCGCCAGAAATAGAGCCGTAGCAGCGACCGAGTATGGATGCATTCCCGGTCGCTGGGGCAAGTCCACCATACTGTATCGCGTAAAAAACCTGTGAAGGTACACGCTAGCCGTGCAAATTGTGAGCTGCGGGAGTTTTAACAGGATGCCAACTTGCATGATAAAATTGACTCCTTTCCCCCGACTTGTATGTTCGGCTTCGGTCGCCATGCCGTCAAGTACGGAGGGAGTTCGGAGGAGCTCCGAGTCGGTAAAGAGCCACTGTGACTGGGTGGCCAGGAGAACCGGGTTGGACGGCGAAGGTACCGGAGGTGCGGAAGATTGTTTACTTGACGAAATTGAAGGCATTTTGGCCTTTTATCTGGTTAGGCCAGATAACCTCGTAATGGTAATGCCTCCGATGTTGACGGTGACGGAAGGGTATTCTTCTCGTAGTATTGTTTTGAGGCGTTCGCGACTCGTGGAAGTTGCAGACAGAATGTGCGACATGCGCTTCACACTTGATTTGTAAGATCCCTCAAGGTTTACATTCCACCTTCAGCCCGGGGCAACAACACATTCACGAATTATCTGATGTCATGAACACAAGGTAGTAGGCGGATGTTTCCGTGCATTAACAAATCGAAACTGTGCAATACTAGGTAATAGTTCGAAGCAAAAGAAGACTGTGAGCCTCGTAGAATACAAATCAGTAATCAGTAAGCCAGGATAGCACGATGGCCTGGGAGAGTAGCAAGCTTGGAGCAGGGCGGTTGGAGTTGCGAGAGGATGAAGAAGTAAAGACGGCGAAGTGTGGCAGATCGGAGCTTAGATCTTCCAGCCCGACAAGGTAGTTAGTAAGTTTAATGACTACTCCGTACCAAAGCCCCATATAACCCATAGTTACGGACAAGAGATCGCGCTGAAAAGGTTCTATCGCCGTTCACATATTCACAAGCAGTCTGGGAAAGTAATGTGATCTCTTGAAAAAAAGTCATCTATTATCGCTGATTATCCAATGCTATCATACATGCACGTTTCGTTGCACGAACTGGGTATTTTTGGCATAACTCGTCGACATACTTCGTAAATCCCAAAACCATCAAACTCCAAGGACCAACTCACTCGTCACAAATTGGTTTGCTGCTTGGCAAAATTTTGCATGTCCGAGTATACGGTCATCACCCTTACTCTTCTTCGCTAACTTCGCTCTCGTCACTGACGACATGGCGTTGCTGCTGCTGTAGCAGCAAGTTTCTAGCTCTCTCTTCTTCTTCTTGTTCTCTCACAAACGCTGCTGCCATTTCCGCTTCTAGCCCATCATCGTCGTCATTTGCTTCCTGTTCAACTTCATTGCCGTCCTCTTCGCTCACCTCTTCATCATCCTCATCATCCTCGTCTTCTTCCTCATCATCCTCTCGTCGATACTGAGATTGGTTTTGCCATGCCCGACTAACGGCTAGTCTTGGCGGAGAAGGCGACCGAATATCTTCTTCGTCCTCGTTATGGCTACTGCCAGAACCTCCTTCGTTGGCTGATGTATTACCAGAAGCGAAATCGCGAGGATTAAGTTTAAATTTGGGTCTTTCCGGGGGAGGGGATCCCAAGTCAATGATCAAGTCGCCGTCGACGATTATATTGCTGCCGGAAGCTGTTGGCTCAGCGGCAGCCGGGGAAGTTGGTTTCGGTTCTACCTCTAATGGAGGCGACTCCATAACGAGATCGCCGGGATCAACGCGTGGAGCGTGTTTGGGCTTAGCCTTGGCTGGAATTCCAGCTTTGGCCGCGGCGGGTTTGGTCACTCGCTTTGGTGGAGGGCGCAGCGGATTGGCCTGAGATTTAGCTTTTGGTAGAGATTTAGGCTTAACCTTCGGAGCAGCAGCGCTGGATGATATTAAGTGAGATGTGGAAGCTTTATCCAAAATGGGATCAGGAGTGCTCTCCGACGACGGTCCTTCCGCTTTTCTGTCATTGTCCAATTCTTTTTTGGGCAAAAAGTGTCGGTAGTCGTAAGGGTTGTCCTCGTCAGCAGCCTCCGGTGTTTCATCGTCCTTGCTCTCAATTCGTGCATCGTCGCTAGAAAGCCCTTCGGTTCTTAATAACACTCCAAGCTGCTCGTATTGTTCCAAAGCCTGCTTCTCCGTTTTTCCTGGTGCTGAGCGGAGGTTGAAATTCAACTTCGCCGATACCGGTTCAAGGATAAAGGCTTTACGATTTGGGTCGAAAACCAAGACTAGGTTATTCGATTCTGGCTCGGATATTGAAGATGAAGGATCAACGCTGCCATGGTAAATGTATGTCAGGTCAGTTTGCTCCGCATTTCCAGCCTTGTCTTGGATGGTAAGCTTGTAGATATTCGGTGTATCACTGGCCGTGATTGCAGCTTTCTGCTGCGGTGTAGCACCTCTAGGTTTGTAGTTATAAGCTACATTAATGAATCGAATGTCCCTTGATGATTGTTTTCCGGCTAGCTTGTCTCCAAGGAGGATAGGGTATTCAGCTTGTTTTGTTGGGTCGATCAACCCGCCGGGGAGGTTGGGTGTCGCAGTCACGGAGGAAGCAGCCATTTTGAAGTTTCCAAGGGAGGAATACTATTTCGTCAAGCAAAAATTTAAGAAGTTTAAGCTGTATATCGAGCCATCGCGTCAGTTTTCTGTACTGTACACCGTAGGTTGCGCGGCAAGCAAGCTATTAGAGAGAATCAACCGAATCCAACAGGATCAAGCAAGACAAAGCAAAAATTCGACAAAGGCTATGTGACATATCCTCCAGGGAATCAGGACACATTCAGCCTTGAAAGCAAAGAGCACAGCATTGGGAATGAACGTCGATATCATCAACTGGCGGACAAAGAGCAGCTGAAGAGGGGGAAAGGTGACGATGCGGGCGCTTCAGCCAACCAAAATTACAGCTTTCAGCACTTAAGTTACGCTAATACTAATATGGACTAGTGACGGATTTGATTCCGAAACCCGACGCTTGAGCTAGTCCGCATTCAGTAAAGACCGAGGTTAAGTCCAGAGCCGCAGTTTTAGGTGATTGCTGGAGCGATCGAGTATTATATATGTAGCCATTCGGCAACTGTATAATCAAATATATGATTAAACCTACGCCGGTGTCGCCTGTCTAACTATGTATTTCCCTTCTTCGGTTTTGTTAGCTGTTAGCGAATCTAGTCGTTCCGCTAACACACGATGTTGCTTCATCACGATCTCCCATTCAGGGACCGTATCTACACTCTGATCAGTCGGTTCGCCTTCCTGACCTTCTTCTTCATCCAAGAATGACAAAATCATACTAAAGTCCCCCCCCAATCGCCCTAAACTTGCAGCACAATATAGCACTTGTGTTAGCAGGCTCTCTCGCGATCCTTTGTCCTTAACATTTGGAAGATAAGCCTTCAAGGTGTCCATAAGAAGCTGCACAAGGTGCATTGGGAATGTTGCCAGTGCTGAAGGTAGACAACACAATGGATCGTCCGCTCTAGTCGGTATCTTTTGGTTCGATTCCTCCCCGTTGAGATCGAGTTTCCTTAGATCGAGTCCTGGAATTGCCGCAGCTGCCAAATCCGATTCGGTAGGTGCTGGCGCAAAAATATTCTTATACAGAGACACAATAGCGAAGCTTTGTTCCCTGAAAATCTCAATATACCTCTTGAGGAAACGCTCAGTTTGATGACCGCCCAACCACGAACTTTTGGTTCCGTTCGGCGTATCGTTTTCCTTTTCAATTTGTAGTAGTCGTGTAGCTTTCTCTTGATCTGCGAGTTCACGCAGCGGCTCCAAAGCATCAAGCATCTTTAGCAAATTGGCTAGCCGGCACACTAAAAAGAGCGCACCAAACGCCCCTTCACTACTCGTAAAACCCTTGTCATGCCTATCAGGTTGCTCAAGTTCTGGAGCTACGCGACGAAGCCAGCCAACGATCCTCATAGCTGCAGCTAATCTTATATTCTGTACTCTAAGGCTAGCAATTAAATTGCTCGCCATATCCCTCATCGCATCCTCAGCTTGGCGAGAGATATCCCCCACCAGTGGAGAATCAGGATAAAGGGTCTCAAGCCGCTTGATATGCGCGAACAAATCCAAGGCGGATGAATAGTTGGTGGTAGCGGCCGCACCTGCTACAGCACCGGCATTTATCGAGGATGATGAAACCGCCGTAGATAGTAATGAAGGCAACTCTAAGATGTCTGACAATCGATCCACATTTCGAGCCAGTTGCATCGCCTTCCTCCTTCTATCGAGGATTGGATTCTCTGTACTTTTGCTGTATCTAGACGAGAAGCCGACGGCTTCTTCATCAAGCTTTGGAATGGCATCTCGCAATCTGACGGTTTCTTCGGCAATTTTTGGTATGGACGTTTGGAGGGAGGTTAGGTTATCAGCTGAGGCAATGAATGCTTTGTGTGAGCGATTCGCGAGTGCCTGGAGTGAGACAAGAGTCGAGTGGGAGGATTGAGAAAGGGACTGCGGCTCTGTAGCGTTCAGGGACGACAGGGAGAGTGTTGATAGGCGGCTGAGGTATTTGGAGGTTATGGAGTCGGTGGTGGGAGGAGGGCATCTCGGGCTATCGTCACGGCCCAAGTAAGGGACGAGAAGCTCGTACAATGGATCCGCCATGATGATCCAGGCTCAATGCATTGGAAAGTGTTCATGCACCTCGGCCTACTTGCTAGTTGCTGTTGCCATGGAGCTAAAGGGGGCTGTTTTTGAAACGTGTTGGCGGTTGTTTGGACCGGACCGAGCAAGCTTGTGCAGAGAAGCCGCTGTGACGAACCGCGATAGACCTTGCGGATGAGGCCACCGCCCTCTGCCCAGATGCGCAATTGTCGGTCAAGAAAACGCCACTTAATTTTGATGTTTAAATATCATGGCCGCTTCAAATTTGGTTCGGTTACTCTAAAAAAGGCGCCCTAATATTAGTCAATGCAACGATTCTGAACGTGCAAGGCCCTTTATCAAGCTTCGTCACTCGCTCGTTACTTCGTCGTGTTTGAAACCAGCCCTGTATCTTCCTGCCAAAATTTCCAAAAATGGGCAAACCTCGAGTCCGTGCCACCCCTCCTGAAGCAAGATCTCTCCTCCCCCCAGGCCGAATGATAGTTCACTGACAAAACGCGAATGTGGATTTCTAGTTAATTATCCTGATTCGCCATGCCCAATCTGAAGGAAACAAGAATCGGGAAATCCACCAAACCGTCCCCGATCACCGGGTCAAGCTCACTCCCGAGGGACATAGACAAGCCCTAGAGGCTGGGCGACGTCTGCGGGCCATGCTTAGGCCCGACGACACTCTGCACTTCTTCACCTCTCCCTACAGGCGGACGCGAGAGACAACAGAAGGTATCCTCAGTTCCCTGACCTCGGACGATCCATCCCCTTCACCTTTCCCGCGAAACACAATAAAAGTCTATGAAGAGCCACGGCTACGAGAGCAGGACTTTGGGAATTTCCAGCCATGCTCGGCGGCAATGGAGAGGATGTGGCGGGAACGCGCTGACTACGGGCATTTCTTCTTCCGGATTCCAAACGGAGAATCTGCTGCTGATGCATATGACAGAGTAAGTGGATTCAATGAGTCTCTCTGGAGACTCTTTGGCGAAGATGACTTTGCTAGCGTGTGTGTGCTGGTCACCCACGGCTTGATGACACGCGTATTCCTTATGAAATGGTATCATTTCAGCGTGGAGTACTTTGAAGACCTACGGAATATAAACCATTGCGAGTTTGTCGTAATGAAGAAGAATCAAGATAATGGGAAATATATTCTACAAAATCACTTACGCACATGGTCCGAGCTCAAGATGCGGCGGGATCTGGAAAAGCAAATGGAGAAGGCTGCCCGGGAAGCTGCATTTGGGACAGATGTTGCCTCTATGAGCCCGGTGGCCGCTGGGTCGCCAGTTATCCCAATACGACGAAAATGGGGAGGCTGCCCAGATGGCTGCAATCACAATTCCAAGCTATACAAGAAAAAGACCCCGATTCTGCAAGACCAGAACGGCCAACCAGCATCCGAAGAGAAATCTAGCGACACGGCCAACACGCCAGCACAGCGAACAAAGGAACAAGAAGAAACCGCCGCTTTAGTATCCTACCCAGAACCAATCGACTTCACCACCCGCTTAGTAGGCATCAAGCCATCTGTCGAACTCACCCACAACATAGAGAGCGAACTTACCCGGGGTCTCGCCATCCTCCAACTCGGCGGCGGCCGAGACGCCGGTGGCTCCCGCAGCGGCGCCACCAGCCGTGCCTCATTCGCCTCCAACAGACAAGAAGACGAGGATCTCAAGAACCTTCACACCGTCCACCACCAACATCAACAACCCGTAGGCGACGAAGACGATCAAGAAGACCAAAACGGCCAAACACCCAGACCGCTTAGCATCCTCAATTTTGCTGGCCAACAGCAGCAACAACGATATCAAGAACAAGAACAACAACAACTTGTTCGCTCCGTTCTCCATAGCAAACGTGCCCCTGCCATGGCTAATTCACTGGGAGATACAGACGATAACGGTTTCGCATCACGACTTTCTCCCCTTTCTTCCGATTTTGATGAGCCAGATACTCCGGCATCGAAACCTGGAGAGGCTTCTACCTCCGATGAATTGGAAGAGGAGGAGGAAGCGGTTGAGGTGATAAAGTCGCGTGAGCAGAGTGTTCAAGGAAGCGTATTCTAATGCAGTAATGAATTCATGAGAGAAATATCTCTCTGCTAATGATATTTGCCAAAAGAGAAAAGCTCTTTATAACCAATCTACAATAATCCCCACCCTGGCCTAGTTAAAAATACATAATGGCATGCTGGAAAAGAAAATTTTGCCCCTGGAGGGAGACTTGAAGGAAGGGGCGTCGTTCGGTAGGATAGGAAAATATATGGTATATATCTAACACAGAAATGAAAGGATCATTGTCCTCACCAATCTCTTTCAATTTTCATCATCTGAACCCAACTAATCTGTACGCTCAACTAATTTTCCACATCTAAAATACCCGCAATTCGTAGGGGGTAGAGAATTTTCTTGACTGAATGAAGGCCAACATGTTAATCCCACAAGATATCAAATCCTTCTATGGACCAACAAAAATCCATAGCTCAATTTTCATGGAAACATCTTCTGTTTGTGAGTTTAAGACACTGAAAGCCACACGTATAAAAAGAAGCTGAGACTCAAAAAAATTCCACCTTTCAAATATGGACCATAAAAAAAAAACACAAGTGAGGGTATCTCTTCCTCAACCAAAACAAGCCATTTTTCGTAGTGCCAGACGAATCAATTTCAAACAACGGGAGTCCGAGAATGTGCAAAGGATTAAGGTGGAAGATCAACAAAAAGTTGGCCGAAATCCGACGTCAGAGCAATTTTTTCCGATATTTTTTTTCTTTTTCCATGGCAAGATTTGAACAGAATCAAGCAGGCCAAAGGGGAAAATTCAAGATATTAACAAAGAGTAACAAACGAGACAGAACAAGGTGTATATGCCATAGAAAAAAGGGGGAATGAGGCCGGCAACCCAATAAAAAGGAATCCTGGTTGGAAGGCTCAAGTCAGTGCTGGCTCACCCACCAAATCTGCACTACGGCAGATATGGTGGTCCACATAAGATTGACAGGTAGTGAACAAGGAATCTCCATCGAAAGCCAACCAGAAAATGAAGATTGTAGCGCAAACATCGATTAAATGGAGTAAGGGAAAATTGAAACGCCGGGTAGTCTTCGATGTAGTAACGATTTTAAGCCAGTCTCAAAAAGAAAGGGAGACATCAAGGAAACTGTTCTATACCGGGAAAATGCGCCTCCAGATAAATGCCAAGGGAATTGTTGAATCAAAAAAAAAATAAAAATAATAAGAAATAAAAAAGGAAGAAAGGGGAATAAAAAGTCCACGGAGGCAGAAACAATCAAATCATAAATCATCCTCAAACACGGTAGAGTAGTAAACACGAGACCATCCCCAACAAAATGTCAAAGAGACAAAGGAGCGAACGATAAAATGCACATAAAAGTAAATACCGCGAAGGAGTATCTCCGCCCGCGATAATAAATATAGAAACAAAGAGCCAGACCAGACAAGTCCAAATTCCCGCTGACTCATGGGCTGACAGAAGACTTTTCGTTTTTCGATACTAAACATTTTGCAGACTATTTTTTTTTTAAAAAAAATTCTCTCTCGGCACTCCAGAAACGCATGTAACAGTAAGGCTCGCTTCGCTATAATTGATGCATCAAGTCGTTTGTGAATTGAGCGCGTCATTAACAGTTGTATTTTGAAGGAATTAGGGAACTTCCTAAAGAAAGGAAACTCATCCTGCCACCGGCTGAATACCAAAAGGCATTGCTGGGAGGTAATGTTCATGGCTTTTAGCACAATACAAGCAGCTGCATGCGTTGCCATGTCCAGTCCATACGGTTGGGGGAAATGCCTGAGCATAAGATGGCGTGGGCTGATAGGATGACGGTTGGGATCGAGCTGCAACAAACTGTTGAGGAAGGCCCCAAGTTCGCGAAAACTGAGCTGGATTATTGAATTGCCACGGAGCAACCTGATAGTAGTCTGGGGTGTTGGGGCCGCTGTGCGGTGCAGAGGGTGGCGAATAATCGGAGCTCATTGGGGTCAACCATCCACTCCTCTGATACTGAGGTGGAATTGGCCCTTCCGGTGACAGCAGAGGCTTCGGGATCGAATGTTGACGCTGGATGCTCGTGTCGATTGGAGCCAACTTAGCACGAGACTCGTAGACTCGAGCATCGGACTTCGCACGCCAAGTATCCCAATGTATTTTCCAAGTATCAAAACCATCACTCTTACTGTGGATGCGGTTGTGGATTTTCCAGTCGAATGCGAAGAGCCAGTCCAACTCCATCGAATTCAAATCCGAAACAGGAATATTGCTAACCTCCGACCATGATCGATTTTGGAAGGTATTGTCGTCGAGAAACTTGCTACCAAGGAGGAGAGCGATCGTGAGCATGCGGTAAACTTCGCCAGTCCCGGATGCGTAGACTTCTGCCGTAGAGAGCATCCGCATCCTCGAGGCGAGATAATACAACCCTAGAAGGATAGTCGAGCTAGGCAAGCGCGTCGATGAAAGGATCTGATAAACGTATTTCCTAAATTGTCGCGGTGCTGTCGTCCCTGGGTAAACGCTTCGAAGAATGTCAATATCTGAAAGTCTGAGCTTGGACGTGTACAAAGCATACATTCCCTGGGCCATTTCTGCCACAAAATCTGTCATTTGATCCATATCGTAATCCAAGTGTGCAGCAACTCCACCAGTTGACTTTTGTTCCTTAGGTCTCTGCTCCAACTGGCCTGATGGTTCACGGCGTCTGTATTGCGGCGGGATCGCGCTGTCCATGGGTGGGAGCGTCGTATTCGACCTCAAAGGAGGAAGGTTCGAACCAGAGTTCATTGCTCCATACATCGCCTGCGGGGCAGTCTGGCGAGATATCATCGGGTTTGACATTTCTCGGTTGACATGGGTGGGGTGCATTTGCTGCTGATGGGTGGACATCGGAGGACGATTGCAATAACCTGTAGACGGCGGAAATTGGTCGGATAAGTCGCAGCCATTTGCATATCTCATAGAATAAGCAGGGTTGCCAGTTGGGAAGTACGACTGATCGACCTCCATTCGATTACCGATATGGACGTGAGGAGGAGTTGGTGGAAAGCCATTGTGTATGGCTGCAGAGTAGACGGATGGCATGGTGAGAAGTAGGTGGAGCTGGGTCGAGGATGGCTGTGTAGATGGCAAAGAGCTGGATTTAGTGTCAACCACTGCAGAACGCTTGCGAGTAGCTGCTTTTGCAAACACGCAGCCTTACCCTTTCTACACCCTATCCAGGTCCCAAGCTTCAAGAGCCCCGACGACGAGCCGAAGCTCTCCAGACGTCTTTGGAAGAATAGGAAAAGCCCCTAGCACTGCGACATTGGAAAGCGGTATCGATTACTTGTCTTTATACGGGTATGTGGCGCACGAGGAGCGGGCCTGCAAAGCTGCTGGCTCACAGAAGACGTATGGGAAGAGCAAAAAGGAAGTAGAAATCAAGAAACGTTCGTGATAACCCGGGAAGGTCGAAAAAGAAAAGAAAGGAACGTCAAAGAGAATCTGAAAGTTGCCGAGAAATCGCGATTAAAGCTTACAGCACGGAAGATTGCAGACGTTTTTGGGTAAGGAACGAGACTTAGTGAAAAGCTCGTATTGAGAGTTGTAAGATGCGAATGAGTTGACGAGAGAAGAGATGGCAGGACTGGGGGGAGAAGGGAATTGCGAAGGGGTTTGAGGGAGTAAAGACGAGAGGAGTGAGTCCGAGGATGATGAGGAGTGAGGAGTGAGGAGGAACAAGGGGAGGAAGGAAGAGAGAGAAAAGGGAAAGGGAAGAGAAAGCGAATGAGGTCGAGATGGTTTGATGACAGAACGGCTAGCACCAATTTGGGTTTTTTATTTTTTCACTTTTTTTTTTCTGGATGGGATGGGAAAATTTCACAACTGGTAACACTCAGTACTCGACAGACTAGCCGTAACTTATTCCGTCCGCCCTTTACACCATGCGTACGCCCAGGCTGAGTCGCAGTCCTAAACCTGGATCAACCAACTAATTAATAGTCAACCAACCACCCGCTGACCACTTCCACCCCCTAAAAGAAAAAGAGTCATCCTCTGGAGTATGTTCAGATGACTTCGAAGAAGACTTCTTGCGATCTGGTTTCTCCCTGGAGGCAAAAAAAAAGGCCGAATCTAGGATTGCCTCTGATGGTCCAAGGCCATCAAATGGTATCTAAGACACTAGAAATTATATCGAGAAGCTGTGCACTGTGTTGTAGAGTATCCACTCATCTGTTATTATCTTGAACCATATTTTACTCCTCGCTTGTTAAAAAAAAAAAGGGGATTCAATCACACATCTCACCGATGAGGGAGGCTGATTTTAATGCAACCCGTTGCCTTGACAGGAGAGAAGGGGATGTTCCGTTCTCTTGAGACACGAGCGCCTCCATCCAATGTACTGAGGAGGTTACTTTTGAGCTCAAGAACCATCGAATCTGCATTCAAAACTGCCATTGTCGCTGGGAATTGGTAGGGAAAAATACGCAATGGTATTTGCTTGTATTATTGCACCTTTTTCCTTCCTCTCTTTTTCGTCCTTTTTATTTTGTTGCTTTTTTGATCTGTCCTCTGGAACTCAATTTTGTCCCCATGCTTGGTCTAAGATTGACACCGCCTTTACAACTGGAGATAAGAAAAGTGATCTGTGCAGAAAAACGCAGTGGTGAAAACTGGTCCACTGCGCCACTGCCAGAAGAACTCTCCATAATAATAGTATTTGGACGAGTTGAGTGGGTAAGAAATAAATTAAACCCCAACCAAAAAACAGATGTTTTAGATTTTTCACCCAACGAGCACTCACAACTTGTCCTCTTACGCGCCGTAACTTATTGCATGTACGAAGTATTCCTCTCTAGATAGATGAAGGCAGTAATATCATCACAAAGCTTCGAGGGCCGGAACAGGCATGGTTATGGATGTCACTTGAATTTTGATAGAAAATGCAACAAATACATAACGTGTTTTGCCCGCCTGTCATCTGCAGCAAATGATGTAATAATCGTTACGCGGGTTTTCCTTGATTTGCCGAGTCTACCAATGAGAATTGACCAAGGATCGTGTGGGATTATATAAGCCGGGTATCTGTGTTGTAAGCTTGGTCAAACAACTCCCGTAACAAACTAGTGACTTTGAGGGATTACCAGACACAGATCGTACATACATACAGTCCATACGAACATTGATAGTTAGTGCCAGGCAGTGGAAATCGCCGGCAAGGCTAAGCTCACATCAATCCACATAAACAACAGAAAAGAAAATTCCTCGTTCAACTGGATGCAACCAGATGCTACTCACATGTTCAGTGTATCCTCGCCCGCGGTTGGAAGGATCCAATTCCAATTGTGCATGCCTGTAAAAGACTTTTCAAACTCAGTTTCCAGGCATTATTAATATAAGGAGCAAACCGAGTTTACCGCTCACCGGGTATTGTTTTTATTACTTACTCCTAGGCACTCAGTACAGTTACCCCGTACACACACAGTTACAGTGTCTTTAGCCTCCTCGCATCGTCCCTTTCAACTGCCGATATTGAGTTAAAAGAAAAAAATTCCTGACGAACCCAACCACCAAAAATTTCCAATCCTCGAGTGGAGATCTTCAACTCACCCTCACCAATCGCAGAAATCTAAAAACGGAACAAAAAAAATTTCCTCAGAATTCGCGCTTTTGTGTTGCCGGTAGCAACCGCTTCGGAGGAGCCATCATTAACACCACTCACAAGCCAGCCAGTGAAGGCCTTGCAGCTGGCGCCGAGTTCAATTTCTGGAATAATGGCCCTTTGTCTCTCTCTCTCTTTGAGCCCTAATCAAAACTCATTTTTCGTTCGAAGAATGATCCCCCTGTGTTGCCGCCCCATGGCCTCCTTTGGTCACGTTCTCCACACCCAGTTTGGTTATTTTGTTCGCAAAATGCTTCTCGGCGACAATACTAACGCCATTCAAGCTCACTAACACCTCCGATGCTGTCCGAAAATAATATCAATGTATTATTATTGCCTGCGAAGTATTCCCGCTGATGACCCAATCTCCATCTATCCAAATAAACTCGAAAGAAACAGATGATGAATGTATGTACGGACGTACGTACGTACGTACGTACGTATGTATGTATGTATGTATGCATGTATGTATGTATGTATGGCCTGTACGTACCTACATCCAAATCCCAACAACAACCAGGCGGTGTCAAAAAAAAAGTATGTTCGTATCGATGAAGAGAGAGTACCGAGTACGCATTATCAAAATAATCAGATTACCTGAAAGTTCGAGGGCTGAGATCACGAATGGCAAACACACGACGCAACCTGTCAGCTTGCTCGGAGAACTTTCCCAACCAACAAGAAGGTGGGTTTCTCTTGCGGTGTCGCCGTCACACATCGTCATCTTTTGCTGCTGCCTGTTTTCCTTGTGTCTCCAGAATCCAGATACCACTTGATGACAAATGAAAGGCCAGGCCAGGTACCAGAAAGCAAACTCAAGAACAAGGAAAAGGAAAAACGCCGCCCCGGACAAGCACTTTTTATGACGAAACAACAGCGACATCTGCATGAGGGTTGCCTTTTGCGTTGCCACCTCCGAACCCTTGTTTTTGCTCTTCCCTGACAACCACATGACAAGGAAGGAGGCTTGGTCAAGTTCGCCATGATGATAAATCGGATGGCTGGAGGAAAAAGACGAAAACAAAGATGAGCAAAATTCAAGTAGAGACATCCTCCACCATCGTCCATAACACCACACATCGCCCCTGAAAATGAAGAAACAAGACGGGTCTCGTTTCTCTGTTTTTCCCCCCCAGAATCCACATGCTCCGCTCCTGATGCCTCGTTGGGCATCGATACCTTTGAATATGCATCTTTTTCAAGGCCACCCGCCAACCCCATACATACTAGCTAACATACATCATACAAAACATTGAACGGGGTACACACAGACACACCAACACCAACACCACAATCGTTCGTTAGATGCAACCTGCGAAATGCGGGATTTTGAGGGGGTAGCTCAAAACCCGCAGGTTCGTGAGATTCGGGTTTCCGTTTGCCCCTCACTCTTCCCTCCCCCTTTCTTTCCCCCGCCTACTGCAAGTCCTTGTCTCGAACATTCAAGGGAGATAAAGATAAATAATAAAATAAAAATAAAACAACCAAAAAAAGAAAAAAAGAAGTTACAGCACGAGGCCTAAACGAGCAATCAACCTCTTTTTTTTGTAACTCAGATCCGAACTCTTACCCCTCCCCTCGGCCAAGCTCCACGATAACAAACCAAACTTCATTCTTTCATCATTCTCCCATTTCGAGAGCGCTACAAAGCCTGACAGAAGAAATATGAACGAGAGAGAAAAAAAAAAAACAATGCCTGCTTACACCCTAGTTCCATGTACTTATGATCTCCATGATAAGCATGTCTAAAATTAAAAAAGAATTAAGAAAAGGAAAAAAGAAAAGTAAGGAATCAACCTTAATTAAGGCTGATCCTGCGTGTAGTATTCCCCGTACAAACCTTGAAAGGCAGGTTGTAGTTTGTTTCAGATATTTACCGTAATTTGTCTTCTACTCAATATATCCACCTTTCCTATCATTTCTTTAATGCCGGTACCATTGTTATATACTCACTTTTTTGGGGTATTGGTGGTGGTGTGTGTGTGAGGGGAAAGAAAGGGAGATCTGATAAATGTCCTTCCTCCCTTGTTTCATCAAAATGTTTCACACGGACATTGTTTCTTGGTGACTTCAACCTGCCTTTGCAAACAAAGTATATAAACAGTGTTGTTGGAAGTTATTAATACTACCATTTTGGGGTTGGGGCCCTGCAATAGAAACAAGAACGTTGTTAAAAAGAAGCGTTATGGTCGTCGTCAAAGCTACTCTTGATTAAAATTACAATAACGACAGGCTCATATTCCCCTTAAACTCGTCCCCGCTCCCTGACATCTTCAAGTAAATGAGAGGCCATTTGCATCATGAAGTAGGCACGCCATAAAGACACCCGTAAGAGTTCCATTACAGAGGAGTATCCTTAAGCCATCCCTACCAATTCGCCGGCAAAGCACCACCACCCCAAAACACCTATTACCAGGAAGAGGTAAAATACATGGAAAAAATTCCTAAAAACACATAAAGAGGCTCCAGAGCCACCAGCCTCCTTTGCTCATAAAGCGTAAGAGTAGCTCATCTTTGGCCGGGTAAAACCGCGATTTAACCCAATAGGCGCAAACTGCCTCTTCCACTCCCATTCCTTCATCGCCGCTTCGATATAAGCCTCACGGCAATCTGGAGGCAGCTCCTGAAGGATCTCAGTATCCATACTCAAGGCTGGTTCACCAGTGTTTGGATCGAGAGTGATCAGACCGCTTGAATGTCCACTACCGTTGGGTCCAGGAGTGCCTAGTCCTGTGTATGCAGGAGACTGATAGTAAACATCTTGGATGGCAAAACGGTGGGAGATGCGGGATGCTACTGGTGGAAAGATGGTGGAAGGTTCGGAAGTAGGATGGCCGGCAGTGGTGCTGGGAGCGGGTATGGAATCCCTATTATCATCACCCATAGCCCTGGTGTCGAGGCGAGTGCCTTTAGTTGTAAGACCATTGGTCGTTGAAGTGTGAGTGTGAGTTGTGGAAATATTGAGTCTTGTGAGTTCTCTATTTGCACTCTCGACGAGGTTGGACCTGTCAGCTTCCCGTTCTTCTTTCGGGGCGTCAACACGTTCTACCCGAATATGAGACGGCTGTATGTCTCGAGGATAGAGCACCTTATTGGTATGAATATCGTATACCCCATTCTGAGCTTCTCGCCTTAGGTTGGCAAGGGAAGAGTTGAATGCACTAAAATCAGACAAAAAAAGGGTCGTCTCAGTAAACAGACATGCAACTCAATGACGAGCCCTGAGGCCCAAAAGAAGATGCTTTCAAGATTTAAAACTCTTACCTGCTTGCCCTTGCATGTTCAACCATCCAATTATCTCCAGTCACAATGACTTTCTTCTTTTTGGCTTCCATTGCTTTTCCAGCAGGCATTGGAACTGATGGTGCTCCAGAATGATAAACACTACTTGCTCCATGCCAGGCAACATAACGGTTGCGATCATAAGTTTCACCAGGACCAGGTAATATATCTTCTGGTACAGCTAACTCGCCTTCCACATCCCCTCGCTCCCGAGCAGCCTGCTCATGATAATCATCATTAACCCTTCGGCCACCAATAATAATCCTTGCACCAAACTCCCTAAACACTGATCGCGCTGTGACAACACCTATTGCTCGGCCTTTGTAGGAATGTGGAATAATTTCTCTCTCAATTAAATTCCGCTTTTCATCATCATCAATGATAATCTTATAAAGCAACTTGTGCTTCTGGAAAAAAAGATATGAATCACGGAACCCGATACAACGTGCAGGTTCCGTGGACAGCATGTACTGCCTCTCACCCCGGTCTAGGATTGTAAATGTTCGCACTCGGTACTCGCGGCCACCAAGCAAATTACCAAGTTTGTCTACCTTCCTTTCACCGTCGGGATCTTCTGGCAAATCCACTTCGTCATTGATCACGTTCATCATGTTTCCTTCCTTATCAACAGGAACTTGCGTCACATGCGACGGGCCGCCCCTTGATCTTCCCCATCTTCCTCCAGCGGATGGGCGTCCACGACCCCTTCGTCGCGGAGGCGCACTGACATCCGAGCGAGGTTCGGTTGCCTCTGGTGCCTCCCAGTCCGGAGGTCTATTCTTTGGTGGGCGGCCAGGGCGACGTTTTCTAGGCCCAGGCGGGATGGCTGATATCCTCCCCGGAGTTCGAGAAGGTGTGTCTGGACGCGACGGCTGTTCCGAGTCGGGTAGAGGCGTCGATGGCCCGGTGGGTACTTGTTCATCATCACCTTCGGTTTCTCGTTCATTCTCCCGTTCTCGTTCCTGTGCGCGGGTTCGCTTTGCTTCTTCGCCGGACTCCTCTTGGTCTCGTTCCTTGCTTTGGTCTTGATCCTCATCTTGCTCGGCATCCTCTTCAATGGATTCGTCCTCTCGATCTTCCGTTGCTATAGACGGTGAAGCGGGGGCATCAGCCATTTCGACATCGGAATCTTCAGGGCTTTGCTTCGAGACTGCCTCTGAATTTCATTAATGCTCTCAGTATGCTGCCTTCCTCTGAGTGAGGAATCATAAATTTACTCACTTCGAGCTGCCGTTGCTGCTTTCACAGCTGCTCGGCGCTTCCGAGGCATCTTGAATCTTTCACTAGCAAAGTTCGTCCAAGTTTCTCTTCTGCTCCTTTCGTCTGAGACACACCAAGAGGTCCCACGACGCGACAAACCCTGACAAGTTACAAGATGAGGCTTGATGAAAATCATGGGGCTAAAGTATGCTTATGTAATAACTAGTTACCGGACGACCAGGAATTGTCCAACACTCCAGTTCCAACAAGTACTTATCCTTCAGAGTTGGGGTCCATGATTGGACACGGCTATCTCTAATTAACAAAATAGTTGAGGGAGTACTACATCTTACTAACATTAATTCTAATGGGAACAGACAGTTTTCCTAGGGGTGTCGGGTTGAGCTTGACAGAGAAGGCTCCCAAGGAACTATCAATGTTCACAAAGCGCAAAATCAGCTGCCTCTACCTGCTCAGATTGATATGTAACAAACACTTTCCGTTGATCCATTAACTCAAGTCGAAGGCTCTTGGCTTCTTCCATTGTAATTGGGAAGTCTTCCAGATCTTTGTGCACCAGATCCTTTAGTTCCGGAGGTAGTCGAGCGAGGACTCGGTCCAAGGAAATCATCCTGTCCCACCAGTCCCTTCTTTGTGCAGGAACCTCGGCGGTGGAGGTGATTCGAACATTCGGATCCACCAGGAAAAGAGCGACGATTTTGCGATGGCCAGGCTTCGTTGGGTCTTCCAATCGAAATGGCTGGACTCGATGCTGGAACGTGTTCGGGAAAGTGAGAAGTCGCCCTTCTCTACAATTCACACTTCCCTGTTCTGGAACTCCGGAAACATCATCTCCCAATCCGAATACTTTTTCCAACCAATCGTGGTGATCCTGTGGGTAATACACATTCAATCCAAGATCCCTATCCACGCCTATTCGGAAAGAAAGGCGGCTCTCGGTGATGTTCTCACTATCGTAGTAGTATAAAGCCGTTGCGCATATTCTCTCATTCTACTGATAGTCAGCAACCACAAGGAAATTCAAAGGTAAGCATGATCCATACCAGCTGCCCTTCGATATGCCAAGTTCCCCCTGGATAGTTCGGCTTTTCAGGGGTTAAGTGGATGTTTGCCAATTTAACGATAACCTGGAGGCCAGAGTCCTTGTAGTTTTCAAACAAGTCAAAGTCATTCTGTTCACGGGGCTGGAAGTCCCCGGGCTCTGGGAGTACCAGTTGCCTAACTTCGTCATCCCATTGCTGAAATCTTTCCCAGAACTCATCTTCGTCCTCGTCCTCTCTCTGCTTAGGCCTCTGATCGTCAGGCAAGTTCTCTGGGTCCGGATCGTACTCAACACGATCGTACTTAATCCGTGCGGGTGGATCAGATACTAAGCCCGAGAGTGTCGTATTCCAAAGGGGCACTGTGCGAGTGATTATTTCTTCTAGGATGAAATATAGGTCCTCATGGTCATCGGGGTGAAGGTTGTTGATATAGCTGTTGATCTTACAGCGAAAGCTCTCTGACCTAAACCTCGCTGGGCTCTTATTGCCGGCATTCACCCCTGGCTCGACAGGGACAAAGGAAACATCGCATGGAAGCCATTGAAATTTTTTGCTCCACCTGTTTGTTGAATTATTGTACCGATCTTCCCATCCAGGCCATTCAACAATTTGACCTTGTCCAGATAGCTTTATACCTTGTTCAATTGTTAGGCGCACGTCTTTAATGATGCGAGTCCGCCCATACACGAATGGAAAGAGGGAAGGATGCACAAGATCAAGTACTTGATTGTCAGAGTAGGGATGATAGTCCTTTTCTTCTTCGGGGACGTTTTCCAGGGACGCCACGGCCGCTCTTAATGACTGCTGCAGCGACTTTGGGACTTTCACATCGGATATAACGACATCGCCGTCAATCACTGAAATAATCCCCGTCGCCTTGTATAGCTTTGCCTTGAATTGGAGCTCGTTAATTACCCAGTTCATCATTTTCTCTGTCACTTTGCCAGGTTGCTGGGTCATGATCTCGGTCCTCCATTTGGAAGTTATTTCGTCGTCAAAAACCTAGAATCGGACAGACATCATTCTCAGCGTTGACAGCCTCCAGCTGAGTTCCTAAGATTACCTTGTTTTCCCAACCATTCTTGTCAGTTATTGCGCCCATTATTTCAACCATTTTTATTTCTCTCAGCGTTATGGCTGATTTGCTACACCGAACGTCAGTTAACCTGCGTCGCAGAGGACTTCATCATATGTGAATACTCTAACTACAGGAGTATCTTACCTACTCTCATCATCCAAACCGGTACATAACACCGATCGGTTTCCAATTGAGCGAGGATCTGTGGGCTTCATTGTAACAAATTTCCGCTGCTCTGGTTGTTCAATAGATTGCTATCTGGGATGTGTCCTGAACACGCTGCACAAAGACAAGTACATACAGACCTCCGCTAAAGAAAGGAAGGTCGTCAGATTCTTTAATGTCGAGATGCTTCAGCAATGGGAGCTAGTTCTTGAATCGTTGGCTGGCTTGCCCTGTGGAGAGAGCTGGCTGAGATATTAGGAGCCAGAAACAGTGGAGGAATTGCCTGTCTTGGTTCCCCAAAAGATGCGGATGAACAGCCAGGGCCCAGGCAACTGTGGCTGTTAAACTTTACATGATGGGATCTCGCTAGATGTCTCTCGATAGCATCAAGCCTATTCGCTTGGCCCAGGAGAATTTGGGGCAAGGTTCGACTAGGTGGGTGCTGCTCTGTAACTAGTGCCATTGAGAGCCCATATGTTTGCACATACTTTCTCTATGGCACGGGTGGCTGTGTGAAAATACGAAGGCTATAAGAATCCTACTTGCCTCTCAAAGGACAAATGGTCCTGTTCATCAAGTGAGATGTCTTCCACCCAGTTTGTAATGAATTGCTCGACAAAATCGCCCCAACGAGCGAGGCGCTCGAATGCTGGATCATCTCATCCCAGACCTGGGGCCACAATTTCAGCAAGATTGATTATTATTGATGCGCAGTGGAAAATCTGGTTGCTCCTTTAATCCTGAACTAACTTCGTTGTTACATAGGCTTGGCTTCCTTTTTGATCCTGTTGCGCTCAAGGCAGCAAGGGTACAATTGACCAAGAAGTTAGATGTTCTTCCAAAGTGACTCCCTTTAAAATTAGCGCAACAACCACGTCTCAGCCAACATTTAGAGCATGAGAGGGCCTAGAAAAGTAACATCAGGGCGTCCGAAGCGTACATACGTAAGCTGACAAAGGCAACCTTCAAGGATGCGTTTGAACAAAGCAACCAACGATCACTGACAGTTGAATCTCCGGCAGCTCAAAGAAGCCTCTGATTATTACAACCATGGCTCCGGGTGGTATAACTCCTTGGGTTTACGACTTTGGACTATGGATTTTCACTTTTTGTCTCAATCTCTTCTTCCGTGAGATCCATGCCCGAGCGACATGGCGTGTTCCTCGACGTGGGCCTGTTATCATCGTCGCCGCCCCCCATGCCAACCAATTTATCGATTCTGTCTTGTTGATGCGCATCGTAAAGCACTATGCCAACCGACGCGTATCATTCCTCATTGCAGAGAAGTCTATGAGAGAGCCCTACATTGGCGCTATGGCACGCCAGATGGGTGCACTACCCGTCGTGCGCCCTATGGACCATGTCAAGCTTGCCGAGGGCCAGATTTACTTGCCTGATCTAGACAGCGACCCAACTCTTGTTCGCGGTAGAGGAACTGATTTCATGAGTCCGCTGTTTATGAAAGGTGGCTCGATAATACCACTACCAGTAGGAAAGCACGGCCCCGAACAGCAGAAAATCGAGGAGATTCTTGGGCCTGAAGAATTACGGCTTCGAAAACCGTTTAAGTCGTTTAAACCTGATCATCCGCCGTACGAAGGCTTGCGCACTGGAACTACTTTCAAAGTCGCACCTCATATAGACCAAGGCCAAATGTTCGATACCGTTTATCGGGACCTTTGTGCAGGATCTTGCATTGGCATCTTTCCTGAAGGCGGTAGTCATGATCGTCCAAGTTTACTCCCTCTAAAGGCTGGTGTTGCGATTATAGCATTGGGCGCTCTGGAAAAGCAACCGGACTGTGGTCTTTCTATTATCCCATGTGGCCTAAATTATTTTCATCCAAACAAATTCCGCTCTCGAGCCGTGGTGGAATTTGGCAACCCAATCCAGATACACCCGGATCAAATCGAAGCGTTTAAGGCTGGTGGTGAGTCGAAACGTAATGCTGTTGGATCACTACTTGAAACAATTGAAGGAGCGCTAGCTGCTGTGACACAGCAGGCCCCAGATTACGAGACGATGATGCTCATTCAAGCCACCAGAAGATTATATAAACCTTTACGGATGAAGCTTCCCTTACCAGTTGTCATTGAGTTGAATCGACGACTTCTTAAGGGATACGTACAGTTCAAAGACGAACCTCAGGTGCTCAGGTTAAAAAGGGCTGTGAACGATTACAACCGACGGCTGAGAGCATTGGGAATTAAAGACCATCAGGTAGAATGGGGAGATGTGAAGAGCCGGCCATGGTGGTTGGTCTTGGCCACCCTACTCTATCGCACCGGAGAACTTGTGACAATGGCCGTCGGGACTTTGCCATCACTATGCCTGTTTTGGCCAGTCTTTGTCACTTCAAAGGTAATCTCCATCAAAAAGCAGCGCAAGGCTCTGGCCGCTTCCGCTGTTAAACTGCAGGGCCGTGATGTTGTTGCCACGTGGAAGATCCTCGTAGCGATGGGCCTAGCGCCTGCACTATATACCTGGTACACTGTGATTGTGACGATATGGCTACGCTATTGTCGCGGCGATGGCTATTATTGTTCCGTGGTACCCTGGTGGATGAATGCAAGACTCTACATACCAGAATTCATTCCTTTCTGGATTTTCTGTCCCTTCTTCTTCGGGCTCATGATTGCAGTATCTTTTACCGGCTTGCGTATTGGCGAGATCGGTATTGATGTTATGAAGTCTCTACCACCGCTTTTCGTTGCATTGAATCCATTATCGGCGAGTTCGCTGGCTAAGGTCCGGGCTCAACGTCAGGCGGTATCAGCGCAAGTCGTGGATGTTATCAACATGTTCGGGCCAGAAATATTTCCTAACTTTGAATCCGAGAGGCTTGTCGATTATAGCCAGAGTCACGATGATGTCTACTTTTCTCAGTTGAAGACCATGGCACCCAGTGAGTCTGAAAGCGGCAGTGAGGGTCGAGGTCGCGACAGTCGAAGTAGCTCTGGGGCGAGCATTTTCCCCCAGTATGATGGCCTCCTTCAACCTTTGAGTACTATTGAATCTACGGAAGATTTGGGTAAGTTGAACAGGCGAATCAGAGGTGCAATGCAACAGAGAGGGCGAAAGCGCTTTAAAGATGAGTACTTGTTGGATGAGGATGGCGAGTCCGACGCCAGCCTGGTCCGTGAGCGCACAGAACAATCAATGCTTGATGACAAAAAGACACGATGATTGCTTGAGTATTCGGATGAAGCTCGGGGAAAGGCCAGCCTTGAGCTCAAATATATTCCAATGTTGTATCTGATACTCTTTGCCGTCTGCTTGAGCGTGCCTTGTGGCATTGGTGAATTGGCAGAAAAAGGACCAGCCATCAGCTCAATTTAGGAAGTAGCACATATCATGCATTGATAGGCGAGTCTCACAACACCAAAGTCGGTTTTAAACACTCAGTTTCTATGGTACCCAAAATCCCAAGGACGAGGTTGAGTAGAACGAAATTACATATATTAGCAAACGTTTTCGCAAAAGCAGGCCTGATGTCATGTCACACCTTAGTGCTACATATTGTAACTTGAATTTCAAAATCGTCTGATTAAGAGAGCCATTGGCTCAATTGAGAATTTTTCACATTTTTTGGGATCGTCCTTGTCGTTGATCTGTGTTTGCTCTAAAACGAGTTTTGAGTGGAGCAATTCCTTTCTCCGCGCGTCAAACTTGTCCAAGGCGTCAGGAGATACGGAGAAGCCTATTCTCTACATATAAGATTCGAAGGGTACTATGGTTCAAACATGGCGATGGGCAAGATTTGTTAACAGTAACAAAATCTAATCGCTCAGCCCTATCATTCCTCATCCAGCAATTGCACATAGACCGCGCGCTGACTCAGCCGTTGGATGGATGACACTGTGGCTTGAGGCCCAGCCACGTCGAAAAGAGCTTAAAAACATGCTCCTATGATTGGCTGCTTCGAGTTGGTAAAAAAAAGCCCGGATGACGATTTTCTATTGGCTAGAGCTTGGTTTTTCCGTGGATACCGGCGATTTTATTGGCTGGCTTTCTTCCGGGGAAGGCCGCTTTGCTACTGTTACTCCCGTTGCGAGAGGGGGCGGCGCAGCAGCTCAGGCTTGACTTGTGACAGTCGCTAACCGCCCCAGCTTCGCGTTAAGATCAGTCAGTTCCCTACTATTCGCGGACACGGTGAATCAGTGGCTAGCTTTGTTGTCACCCCCCATTCCGTGATCGATTACTTCAAAAAGGGCCAAAGGCTGGTTCGGTCCACAAGACGTCACTTTCTTCGACACTTTCCCCCGCCAAAGAACAATGAAGTAATAAGCTGGATATTTGCTCTTTGGTATGGATATTCATCATACTAATTAAAGCAACATGAAGAAGGTCGCCTTGAGATAAAGTTGCGAGCAAGTCATTCCTGTTGCCTGCTTTCATCAACCAGTAAGTTCTAGCTTCAAAAACTTACCTTTCATTCCCTTTTCCCCCCTTTGCCTTTCCTTTCCTACTGCGTCTGTCAATCCAAGTCTCAGGGTTATTCTACGTTTGCCCTATCAAGAGAGAGAGAGAGAGAGAAAAAAGGCCTCGCATCAAGTTCAATTGTTATCCTGTGGTTTCTGAAATATAATTGTTTCTTGTCTACCCGAATGATGCCTTGGCTGTTCCATGAACTTAAGTGAACACAAACAGAAGGTGACTCAATGGCTCTGAAAGTTCTTTCATGTTTCCTTCTCCCATTTTAAAAAGGTCTCTGATTTCCTAGTTGTTCAAAGCATTTCCCTTGTTGTTAATTCTCACCCACCATCTTCCTCCTTACACTTCCATCCCCAATTTCCTTTTGGTCCAATAACTATCTGATGACACATGCTGTCAAGTTGTGACAGAACAAGCTTCATTTTTGTCGGCTGACTTTTGCGTCACTTGTACTTCGATCAAAACTCAAGCTGATATTATAACAGTCGATCCAGCTGACCGTTGCCAAAAAAAAAAAAATAAAAAACAATAGTTTAGATCAAATATCCCATGGCCTTCTGAGAAACGTGTGGTTTTTCAGTGAGTTGTCCCGGGTGGGAAAAGCCTTGTTTCAATCCCCGAATCGCCCCGAAACAGACATCAGTGCCTGTCGAACCCCATCTGTTAGCCTGTAACTCGAGGCGACTACTTTCGCCTCCCCCACCGAAATCCTTTAACCCAATGCTTTTGAACGCTTTGTACCCTTGTTTCTCTCCTCTCTGGACCCAAAAATTCCCTTGCCTGAAAAATCTTGCATTTACCAAACGAATTTGCACAAGTTACCAACTTTTGACTTTGACTCGTGTTCGCTGAATTTCCCTCACCTCTGACACAGTTCGCCACTCCATCTCCTCACCGCGCGAGCCGACCACGCTAGACACATCTCGACTACTCCAGCCTCCATTCTACTCGCCAGAGTACATACTTTCGGCTGCTTGGAGAGAAGGTAGCTCTGTTGCAAGAGGATTTGCTGAATGGGAGACCAACCATGGCTGCGAACGGCGGAGTGAATCCTCATGCCCATGCTGATCTGTTGCGACAAGCAATGCAGAAGTGAGTCACAGCCATTGTTGATTGCACGATCACCTTCTTCTCTCCATAACATTTCGATTGTTATGTGGCGTTCTACCTCTCATGTTACTCTGTGGTCTCCTCCGATCTCGCTACCTCTCAAAATTGCGAGATTTGCACGAATCATGGCCCTGTTAGGCTTGGCTTTCAATTACGGGTTTTGTGATTAGTTGTCATGTTTCTCATGCGGCTGGCAATCCTCTGTCCTCCATTACAAGGGTCTTTTCTCGCTCCATCTCAGCCGACTTCTGCCTGCTGCTACGTGAGACCGTGGCGTTGCTGCTTCTATTACAACCTTTTTAAGAACTTTCTTTCTTTTTATGCTGGTCATTACTGTGGCACAAACTTTACGATGCTGTTCTGAGACTAGAGTTTGCGATTATGGCTAACGGTTCTGGAATGATCAGTTCTCTCCACCATGATGATGATGGTCAGGACCAAATTGGTTCAATGAGCACGACTCCTTCGGGTATCGCGACGCCGCAACCTGACCTCTCCGACAAGCGTTTACCGGGTATTATGCACAGCTTCTTTGCACAGGTTGGTGCCAGTTCTGATTCAGCTTCAGGTGTTGAGAATCAGGGAGCTCCCCCTATGACCTCTCAAGTTCCCGAAGAACCCGGGTCTCAGGCGCAATTTCAGTTATACCGTGAAAAAAATATGCTAGAAAATATATCCTCGTTGTCTGGATCGACGATCGTGATACAACGTGATCAAGACACAAGGGTCGGTGCAAGTTCCCAGCCTGAACCAAGACTCGGTTCCTTCGAGGAGTTGAGACCTTCAGACTTTAACCCTTTCCCTACACCCCCCCATTCCTCTTCATCATTTTGTTCCATCGTGCAGAAAGACGGAGAAGAAGCAGAAAACGGAGTGGCTGCAGTCGATAGGGGAATGAGTTCTATATATCAAGCCTTGAAAAATTTTATTTTGCCGAAAGCCGCTGTAAAAAATAGACGACACACCTCTTACCCTGTTTCTAGCATCACCCATGATTCAGTCCATGCTTCCCATTTTTCTAATCCTTGTCTCCCTGATTCTTCAACATCTTTGACTCTTGATGATTCTCAAAATATTTCCAAATCTTCTGAAGAATTGGTAAAGCTGACTGACAACGCCGCTGCGGTTCCTCGTATAAAGAATACGCCCCCGCTTACTCCTCGAGCGATGTCGAACGAACTTCACCCGACGGATAAAAGAGCTACACGTTCGTTGGCGAGCTCACCGGCTCATAGTCAACCCGAAACACGGCCGAGCGACCGCGGTTCAGCAACGCCAACAGGATCATCCTCTTCTCAACAAGGAACATTGTCGGAACCTCATGGCCCTCCAGTTAATCATTTAAAGGGGAAGTTGTCCGTCAAGATATCCGAGGGAAGGGGTTTGCGTCCAAGTTATGATCCGTACGTGGTCTGTGTTTTTGAATGGAATGAATATATTTCCAAGGGTGCCCACCTCGAACAATCGCGGCCGACCGAGATGAGATGTCGGAACCAGCTTGAAGCCCTTGGTTCTGTGCCAATTCAACGTTCTAATAGTGATTCTGGGCGTCCGATGGCTATTCCAATGAAAAGTCGACAGAGCAGCCAAAATAGCGTGTTGGATGGATACAACTATAGAGCCACAACGCAGGTTACAGACCCTCGGTGGAATCATGAAGCCGTTTTGTATGTGCAAAGTCTTTTTGACCTTACTATTCGATAAGGTCATTATTATACCTTTCCACAATTCACTAATCTTGTGCTAGTGACGTGCTTGGGGATGAATCAGAAATCGACGTCTCTGTTTATGACCGCTCCAACCAGGAGGCTTTCTTAGGCCATGTCAAATTGCGCCTTAATCTGAAAGAAGACAAAAAGTCTATTGTAGGATGGTTTCCCCTTGAAGCACGAGCACAGGGCGATGGACATGTTTCTGGTGAAATTCACCTACAAATGTTCTTCCAGAAGACAGACAAGAAACAGGTCGGCCCGAATGACTTCCAGATCCTGAAGCTCATTGGCAAGGGAACTTTCGGGCAAGTATATCAAGTCAGGAAAAAGGATACACAGCGAATTTACGCGATGAAGGTACTTTCGAAGAAAGTCATCATCCAAAAGAAGGAGGTAGCCCATACACTCGGCGAGAGGAATATACTTGTTCGCACTGCGACGACTGACTCTCCGTTTATCGTTGGCCTGAAGTTCTCATTCCAGACTCCCAGTGATCTATATCTTGTGACTGACTACATGTCTGGTGGAGAGCTATTTTGGCATTTACAGAAGGAGGGCAGATTCCAGGAACCAAGGGCTAAATTCTACATCGCAGAGTTGATCCTAGCCCTCCAGCACCTGCATCAACATGATATTGTTTACCGTGACTTGAAGCCGGAGAACATTTTGCTCGACGCTAACGGGCATATTGCTCTTTGCGATTTTGGTTTGTCTAAGGCCAACCTTACGAAGAACGATACTACCAACACGTTCTGTGGCACCACCGAGTATCTGGCTCCAGAGGTCCTCCTTGATGAACAAGGTTACACCAAAATGGTGGATTTCTGGTCCTTGGGTGTTCTAGTGTTTGAAATGTGTTGCGGGTGGAGCCCGTTCTACGCGGACGATACCCAGCAGATGTACAAGAACATCGCGTTCGGAAAAGTTCGCTTTCCAAGAGACGCCCTAAGTGCGGAAGGCCGGAATTTTGTTAAGGGATTACTTAACCGAAACCCGAAACATCGTCTTGGCGCCAAGGATGATGCAAGAGAACTGATGGCCCACCCGTTCTTCCGCGACATTGATTGGGATGCGATGGGTCGGAAGAACGTCATTCCCCCTTTCAAACCAAAACTGAAGTCTGTGTCCGATACCTCATACTTCGACCCAGAATTCACAACTGCTCTGGATAACTCGGCCTCACTGAATGCTCGTGCTGCCGCACTTGCTGCGGGAGCCGCTACCGAATCCACACCGCTGTCTCCAGGTATGCAAGCAAATTTTAAAGGGTTTACTTTCGTTAACGAGAGTACCATGGAGCAAAATATGAGGGATCTCCATCATGATACCATGGATGAGGATTTCAAGGAAGATGACCCATGGATTAATAGAACACGGTCTGCCGACAGTATTGAATTCGAACACCGGATGAGCGGCGTGACGAGAACCAATGATGAGGGAGGAATTTTTAGCGATGACTATCACTTTGAGATGTGAAACGTATCCGCGATATATCCCGTATACAGCTTACATTTTTCACACCATTTACATGATGTACATGACCGGGCAGGGGGATCTGATTTCGATGTTTCGCGATTTCTTGTGCTGTTTTTCGGAGGAGCCGTATTATGGTACCTGAGCGAACAAAAAAAAAGTCATCGGGAGTTGTGTTTTTTATCTACTGGCTGGATGCATTCGTGCGTTGCGTTCTCGGAAATCATCCAAATCCATATCATCGCTTAAGCGTTCCATTCCTTGCACAATTTGCATTGGATTTGACTATGATATTATCAAAAGTTGGCGAGTTACTGCTGACTCATATTGACATTTATATCGCACTTTTACTACACCCCGTCCGGAGACTAGGGAACAGATCTCGCTCCGAGCCCTTTCCTTTCTCCCCCACCGCAACTCTCGAATCTTCTTGTGGCATTTTGCCTGTGTGCTTATCCAAGCCCCTCTTCGTTTGCTTGTTATCCTGGGTGCTTTTTGTGATGTTTAGTCTGCTTCGGTCTGATCTTCTTGTTTTCCAGCGACGACATGTGCATGAAATGATGTGGCGCCTGTGGCGTCAATTGGCCCAGGCAATGCCTTTATGAGGTTCTTGAAACAATTGCATCAATAGCATGATATCTTATTGAATCATAACTAACAACACTTATGGTCCATAAGGGAATAAAATCCTTTTGTTCTACTCCTTTGAAAAGAAATTTGCCAAAGACCGCTCTAGTACTATTAGCCTGGCCTTGGTTGGGGTATGCCACAGACACAATCTTCGGATGACATATGGCAAACATGTCTGGTTATGTCTGGCGTTTTGTCTTGCATGTTCTATGTATAGGCTATCAATGAAAGCTAGTGTGTCTATGTATGTATGTACAAACAATTGCGATGTTCGCTTTAGGTACCGGATAGTAGAGAGTATACATCCCAGGTGTTATTTCAATACTCGTCAGCATCTTGTTAGATCTAGGCCTAGAGGACTTAAAACGTTGTGGTCAACTCCTCTAGGAGTCGCATCCTCACTCTTTTCAAGCCATATGTTGTTATCTCTCCACTGCCCCCATGAATTGATCAAGGTATCTTTTTTTGGCCATGTCAAGCGTCTAGGTAATTATTCCATCCGATCTCAACCGCATCCATAAACGACTTAGTCTTCTTACACTGATATTATTCCTATTCTAGTTTAGCTCATACGATCATCGGATGAAGATGTTCCGCTAAAGTTGAACACTATTCCTAAGGTGAAAGTGTGTCTGCGCTAGCGCGTCTATCTATACCTAGAATGGACTAGATCGATATCAACCCCTTTTTCACTCTGCTCTTCGATTCGAAAAGGAAAAAAAAAAATTCGCATGTCGGCCCCCTTTTTGCGATGCGAGCTGTGAGTGGATGGGTTGGCAGAGCGGAGCTGCGAAACACGAGTTGCTTTTTATGCATTTGGCCTAGTGTGTATGGTCCGTCTTGGCTGATCGTGATAACTGCCAATGTCAGCACGCCAGCAACGGTTAGCCCTGGTCCTAAATTGAGATGCTTACTTACGCTCAGGCGCCGCTATTGCCAGCAATTCGGGTCTCGCTAGTCGCAAGTGAGAGGTTGCTATTTCTGGCTTGACCTTTCCAATCTCAAAGGGAGTGATTGCTGAGTTCTCCCGCCAGGACTTAGCTATCTTATTTTCCAGAGAAACGCTAACAGCCGCGGATTGATCATCTAGTCTTTGAGTGGAGCTTGATCGTCAGTGTTTGCCGGCAATCACCTCTGCAGCAATCAAGTGTCATCCCTTGTTACAAGGCCCTTGGTTATTACGGAGAGGCAATCAACTCTGCCCCGTCCCTTTAACACAGTCATCATCTCAAATTTTGGAGTTCAGGAAATTTCCATCCTCACTGCTCTGTCACAGATTCTACTCCTTTCATTCTTGATTCCATTCCAATGGGAAAAGGATGAGCGTCGTTGCGAGAAGACCACCTGAATCACCACGAATGTCATACAGTAGGCCTCCCCCTCCTCCGTCCTATCGAGATGGTTCGCCGCATCGCCAACCGCCCTCTCCAAATTATCCTCGCGTGATGGTACTTCCTTCGTCCCCACGTTCATCGTCATTTGCATACACAAGCCAACACTACTCAAACTCGGATGCTCCGAATATTTACTCCCCCACTGCCCCGTTTTCTTTTCTATCAGCGGGAAGAAGCCGGGGTTTTCCAGATACACCTTCACCCACCTTCCCAAAACACCTACCTCAGGAGGTTTACGAATGCATTGTTATTCAATTGCAAGTGTTATATATAGGAGCTCATGGGGAAGGGTGTGTAACATGTTTCTTGCGGGATCTCTACTCCCTAAGTTTGACGAGCCGAGCATGGGAGAGAGCAGTGAGGATCAAACTGTGAGTGCAAATTAAATAGATTTGGGCCATGCTCATCTGCTCATCTATGCATTTTCCAGTTATCAAAAGATTCATATACACGGCGCGGATTCGCCTTCTCAACTGAAGAAGTATAGATGGAAGCGCGGGAGCCGACTGAAATTGCTTAGACGAACGTTACGGGAGAGAAAGCTACTCGCAAATGCGGTTATTGAGCTTCGGGTACCAGAGCTAGATCTATCGGTATCAATTGGCAAACATCATCCTGGCTTGCAGGAATATATTGATCTTATTGCGTCCGTCGTCATGGCCTGTCCCAATCTTGAACGTCTCCTGGGAATTACGCTACCATACACCCACGAGTTTGATCGGTTAACTCATGCCCTATCTACTCGAAAGAGACTAAAAGAACATACTTGGGTTATCGGGGAAAACGCTACTGTCAGCGAGCGAGCCTTACAACAGTCACCAAAATTGCTAGATCAAGGCCAAGTTTACCAATTTCTTAATTTTCACACATTCTGGGGTAACCTAGAAACCTTAATGCTACACTCCCTAAATTCAGAAGGGATCCTAGAGCATGGGATTATTTTACGAATGTTGAACTTTCTCCCAAATTTGCGTCATCTATCTGCTTCATGCCTTAATGCCAACGATTTCACAGACCGAACGCTTTTGTTTTTGCCTGCTCTCACTTCCTTGCGCCTTGAGTCACTGCGCGGTGTCACGGAGAATGGATTATCGCGTTATATATCAAGACAGGAAGCAAGAGGGCTGCAATCTTTGACGCTAATAGAACAAAACGTCTCTTCGTTACAGGTAATTTCTAAGATCCTCTCATCTTTAAGAAGCCTGCAAAAATTTGCTATTGTTCAGCAAGAAGTGGCCCCAACCCTCCCGGAGGGTCGCATGGTCTTCCAGCCTCTCCTGGCTTCGTCAAGCTTAAAGTACCTCCACTGGGATATTGCTAGCCCAAATGCAGCTGCCTTGAACCAGCTGGATCCGCAACAACTTAAAAAACTATTAAATGGGCCCAATACCGCTAATTTTCATCTTTCTCAGAGCATCTTGCATGCTGGCTTTCCATCGCTTGAAGTTCTCCGTGCACCCAATGACGTCGATCCTCTCGGGGCATTGCAATCTGTCTGCCGCCCCGCTCGAAATGGCCAGATAATGCTTCCTGCAGATCGATATAGCCTACCAAGAAGTTCCCAAGGGTCACTTTCAAAGCGGTTACTGGCGATGCCCGGTGGCAATAACCTTACTTCGGCTCGTATACGTGCACAGACGCTCATAGACAATGCTGCAAGAGAGGTTGACCAAGGCATCAAAGTTGTAGTTACGGATCATTCCGGAGATCAAATCCTACCATCAATGCCAGCCTTCTCTGATTCCAGCTCGGAGAATGACATCGATGACATTGACGGTATCCTAGCGTCAATTAAAGAGAAAAAGAAGAAACCGTCTTCTCTTAAACGTCCCTCCACTCCTTGCATCAAAGTCCACGAATTCACCATCCCCTCTTGCATGGGCAGAGTATACAAATCGGTTTATAACACGATGGCCCCTACCACCCCACACTTCAAGCTTCAACCCGACGTCCCAGGCTCTGACGCCGACGGTGGCCTAACAAGCTGGAAGCACATCCTCGCAGCCAACCAAACATGGTCATACTACACTCCATCCCATCCTTCGCTCTCCGTTGTCCGTGCTAGCACAAACTCCAGTCTCGGCGATGACATACCCTCCCCATCACCAACATCCTCACGTTTCACAATTCGAACCACCGGCCCAGGAAGCAGCGGTGGCTCACTGCCTTCACCACGGACCCCGACATCCCCTATACCTCCATTATCGCCTTTGGGCCCAGGCCCCAGTGAACAACCGCTTTGGGCCAGGGAGATGTGTAACGGCTCGTGGAATCAGGGACACAGGCTGGGTAAGGAGTGGTGGATGCATGTTGACAGGGAGAAGATTGGATATGCAAATTCGGCGACAAAGTTGTTAGAGTTGCAAAATCTGTTCTAATTCTTTTCGCCTATTCGCATGACCCACGGAAGGTAGGTGATTTCATCTTGGTCCTTCTATTTTTCGCTTTTTGTTTCCTTACTTTTACGAAATCCTAATTGCTTTAATATCTCCGTGACTTCATTAATTTTGTCATCATTAATTGGTAATCGAATAGGATGTGGTGGTCATGGATGATAGAGAACATATACACCGCGGAATGTATGTAGTATTAATGTTTACAACTTGTTCCTAATAGTACCTATCTGCTGACACAGCGAATTCAACGCTTCCTGTATGAATTTATGGAAAGATCGGCACCCAATTACTTCCAGAGAGCAAGCCACTATTTCGAATACATCCTTGTAGACACCGTGTGTTCGCGAGACATACAACTTGGCGGAAAGTAAGGAAAAGGGTGAAAGCTCAAGAGAACAGATAGCATTAAACTAAGGATATACACAGGCACATTTCAAACGTAGATGCCTACATTAGTATCCTTCTTCTTCGCTTGCACTTCCGCAATCGCATCCACATAATTTTCATGGCCTACTTTGCTCATTCCTTTTCGTAACGCAATCATACCGGCTTCCACGCAGACAGCCTTTAACTGTGCTCCGCCAAACTCGTCTGTGCTGCGTGCCAACTCTGCCCAGTTGACACCGTCGTCCACGGTCATTTTGCGCGAATGGATCTTGAGAATCTGCGCGCGAGCTTCCTCGTTGGGGAGAGGGAACTCAATCTTTCGGTCTAAACGACCGGAACGAAGCAAGGCCGGATCCAGAACGTCAACACGGTTAGTGGCTGCAAGAACCTTGATCCGGTCATCGGAAGCAAAGCCATCGAGTTGGTTAAGAAGTTCTAACATTGTACGTTGGACTTCACGGTCACCAGACTTTTCAGAATCAAAACGCTTCGTGCCGACGGCATCAAGCTCGTCTATGAAAATGATAGCGGGAGCCTTTTCTTTGGCGAGGGCAAAGCAGTCACGGACTAACTTGGCGCCGTCACCAATAAACATTTGGACGAGTTGAGGGCCAGCAAGTTTCAAGAATGTGGCTTCTGTCTGGGCAGCACAGGCTCTGGCGAGAAGAGTCTTACCGGTACCGGGTGGTCCGTACATAAGAGCGCCTGGATATTCGACGATTAGGGCGGAACAATCATTAACGGAAACCAGAGCTCAAACCTTTTGGAGCCTTGATTCCAATCTTCTTAAACCGTTCGGCCTCTTTCATTGGCCAGACTATAGCCTCGACCAACTCTTCAATTTGCTTATTGAGTCCTCCAACATCAGTATACTGCTCCGTCGGCTTTTCATCAACTTCCATCGCCTTTACACGGCTATCGTACTCTGCTGGAAGTGTGTCAAGAACGAGATAAGAGTCTTTATTCACGCCGATCAAATCACCGGGCTTGAGCTTTTCGTGATCAACAAGGCCAATAAGAGGAAGGAAAATTGTTTGACGGGTGGATGTTTTGATGACTGCCGATTTGCCTACGCGGGTTGCGTCCAAGTCTATATTGGCTCCCTCTTCAGCAGCTTCTTTCTCAACATCAAGATCAAGCAACTCAACGACGTTTCCGACCAGGTACGGTAATTGCCTAGAGACAAGATAGCAAGAAATGTTAGTTTCGATTTGATTTATACTCAAGGGAAGCCTAATTCCATCCGAATAAGGTCCATACCGATTATTCTCAATCTTGTCCAGGTTGTCCTTTATCTTCTCCTTCATAGTAGTCTGCTCATGCGTTAACCGTTGAAACTCGCTTTTCATGATGCGCATATCATTGTCTAGCAATTTCCGCCGGTTTATGATATCCCTCGTGCTCGATCGTAGAATCTCCTCGTCTAGCAGGTCATCTTCTTCTTTCTTTTGGTCTGCATCTTTCATTTCCGCATCCCCATCTTTGTCAGGCTTCTGGCCATCACGACCTTCTTGCTCCTTTCTCTTATCCTTGTCTTCACGGTCCAGATCCTCCAGCTCTTCAAGGGTAGACATGGTGGCGGAACTTGGTTACGGTTCTGTAAATGACAGGTTGGGATAAAGCATATGATACAAAAAGGTATACTGAGTTAGGGAGTAAATATACTCGGGGACTAGAGAATGCGTGAGACAAGGCGGAAGGGAAGAACAGGATATCGTTGGTTGAGGATTCTGGTTGTTGTTGCAATGAAGCTCAATTGATTCTCCAGCCTGCCAGACAGCTCCTGGTGCCCGCTCACGTAAGCGGCGCTGCCTGGCACGTGATTACGTCGTCTAGCCCGGAAAGGTGAAAGAGCAAGACCCAAGAATCAAAGAGGCAATTTTTACTTCTACATAAATCTATGGATTGAATCTGTTATCTTGAATAGATGAAATGGAGCATCGGTCTAGATCTCCATCAAGACCTGCTCTCGGCCTTTATTAAGTAGCTCATAGCGAGACATAAAATCGTCGCGGTTAACTAATAAGCACGATTGAGATTCGGATTAGGGAAATGTTTGTCATGAAAGAATTGGAAGAAAGGAATGCAGGTCTGCTTACTGTAGCCACCACACATTCGCCTTGCTCCTGAGAAAGCAGTTCGGCCATGGAGTATTCTCCAGTTATCGAAGACTAAGGAAACACTTTAGTTTAGCAATTTGCCTCCTCACGACTAAGACGCATTCTAATGCACGTACTGAGTGGCGTTCCTGGTTCCAGCTGGAACTTGCGTACAAGTCCTGGGCGCTTGAGGATCTGGGACCAGTCTCGTGCGGCAGTGTACCAATCGTATAATTTGGAAGCACTACCCAAGAATTTCGCGCCTCGATCCTCGTTGTTCCAGCGAACCTGGTAGAGTTCACGCGTAGATGGGTGATGTGCTAAGGTTGGGAATGTTGTCCCCGGCTTGATGCAAACGTCCTGATTGCCACTAGCATGATGGGAGAAAAAACAGCCCATGAGAGTTGAATATGCAGCCAGATTTTCAGAATGCAGTATACGGGCAGCTTCAAAACCATCCACCAACAATGTTTCGCCCCCCTGGCCACCTGTGTGAGAAAGGAGATGAAACATCTGAAGTCCAGCAGGATCGGTGAAATAGGCATTGTCAGTATGGACACCAAGGCCCTCTGTCGTATATGCCATGTCTTTCATCGCTAAGTCGGAAGTAAAGTCCCAAAAAGCCCCTGGAAGATCCAATTAGTACTTGTTAAGTTCCGATGTAGATTTGCATTCCTCTACCGTAGTGTGTCCGTCTGATGAATGCTATTCGCTCCAGCAACTTCTTGGTGGCTTCCGGGTCAATGGGGCAACCTTTGACAAGACAGAAACCGTATACGTGCTAGCAATCGTTAGATGTATAATACGAAAAAGAAGCGTTAAGAAAAGAATGCGAACAATTTTGCGAGTCCACTCTCCCACTCCAGCATCGGAAGCCATCACCTCATCATAGTTCATTGTTGGAAAGGTATTGGGGTCGTCGGATACATGCACCATGTTTGATCTAAATGAAATATTAGCTTGTAAAGCAGTGTAGTCAAAGTAAAGAATGCTAACCTAAATGTAGGATCTTTCGAGTGAGGTTCCGGCGAGTGTTTCTTAAGCCATTCCCAGCTATAAATGCTTGCGTGCCCATCATTTTCCCCTGATTTTGATTAGCCGATACTCGGTTAAGAAGTAGAAGATGCGAACCCTACACTCAACTTCAAGACCCTTCTCCTGGTCTACTTTGAAATTTCTCGCCTGAATGTCAAAGGGAATCTAATCACTATCAGCACTATCGATTGTCGCATAGCTTAGGCCAAGATAGCAAGCCGAACCGAATCTGTGTCAACTAGCCGTTGCCGTGTTTCCGGATGAGAACATTTAGGACATGAACAGTTTTCCCTAGTTGATTGTTTAGGCCACGGCTCGCAAATTGGATAAACTGCCTACCTCAGCCAGAATGGGAGCCTAGAACATCTAGTTAATACAAAGCTGTGCAGTCCAACAGGCCAGGAGGTATATTTGGTCATTTTGATACCTACCAGCTACTTGGTTCCCCGTCTGGAAGATGAACAATGATCGGGTTACTGAAGGGTTTGGGATTTAGTTTCCCTGGCCTCACACCCAAGCTGGAGGTGTAACGAACAAGCCTCTTAGAAAAGGTCAGTCCGCTCTGCCCATAATTCAAGGGTATGGACTAGCCTTTTGTTTTCTAGCCTGAGGAATGACTCGCTTGCTGTTGGAGTATGTCAATATTCGCTTGTATGCGAGACATTGGAGGAAGATTTACTCGTAAGCCGTTTGTCGGCAAGCGACGTTGAAAGCCCGGGATAATCGTAAACTCATTTTGTAACTGCACTTTTCTTTCACTAGGCGGGAAAGAATGTCCAATACCCCGTATATATACAAGACTGGCAATAGGCTGATAAAGGGTGAATCTCTTGACCCGGAATTTTTGAATATATTATGGCTATCCTGCTCCTAAAGGCCAAATATAGCCTTTATTCGGTCGGCCCCTCCAGTCTTCCGCGTAGTCTGATTCTAGGACGTGCTAACCCCGACTTTTTTTCTCAATCTGGTTGAATGCTCCACCATCTCGAAAGTCAAGAATTCAGTGTGAAAATACGAATTACCCTTCGAGTGTTCTCCTTGTATGAATGATAACTTCATCGTACCTACTACCTAAACAAAGACCCGAAGAAGGCATTTAGTGGTTTATAATTGATGGCTGCTCTAAGGGTGCGCCATTGGATTGCAAAGATGATAGCAAAATTGATAGGAGAAGAAACAAAACATCAATATGAAGCCGTACAACTACAGGATACTCCTTGCTATCCTTTATATATAGGTAGTACAGAACATTTAAAGCTTGCTCTTAGGTCTGACAACTTTCACCACAGCGCGGCCGTTGCTGAGAACGACCTTGCCCTCTTGATTTTTTGTTGCAAAAATCACTTCTTCAAATCCATTCTCTTTCTTACCAGTTCGCCACATCTCCGTCGTCAGTTTGTCGCCAGGCCGTACGGGTGATGCAAATCGGGCTTGGAACTCCTTCATGTTTTGAGGGTCACTGCCACCTAGTTTCTGCAGAATGGCATGTGCAGCCATATTCCAGCTAAAGAGACCATGAATAATCACACCACCGAAGCCCATCTTCTTGCCTGGCTCAGGATCCGCATGGAGAGGATTATAGTCACCATTTAAGCTGCAAAGTTCGGTCAGTTTCCTTTTCGAACTGATCTAGTGTCAAGATGTTCCTTCCACCTACCGATAGAGTAATGCGGTTCCTTCGGTTGTCTGGTATTCATAGATAACATCTGGCGCCTGCCCCTTCGGAGGAGGATAGTTAACGGTGGCGGGTCCTGTTCAGAGGAGCAAACAACTCAGTAACGACGTCCTCACGGCGCTTTGAGAAAGCATTCTCACCTTTTGGTCCACCCCAATTACCTTGGCCGACATAAAAGCCACTTCCAATAGCTGTAGAATAAACTTCTCCAGTGTCTTTATCCACAATCTCCTGCTGCGTCTCGATAACCGAGCCCGCCTTGCCCTTGTCGTAAACACCGATAACCTTTGACCGAAGTTCAAACTTGCGACCTTCGCTGGTTACAGGGAGCGGCTTGTGGAAAATCATCCTCCGCTGCCCATCGACAACACGGCGGTTATCAAACTTGGGAACACCTGGGATAACCTGCTGAGACTTTGCTCCATGGAAGTCGACAACTTCTTGATCAGTGTGTTTAAATGCTACAAGGAATGCCGGTCAATATTGTGCAGAATCGAGAGATTGACCCTGGCAGTTGTTTCGGAGTTTCACATACGCAGGATTATAGGGTATGTTGGGAACATAGTAAAATTGGGGTGGAGCTCCTAGAAGTAATGTCAGTGCCTGTACGCGAGATGAAGCAGCATTTTCATTTTAGTGGACGAACATATAAGAAATGTAACTCATCGGCCGTGCATCCGATACTTTTTGCAAAAAGAAGGGTATCTCGTTTCAACCAGCTAACATCCCGAGAGGGAAACTGGTGTCCGGCTCCTGGTCCGCTCATGGTGATAACGGAATTGTTCGGGGAATTGGGAAGCTAACTAGGAAATGGGGATTTCTATTATGATAATAATACAAATTGGAGTCTTTCTAGAGCTCTGCTCTGGACTGGAGAGCTCTCTTAATATACTTGGAGCTCCGTCTGAAGAGCTTTGCGGGGCTCGGCCTGACAATTCATGCCGAGGCACCTGGCCAACTGGCTAAACGACCTCAAAGGAGTTCGCGGCTAGAGGAACTTCGGCGATGATTTAGCCACATTCATTCCGCTTTACCATTGGCAATTTTTGGTGTTTTTAGGTTTTGGGAGGTTTGTTAAACCGGCTATTCTTGCTAGTACCTACAGAGCTTTATACGGAGTATCGCGTCTTATAACTGGTAGATAACTGCTAAGACTGACACAATATTGGCTGAACAAAGAAACCAGGCAGAACAATGCAAGACTTTAAATAAAAATCAATGAATTGGCTAGATTAGCATCGACTCGAGGGTATCTATTGCAAATCGAGGAGCTATGAAATCCGATCCTATCATCATTTCATATCCATGATATATGCACCCAAACGCCCTTTCTTTTTATTTTAACTGACCCTTACATACACGGAATACGGCACCCAGAATTGCTCATACGGCTAACGATGAACGGTAAAAGGACGACATACACCTGTCATCTCGTTGATAGGTCGGAGAAGGGATATTTAGCACCTGAAATTAAAGTTAGCCGATATCCCTAGATAGATAACTCCTACAACGATGTGATTACATCTTATATTCACAAGAACCTTGCGTATAGCGAGTTTCGTCTGGTGTCTCGAATCTATAGGAGATCTGGATATCAAGGTCGCGCTTGTTTTTATCGTTCGGTCTGTTGCTAAGGTAACCGGTGACGCACTCGTTTTCTTCAATGGTAATGACTTCTTTAATGTAGAAGACCGTTTGCTTCCAGTGCGTGTACTTGGCGTGGGGTCCAGTGGAAAATCGGATTTGCTTGTGACATGCCGTGAAGTCAATATCAAACCAAGCGATGATAGCATGGATGAAGTCGTTCCTTTTCGCGGTGAGATTGAAAGGGACTTTGAAGGACAAATCCGCAGGAGTAACGGTATATAGATCAAAGGTTATGATAGGGCAAGGATCCGTCACGAGAGCTTTTAGCTCCACAGTATCTACAAGGGGTTCGGCTAGTGCGATTTCTTTCATCGGCGAATAGTCGAAACCGTATACATTGTCCCAAACTATTTGAATATCAACATCCCGCCCATTAGTTCATGAACATCGGAACGACTTACAGCCAATCTTTTCGTCCTTGTACTCGCCATCTTCGATTCCACCCAGGTACATTGTAGCTTTATCAGGAAAGATTTTTCCACCTGGGACAAGGTAATGATCACGAGCATACAGGACGGTATCCAACATGCTCTCATAAAGCAAGAAGTATCCCATCCACTCGGAGATGATTATGTCAACTTTCGGGAACGGTAGAACAACCTCTTCCATTTTACCCTGGAGAAGAGTAATTTTGTTACTCATTCCGTTGGCATCCACAATCTGACGAGCCTTCTCAATGATGGAGGACATATCGACACCAATGACATGCTTGGCTCCAGCACGGACGGCGAACCTTACATCAAACAGGCGTTAGTTGGTAGATTTCAAAGAGATATACGGCGTTACCTACATGCTAAGAATTCCCGTACCACAGCCGACGTCAAGAACAACCTTATCCTTGAAGATATGTCTATTCTGGTAGATAGCATCGCGGTATGATCGGGTTCGAACTTCGTCTTTCTAGAGAGTATTGAAAATATTAACAATGGAGCCTAACAGAAAACCGGGTCGGCACATACAAGCATCTCCTCATGAATACCTAGCTCGCATCAAATTGGTCAGCATTCCCTATTCCGCGAAGAAAGAAGAAGGTGACGTGTTATATATATGGGTTAGGAATACCGTGGTGATCATAGCTAAGATATGTATATCAGCAAAAGGCCCATTGGCCACGGAAGGGATCATTGTCATTCATACCTGGTAAAATAGCGCACTTCTGCATGATCCATTCCAACCATTCGGTCTGCGCTGGAAGTCATCGACGCTGGCGTCGAATCTTGAGCTCCGTTCATGGTGCGGGGGTTAGGATGGAAAGCAAATAGATGCACAAAATGGGGTGCTTTATTATATAGACTGGAAGAAGGAGCAGATTGAAAAAGAGATTTTGAATAGAAGCAGTGTTTTGAGGGGATAACGAGCCTTTTTCAGATGCTCTAGTTCAGTTGGACCTTTTTTGAAACCAAGTTTCTTGAAGGTTAGCTTTTCTGATAAAGGATGGAAATCAACCTTTCCCACTATCATCGCAGGAGGTTTAGCGTATCTGGTGGATAATCTTGTTGTCGGGCCACAATAAATCTGCTCTTCAATTATTAAGCAAACTCCTCCAGTTTCAGCAATAAGGGCGATTGGTTTAGTGGTATAACGTCTGTTTTGCATTATCGCGATTACAGAAGGTCGGGATTTCGATTATCCCATCGTCCAAAATCTTTTCTATTTTTATTTTTTCGTTTGTTTTAGCATTTTCCGACTTCACCTCACCTTAGGAGCAATTTGAGACTATAATTATTTTACTCTGTTTATTCCTCCTGCTTAACTTCGGAAGTGTTTTTTCCCAACATTTCGAAGTCATTGCGAATTGCCGGTTTCACCGCTGGCTATCTTCATGCTCCAGCCTGTCGAACAACTTAAAACACCCATGCAAGAGAAACAACTATGAAGTTCAGCACGAACTTCCGTTCACTACGGTCGCTCTGGTTTCTATTATTTTGCCTATGGATAGCCTTTGCCAAACCTGCCAAGGCCTCGCTCGGTGACCGACTACCCGACTTCAAAGAATGCGTTCAGGTTCGATTAGAGTTGACCCCTGAGATGTCGAAATCGTTGTCTTCCTGCTTATACTTCTGTCGCTTTTTAGGTGTGCATAGCGGAAAGTTGCGAAAAAGGCCAGTTCTCGTTGCGTTAGTACCTCAGTAATCAAAATAAGCCCTTTTCGGATTCTAATTGATATGCGCCAGCAATACACCTCCAACTCCTTCTTTGGGATTGTCCCTCTGAATGCGATTATACCTGCCAACATGTCATCACCAATAAGCGGATCACTCGTGATCCACCGATGCTTGAGCCTGTGCTTCAGTTTCATGGAAAATGGCCGTTCCGGCGAATCTTGGGCATCCAGGAGTTCTTCTCCGTGTTCTTTTCGCTATTGAACTTTCTAGCTCACCAACAAGGCATGACGAAGGTTCGTGAGTCGATACCAGAATCCTATCCGCTACGAAAATACTATCTGGGCTTTGGATATTTCGGCTTGGCGAGCTGGATATTTAGTATGATATTCCATACCAGAGACTTTCCGTTGACGGAGAAGCTTGATTATTTCGCGGCCGGAGCTAGTGTACTTTACGGGCTATACCTTTCTGTTGTCCGAATATACCGGCTTGACCAAATTCGACCACGGACTAAGCCCACATTGCTGCGCTGGTGGACAATGCTCTGCTGTGGATTATATTTGGCTCATGTGTCATATCTAACTTTTTGGGCCTGGAACTACACGTACAACATGGCGGCGAATGTAATTGTAGGCATCACACAGAATTTACTCTGGACCTGGTTCAGTATCTCTCGCTATAGGAAATACATGAAAGGGTGGACTGCGTGGCCGGGAATGATAGTCGCATGGCTTATCGTCGCAATGAGTCTGGAACTCCTTGATTTTCCGCCAGCCTGGGAGTTGATCGATGCTCATAGCTTATGGCATCTAGGGACCGTTATTCCTACCATTTGGTGGTATACGTGAGTTTACCCTCCATGCATTGAATGTCCTTTTAGACTTATATCAGTTCCCTATTAGGTTTCTCATCAAGGACGCGCAAGACGACCTTCTCGGACAAAGACTCAAAGCATAGATTACTTTTGCTTGAATCGTTCTGGGTTTGAATAGTATTCAGGTATATGGTGGGAATCTGTTTCGGAAGTTCTTATTGACTACGGAATCCTGTCATTAATAGAGATAGACATGCAAAAATTTATCAAGCAGGTTCCCCCTTTTGCCTTTAGTATGCAAGGGCAGCAGCTGGACTTTTTTGAAGCGGTGCCAACAACAATATTGAAGGCGAAGACTTCAATCAATTGGCATAGCGAGTAAGGACAGAAGGCTTTTGGGATGCAACCATAGCAAATGATGCAAATAAGGTAAGCAATGCAAACATACACTCTTCCAAGTGTCGCATTGTTCTGTTAAATGATTGGCTGGAACCCCTGTCGTCTGATCTTTGTTTGCCTTGTTTGCCGCTCCTCAGTGCTTCTCCCATAGCCCCCCACCGTCTCCCCACGTTGACGATTAGCTGTTCCTCAATCTTCAAGGTCGCCAGGCTTGCTTAATGCTGTTCCTGATTTCCCAAAATAAAATTTGTTCTTTGAACTTCTCTCTTTAACCTTCGTTTTTGCCTTTTGTGCTGTTACGCCCGATCTACAAGGGGAGAGACCTGTGGTAGTCTCATACTAGCCTGCCAAGTTCACCATGGCCTCCGTGGGAACGAAGAAGGCCATCGTTAAAGCCGCCTCGGCTTACACAAAGCCGGAGGGGAAGGTATTCGAGTATGGGACTGCTGGCGTAGGTTAAGCTGAAGAAGCTGCTTTTCGTACCAATGCTAACTGCTTAACGTTGCATAGTTTCGCATGAGATCGTAAGCATAGCCCTCTGCCTTTTCCGTGTCTCTGCTCGCTTTCGCCCTGCCTCAAAGAAATTTTTTCAACTGACGGGATTATTTATGTGCAATTTCAGAGAATTGCTCAATACCGTTGTATTTGCTGTGGGCCTTTTGGCAGGTTTGCGCTCGAGGAAACTCAAGAGCCAAACCATTGGCGTGATGATCACTGCAAGCCATAACCCTGCAAATGACAATGGTGTAAAGCTCATTGACCCAATGGTAGGGATTCTGTTATGGTTAACTACGGGGCTTAAGTAATATTCTAATAATTATTTTCAAACCGGCAGGGTGAAATGCTTGATGTGGGTTGCACCCGGCGTTGTGAATGACTGTCGGTTTAACCGTGATATATAGGCTGAGTGGGAAGCGTACGCAACGAAATTGGCAAATACTCCGCTTGAAAACCTCGGAGATGTGTATGAAGAACTCATCAAAGAGATTGAAGTTAACATGGATAACCCTGCCAGAGTTGTCTTCGCTCGGGACACTCGTGCCTCTGGATCCCGCCTCGTGGGCGTTCTTTCATCTGCATTTAGTGCTACCGGTGTTGAATATACTGATTTCAAATATTTGACCACACCGCAGCTGCATTACATTGTTCGGTGCAAGAACACTCTTGGCACCCCGTATGAATACGGCGAGCCAACTGAGCAAGGGTACTATGAAAAGATTAGCAAGGCATTTAAAACTGTGATGAGAGGCCGGACCACCAGTGGACCGATCACTGTTGACTGTGCTAATGGTGTTGGCGGACCAAAACTTAGAGAGCTCATCAAGTATTTGCCCTGCGCAAGAGAAGGTGGGGTGGATATCCATGTTGTGAACGACAATGTCATCAACCCGGATAGCTTAAACTATGAGGTAAAAGAGTCCAAGCCCATTTTAAGTCGCTTTGCTAATTTCCGTTTTCAGTGCGGAGCGGACTATGTGAAAACTAAGCAAAGGGCTCCCCCCTCGTCCAAAGCCGCTGTACATGACCGTTGCGCCTCCCTGGATGGCGACGCAGATCGACTCGTATACTACTACCTCGACACTGGAAATATCTTCAAACTTCTCGACGGAGATCGCATTGCGACTCTGGCCGCCTCATTCATCGGAGAACTCGCACGCAACGCCGGTATCGCGAACAAGCTCAAAGTTGGGGTTGTTCAGACCGCCTATGCCAACGGAGCAAGTACTCAATACGTTGAAAAAGTCCTCAAACTTCCAGTTGTCTGCACTCCAACCGGTGTCAAACACCTTCACCATGCTGCCATGAGGTTCGACGTCGGCGTTTATTTTGAAGCGAACGGGCATGGTACTATTACCTTTTCAGAACAAGCTTTGAAGACTATCAAGACAACTGAACCCCAGTCACCGGCCCAACAGTACGCGTTGCAGAGTCTTATCGGTCTTACAGAACTCATAAACCAAGCTGTTGGGGATGCAATTTCTGACCTTCTCCTGGTTGAGGTCATCCTTGCTCACAAGTGCTGGACCCCAAAAGAGTGGATTTCAACTTATACCGACCTTCCGAATCGCCTAGTCCGGATCGAAGTCGCCGATCGCTCGATTTTCAAGACCGTCGATGCGGAACGTAAACTAGAGTCTCCTCCTGGTCTTCAGCAGCGTATCGATGCTCTCCAATCGCGCTACAACAGAGGCAGAAGCTTTGCTCGTGCTAGTGGAACGGAAGATGCAGTACGTGTTTATGCCGAGGCCGCAACTAGATCTGAAGCGGATGACTTGGCTACCCGTGTTGCTGCTGCTGTACAAGAAGCTGGAAAGGCTGGCAAGCCGTAGATACGACCTCAATTTTCGTCGCAATTGTGTTCAAAATATATCCCCAACGCTTGTGTTACTGGAGGCTCGTTTATATGTAAAATCTGAATCCACAAAATTTTTGTTCTGGCTATGAAACTAAGCGATATACGTCTTGTACCCCATAGGCGATTGGCTACGTTTACTCCGCTAGTACCTGTGGCTTCCCTAAGAGACGAAGGTCCTAGTTTCTCCCTATTTCCATTTAGATAGTTATAGGTTCCGTGATTTCTTATTACATAAGAATCCGATAGTCAAACGAAATACAAGATAGCAAAATTTTTAGTACGCATGCAGTGCCATCAGTTTTCACCGATCACCGATCTGTGCGAGATATCACTAATTAATGTGAGCTACCACTGTAAATCGATTCCGAAGCAAGCAAGAGATAGATTGACAGCAATCATCCTTCCTCACGATCCATTTCATCTCGACCCCTCTTTCCATGCCTCCTATTCCTCAAAGTCGCCCCTCTCTTGCCCCTGTTCTCATGCAAGTCCTTCATTTCTGTAATTGCATGACGCTGTGCCTCCCCTACCCTATCACTCAACACCATTACCTCTGCTTTCTCGACTTTATATTCGTCCAACTCCTTACCCAGTGCTGCTTCAATGCGCTGCCATACTTCAAAGTCATATTGCGTTACGAGGCTGAATGCACGTCCACTTTTCCCTGCTCGGGCGGTACGCCCCACGCGGTGGATGTATGTTTTGCTATCAGAAGGCAAATCGTAGTTGAGGACTAAATCTACAGAGGGGATGTCAAGACCACGCGCTGCGACGTCGGTAGCCACGAGGATATTTCGGCGACGGGAGCGGAACTTCCCTAGCGCTCCGAGACGAGCTGACTGTGACAGCTGACCGTGTAGCGGAATAGCCCCAAAGCCGAGGGCACGGAGTAAAATGGCGATACGTTGTGTTTCGTTGACGGTACGCGTGAAGATAATGACCGACTGTCCAGGAAATTCGTTAAGAAGGTGAATAAGGTAAATATCTTTATACTTGTGGGGGATAATGAGGCAGTTCTGGAGGAGGGTGGAGACGGTTTGGTATTTATTGGAGGAGACTGAGACCCTGAGGGGGTTGGAGAGGGACGCCCGCTGGAGTGATTCAACTTTTGAACTTATGGTCGCAGAGAAGAGATAGGTACGACGCTCCTTGGGAAGAACCTTTAGAATCTTGTCAAGGATTGGACCGAAGTCAAGGTCTAGAAGACGATCGGCCTCGTCCATGACAAGGTACTTGAGATTGCGAAGTGAAAAGCCTTTCGTGTTTTCCAAATGGTCTAATAAGCGGCCAGGAGTGGCGACGATTATGTGAGGCTTCTTTCCAAGGGCGATAGCTTGGGAAACCATGTCCATTCCTCCGACTATCACAGCACTGCGGACTGAAATAAGGGAGCCGAGGGCTTCAAACTGCTGGGATATCTGATAAGCGAGTTCGCGAGTCGGAGCTAGAACGAGGCCAAACATGGCCTGCGGCTTGTCCATGAGCGCTGTCGTATTCACAATATAAGCATAATTCGCCGCTGAATGCCCGATGATCGAGGAGGCTCACCTTGCAAAATTGGCAGAGCAAAGGCAGCTGTTTTACCGCTCCCAGTTTCAGCTAATCCGATCAGATCGCGTCCTTGTAATGCCAAGGGGATTGATTCGGCCTGTATTTGAGTTGGGGCCTTGTACCCTAACGAGTTGCATGCCTCGCATAAAGAGTCAATAATCCCTAGGTCTTTGAAAGATTTGGGTGTGGCAGATTCGATTGCCTCTCGATCACCGGTTCCTGATTCCTCGCAAGAAATTTGCGACGAATCTGATTCCGATAATCCATCTTCCGCATTATCCCGCGGAGGGGTGTGCGACAGTTTTCTTCGTTTTATCGAAGGCATCGTGTTGGATTCGGCTGCTTGAAACTTATAGTTGAAACTGACCTTGAGCAGGCGAGTCTCCAAAAAATTTAAGCCTACGAAGTAATCACAGAGATCGGCTCCACAGTAATACGCGGAAAAACCAATGATCCGAGATAACGAGCGACACCAAGCTTTGAGCAAAAAAGTCCGCAAAAGCATCCAGCCGAGGATTCTCAGACAGCCAATATTTGTGCTGTCGATTTCGATTACTTTATCATATCATATTTTGTTTGGCCGGAGCAAGTAGTTATGGCTAAGAGACGCACCAAGAAGCGCACACATAAACCAGCTCATCAGAGCACTCCTAGCGTGAAAAATGGAGCTGCTTCAATGAACCGGGCGCCAAAGAGCATGGTGATCCGTATGGGTGCTGGAGAGGTTGGCCCAAGTGTGGGACAGTTAGTTAAAGATGTGCGATCGATGATGGAGCCAGATACGGCGTCTAGGCTGAAGGTAACTCTTTTTCCCCTCAGCCTCTTTCATATAGAATGCTAACAAAGTATAGGAGCGGAGAGGGAACAAATTGAAGGATTATACTGTCATGTCTGGCCCGCTAGGAGTTACCCATTTACTCATGTTCTCCAAGTCGCCTACCGGAAACACAAATTTTCGAATTGCCCTCACGCCGCGTGGGCCTACCTTACATTTCCGGGTCGAGAGTTACTCCCTTTGCAAAGATGTGACAAAGGCACAGAAACACCCTCGACTATCCAGCAAGAGCCATATGAATCCTCCACTGCTTGTGATGAACAATTTTATGTCATCACGCTCGGAAGAAGATGTCGGCCCGAAGAATATACCTAAACATCTTGAATCTCTCACAACCACAGTTTTCCAGTCCCTTTTCCCTCCAATCTCTCCTCAAACTACACCTCTGTCATCAATACGGCGTATAATGCTATTAAACAGAGAGTTACCGTCTACATCCAATGACATAAACCCGGACTCGTACGTGTTGAATTTACGACACTATGCTATTACCACCAAACGGCTTGATATACCAAAACGTATACGGCGGCTGGATCCTCGAGAGCAGCGACGGAAAGACAAGAAAGACAGAGCTGTCCCGAATCTGGGCAAACTTAACGACGTAGCGGATTATTTCCTCGATCCTTCAGCAGCTGGCTATACCTCCGCGAGCGAGACCGAACTGGACACTGACGCCGAGGTCGAGGTGCTAGGAAGCACAGCAAAAAAGGTATTAAATAAGAGGGAGCTACAGCGTATGAAGGCTGGAGAAAAGAAGTCTAACGGCAAATCATCGTCATCAAATGTTGAAAAGAGAGCGGTGAGATTGGTGGAGCTGGGTCCTCGAATGAGACTCAGATTAATGAAGGTAGAGGAAGGATTATGCGGAGGAAAAGTTATGTGGCATGCTTTTATCAATAAGACTCAAGCTGAAGTTGATCAACTAGAAGAGAGTTGGGAACAAAAGCGAAAGGAGAAGGAGATTCGGAGGAAAATACAAAAGGAAAATATCGAGAAGAAGAAAAAGTCTAAGGCGAAAGATGGACAAGTTAGCGATGACGAAGACAAAATGGAGGAAGAAGAGGATAGCGAGATGTGGGATAGTGAAGAGTCTAGCGAGGGCGAGGATACTGAAGACTAACATCTTTACGTCTCGCAATCCCTAACCATGCTTTCTAATGTATCTCTTTGCAGATAATGGGAAGGAGCTGTTCCAGACACAGGCTTCAAAGCTTCCAATTCCTAGCGCTTCCCCCGAAATTGGATTCTTGTGCGATTGTCATTCGGCGTCTTTCACCAATGCCATGCTTTGGTCAAAGCCTCTTTGTAACGCTACATGATATTTATGGTTCTTGATCTCTTCGTTTTTTTTGGACGCCTGTTTATTTTTATTTTATCCATTTATCTTTTCACGGTGATGGTGGACGAAGTTGCTTCTGATAATGCTATCAAATCGGAATCGGAAGGTAGGCATTCGTCGCCAGGAAATCATGGAGCCTGCCAATGTACTATTGTGTCCTTAATTGATAGAGCATACTCGCTGATACGTTATAGAAGAGGATGAAGAACCGATAGTTCAGCCTAGCCCCGAAGCCCAAGTCCGAAGACCAAGACCTGTTTCCGTGTCAATGAGGTGGCCAAATGAAGTGTATGCACAAACACTGGCACAGTTGTTTGAACTTGACACTCTTGCCACTTGTTACAAGTGGGCAAAAATTGATCAACGGTTGGACTTATTTCTTAAGCATACCGCCCTTGCCTATCGACTGACTGATACCGAATTATTACGACCATTTCCTAGGTTGAAGGAAATTGGAGGTATGAGTCCTCGTTTCCTTTGTAAAACAAAAAAGCTGCTTACATGTTTCAAGCCCAGCTGATTATAGCCCGAGCCCGTTTAATGCTCGCCCTTTGCCGTAACTTGACCGAAATCTGCGAGAAAGGCATAGAGCAAGGTGTAAATTTCCTATTAGAACGGTACCGACTATGGCCAGTCTCTTGTTTGAAATCGCGGACTCTTGCGTCAATCGTAACATCGATTCACAACCTTCGAAGAACTGAGGTGAAGACACTGCGGCTCCCTAAGGACTTTTGTACGGAAATAAAAAGCCTGGAATCACTTCTTGGGGCGCTAATGCTCGATCGATTCTGTCTTCTTTGCGTGAAAAAGTCCGAGTGCTTTGCCTACGGATTTGAGGTAGAAAATGCCAGGCCATGCTCTAGGCATGGTAGTACTTGGTTCTACCCTACCGAAAACTCATCTTCTCAAACCCCATTTCAAGAACAATGGCCCTTGGGTTGGAGGGACCAGCAGGAACCGCCCATTCGGGGCTATTTGCCGGCCAACCCTAGCCCTTTCATGATTGATTTCGTGGATGACGAGCTAGAAGAGGTATTCGCCTACTGCAGACGAAACCAATGCATACGGTGGTATGCTATAGCTTGCCAGAGATTTGGGCTGCCCTTTAAGATTCCCGAATAGTAATCTACCAGGAGGGAGAGGTCTGTAGTTATCATAAGCTATCGTTTGATACCAACCCTAAGTATCAATTAAAAACTTTTGCCCAAGTGAAGTAACTACTCAGAAACCACGTGTCAAACAGTAATGATTTTGGTCTCGTAAGTAGATAATTTTTTGCAATTCTCATGTTATCACGCTATATACCCGTTATCCCTTTCTCGTTCAGTGCATAGAGGGGAGCGTTGGAACCAAAAGGCGACCAATCCGTGAGTCAGGTAGTCGAATTATCCCTAAGTTTTGCTTCAACGAGTCTCCCGACTAATTTTTCCAGCGCGCCTGCATCTCCGCCAGTTTGACCTTGGAAATATGCTTCGACGCTTTTCTCCACGTATTTCCCAACCATGTCGATCTCGATGTTCACCAGGTCGCCTGGGTTCTTTTTTGCGGTAACAATCTTTTCTTGGGTATAAGCAATGAGCATAATCTCGAACCATCCATCATCACCGTCAACAACTTTAGTGATGGTCAGACTTGCACCGTCCAAAGCAATAAAACCTTTTTCTACAATGTAGCGCAACACTCCTCTGTCTCTTGGTTGGAGTCTGAATACGAGCGAATTCCCATCCGGAGTCACGGAAAGGATGGTCGCTGTGGTGTCGACATGCCCTTGCACGAAGTGCCCGCCCATGCGGGTCGACGCAGTCACTGACCGCTCAAGATTTACCTTGGACCCGGACGTAAGAGTGCCTAGATTTGTCCGACGGAGAGTTTCTGGTGCGACACCCACTTTGAAGGAAGTTTTGTCGAAGTGGGTTATGGTAAGGCATGTTCCTATCAGTAGATATGATTGTAAGTAGGGTATTCTAGAGGCCAAAGGGATGTTTGTGTAAGGACTAAGCAGGCGCTAGACCTCTAATTTCTCACCATTAACACATATGCTATCTCCTAGCTGAGCATCTGTGAGTATTACTTCGCAGTTTGAAATAGTGAGGGAGGTTCCACCGCCGCCGCTTGTAGAGTCATCTTGGGGCTCAAGTGCCGTGACGACTGGAAGAAACGAATTAGTACAGTCCGGCGAAGCTTCTTTTGCGTTCAAAACTGACCACCGATAGTTTCAACTAATCCAGTGAACATTGCGAACGGAGGTCTCTCTTATACCAATGATGGCTTTATCCGGACACGTCCCGCCTGTTTCTCACGATGTTAATGACGGCCGGCACGTCCGATGCCGAGCATGTGGGGAAGATTTCGGGGATGCGTGGCCTAGAAAGCTACCTGAGGCGCGATTTCGGTTCTTTTAGCAACAAAACTCCGCCGGCAAGTTTTCCGCGGTTCTCTCATTTAACTAGATTGAAAAGCATACCTTTTTGCTGTGCAATGGAAATGAAATAAGTACGGACATAATTTTTACATATACTCATCTATCTTGGCAGTATGAGGGGATTCATCGCGTTGCGGAATTTTGCTAGAAGGCCGAACTGTATGGCCTTAAACGATGGAGTGACAATGGTGTCAAGACGGAGTTATTCAGCTCCAGTACAGTCGGCAGATACGTTGCCGCTGGCCGGTATCCGCGTTGTAGATATGACGAGAGTTCTTGCTGGCGTAAGTCTACCTGCTCCCTGCAGGGGTCTTCGGCATCTAGACTAACCATGTTGTGATCAACAGCCATATTGCACACAAATCCTTGGTGATCTGGGGTGAGATATTAACTCTCCCCTCTTTGAGCTCAGTTAATGCGTCTGCTGAGCCGCTCCGATAGTGCAGAAGTGATCAAGGTCGAACATCCAGTTCGCGGAGACGACACCAGAGCCTGGGGCCCTCCCTACGCGAAATACAAAGAGGGAACAAAGGATGGACCTGGAGAAAGCGCGTACTATTTGGCAGTAAGTCAACCGAGGCCTTTACCTACTCTCACTCTATACATGCTCAACTCATTCTTTTACAAGGTGAACCGAAATAAAAAGTCTTTGGGCCTTTCCTTCGCACACCCTCAGGGAGTGGAGATCCTTCACAAACTTATCCAAGGCGCGGATGTGCTAGTTGAAAACTACATACCTGGGTCCTTGAAGAAGTATAAATTAGATTATGAAACTCTTAGCGCTTTCAATCCCCGATTGATCTATGCCAGTATCACCGGGTACGGGCAGACAGGCCCCTACAGTCAAAGAGCCGGCTACGATGTTATGGTCGAGGCTGAAATGGGTTTGATGCATATCACTGGCGCGAGAAATGGGCCACCAGTGAAAGTGGGCGTTGCTGTAACCGATTTGACGACTGGGTTGTACACTTCGAATGCCATCATGGCTGCCCTTTTAGCACGGATGAAAACAGGCAAAGGCCAGCATATCGATTCCGCATTAAGTGACTGCCAGGTGGCAACGCTTTCGAATCTTGCCAGTTCAACATTGATTAGTGGCCAGAAGGACTCGGGAAGATGGGGGACTGCTCACCGTAAGCCACCCCAGAATTTTCGAAGGGAGGCATTTATTAACCGGATTGGCAATTACAGCGTCGATCGTTCCGTATCGCGGATATAAAACCAAAGACGGTGACCTCCTTCTTGGTGGTGGGAATGACAACCTCTTCGGTATCCTTTGCGAACGGCTAGGTCATCCAGAGTGGAAGACGGACCCTCGATATGTCACCAACACTCTTCGTGTTAAGAATCGAGAAGCAATTGATGGTGCAATCGAGGAGACGACCAAACAAAAGACGACACAGGAATGGCTAGAGATTCTGGAAGGAAGCGGTATGCCGTACTCTGCTGTGAATGATATTCAAGGAACACTTAACCATACTCATGGTAAGCACCAACGGATTCCGTATTTTTCCTTAGCAACCCTCCCTAACCGCCTTAAATAGTTCGAGCTCGCGGCATGGTGCAAGAAGTGGATCATCCTGCCTGTGGATCTATCAAGCTTGTTAATACACCGATTAAATATTCCCATGCGACCCCCGGCATACGAACTCCACCTCCAATGCTTGGGCAACATACTAACGAGGTTCTTGAGAACCTGGGGTTTGGCATTGAAATTATTGATCAATTACGGAAAGACAGTGTTGTCTCATAATATCTTCGAGAGCATCAGTCATGTCTCACGATTTACGGCACTATGCCTCTATTACTTCTTCTTGCGTCTCTATCTTGATACTACCCATACTACCCATAGATCAGTCTTTGAGAGGGGACTTTGCTGCAATGTACTGTACCTTAAGAGATAGATAGATTTTCTAGTGTCTATACCCGCAGAGACTCTTCTTAGTATTTCCTTTCCAATTGGATCTTCTCATTGCGCTCCTCCTGGGTAACATCCTCCTGGGTTCAATATCACGTGATATACTTTTCAATCCATGGCAATTCCAGCTTGAATACTGCTGCATGAAACATCAATTGAGGATGACCGTTATTATCACTTTTCCATGAATAGACAATCTAGCTGGCTGATTCACGACGCCTGAACTCTGGATCTGTCACAATGGACACAACGTCGCCGTTTCCTTCTCTCCCTTCCACTTCCGAGCCCTTATCAAACTCCTGTGAATCGAAACAATCCTCCACTAATCTCGTCACGCCTAGTGGTGACACCGGAACTGAAACGTCTAACAGTCAGTCGCAATTATATGTACCACTTCCAAGTGTTTCCATAAGCCCTCTAAGCTCTGTGATATCTCTCTCATCGTCGGCGACTGAATCCGTTACAGGTTTGACGGCAACCCCGCGGCTAGGCATTGGGAATACCTCAAGTAGTAGTGCAGATCAGCAAGAGCAGTCTTTGAGCTTGCAAGTTGAGGCGCATGAGTTTGGGACATTCCCAGCCAGCGTGGATGTTGGCTCACTATCCATAACCGGTGCTCTTACATCCAGCAGCACTGAAATATCATCAATAGCCGCTAACTCTCTTCCCACATTGCCTACCACTGGAAAATTGCAAAGTTCATTTGAAGCAGTCACTTCGATTACCAGTCATACAACAAGCATGCCCCATGCGAAGCCGTGTGGCGTGCCATTGAAGAAGATTGTCCCCGCTATTCCAAGTACAAAAGCAGCAGCAACAAAGCCTAGTCAGGTACCTATTCCGCCGTCAGCTAAACAACAAAAGCGAGCACGGAAGCCGGTTCAAAAACGGACTAAGAAGCGCAAAGCTGGAGTCTATGATGACGACGAGGAAAGTATCATCAAGGCTGGAGATTCTAGCTCAAGTGAATCAGATGAATTCACCCCGATAACTACCCAGACGAAATCAGGCCGACAGATTCATCGACCCACTGTTTTCGCTCCACAACAGCAGGCTGCTCCGGTGACGGCGACGGGCGCAGCCGTCTTTCCCACAGCAGTGTCTGATGAACAGAGTCCTCCGCGAAAGAAGCGACGGGTACGTAAGGGAAAAGAAACGAGTATCACCTGCGAACACTGCCAAAGGGGACATAGCCCGTCCGGGAACCCAATCGTGTTTTGCGACGATTGTAATGGGGGATGGCACCAGTTTTGCCATGATCCGCCTATCGAAATGGAAGTGGTCAATGTTGAAGAGTCACAATGGTTTTGTAGGGCTTGCAAACCTATTAAAGCTGCCTCGCCCACAAATTTAGTGGTCGGTGTTGCTCGTAATGAACCAGCGGTGACAGCCACTGTTTATGATACAAGATTCTTGGAAGCGGGGAGTTTAGTCGGAGGATCTAATTTCACTCAGGCAGAGAGATTAGGATATCTTTCCGGGCTCTCTCATGCAGCACTGGTCAGCTTGGTTGCTAGGATATCTGATGAAAATCCAGAGTTGCTATTATTCCCTACCAACTTAAAAAATTTACGTCCATCAACTTTCATACTCCCTCCGTCCAAAATCCCATCTAGCACCGCAGCAAACTCGTTTGCGAAGGCGACGTCCATGGAAATGACTTCATCCGTCAGCACCTGCAGCGCCCCTCAACCTTCCGAAGCACATAAAAGCCAACCGGCCACCATCACTACGGCATTAGATCGTCTCTCTACCGCTCCTATTGCTTCAATTCCCGACGAGGAGTACGACGAAGAGGAATTCATCCCGGAACATCGTCTCTATCCTAAGCCTGGGAATGGCTTCCGTCTACCCCCAGACTCGGTCGACTTTGATATACTACTTGAAGACCCGAGTTGCCCTACGTTTAGCCATGCGCTTCACAATCCAGAGAAGATGAGAGTTGAAGGTGCCGGCTTGGCAGCTACTGTGAGTGTAGCGTGAAGAAGAACCGTTGGATGGAGTGAGAGAAACAGCTATCGTTTAGAATCGTTTGCTACCGAGCCTTTCCTTGCTCAACTGTGCATACTTACAGCGCAAGTGAACATAGCATTCTTTAGGTGTTAACTAGGCTTTCTATGTTTCTTATGGTCATAGCGAACATATGCTTACACCTCAAGTAGTATCAGTCATTTAAAAAAGAATAGATTAAGACTAAGTTGGTTGGATTTAAATTATACACATCCAAACGCACGCCCGGCGGATAATATACCATTAGTGGGCAATCGAACCTTGCTCATAATTTCAAGTAACATGCCTTGAAGGAGTGAAAAGGCTATACTAGCAGCCCCACGAATGAGTGAATATGGCAAACAGCGTCTCATAAACCATACTTGTAGATAATAATCATAAAATTCCGAGTGAAAAGATGAAGAGAAAAAGGGGTATCGCATACGAATTAACAGGTATCACCATACAACTTTAAGCAACCAACGGGATAAAAAGTGCGGGTATAAGGGGATTGAAAATGCGCGTTTAGATATTCTCAACCACTCGAGCATTCATAGCTTGCTGAAACCCATCATTTGTTTGGGTATCAAATGGGTTACTGTACCGGCTTGGACCCTCTCCAGCATTTTCTGCTTCTTTGAGAGACTCCTGCATTTGGGACATTGTTTGATTTGGAGCTGGAAGGAAAATGACCTTAGAGTTGGAAGTCTTGGCCATTTGCTGCATAGTTTCCAAATAACGGATCTGCATAGCAGGGGCTGATGACAAGATATCGGCAGCGGCTCTCATGAGCTAGAGCAGGAATTTGACGCGTTAGTATTTGCAATGGAGATGAGAAGGCGGTGGAAAAGGGCATACCTTGGCAGCCTCGACCTCTGCACGGGCCGCAATAACTTTACTCTCACCGATCCGCTTAGACTGAGCAGCCATGGACAAAGATTCCTGCAATTCGTCGCTGAAGATAAGGTCTTTGATAAGCATGGATTCGACTTTGACACCCCAATCGGTGGCGACGTCGTCGATTATTTCCCTAATGGACTGGGCAATCTCCTCTCGACGCTCAATGACATCCTGCAGCACACGGGCACCGATGACCTGTCGTAAAGTGGTCTGGGTCCGTTCAATGAGGGCCTGGCGGACATTTGCAACACCAAAGGCAGCTTTGTGAGGAGAGATAACGTGGTAATACAGGACAGACGTCAGATGCAGGGTTACATTATCCTTGGTCATGCAAACCTGGCGTGGAACCTCAACGATCTGGATTTTGACGTCGATTGTTTTCAATCGTTCACTAAGGACGTTGACTTTAACGAGACCAGGGTCGACGGCGCGTTCGAAACGACCGAATTTAGTGACGAGACCGACTTGACCTTGGTCAACAGGTCTGAAGGGGTTGGGGCAGCAGATACAGCACGGGATAGCACCGAGACATCCAATCATTTCACCCAGGCTGTGGACTAATAGAAGTAGAAGGCAGAGAGGTAAGTTCTAGGTATATGGGTAACATTGACGCTTGTCGATTCTTAGTACTTACTAACGGCCGCATACCACCCGTGGCCAGCTGCACTCTCGGTGGGATGATTCAAGATCTGGGCGTAGCTAGGCTGGAGATCCTCAAGGCGCGCAGGCTGGACCGAGATGATTTCGCCACTATTGCCGGGTTGGTTGCCAGGCTTCAAACTCGATCGCATAGGCGACATGCCCCGAGCAGGCGCTTTGCCGTTGCTTTGAGCGCTGGTAGGTGTGTATTCCATAGTGGGCGTATTTTCCATATTCGTGGCACAATGGGCAATTTTGAGTTAATATTTGATAAGTGATGTCAAGTGATAGATTAAATGGTAAATAAGGGAAGTAGAACGGTACAGTGAAGTGTTTTGGTTGGCAGCGGAAGTTTGCGTAATTAGTTAAACTAGGATAGAAGCTGGAGATGAAGAATCCAAGATGGATCACGGGCGAGGGATGTGATTGTTTTAATAGTTAACTAACTATACCATGCTCGACGCTGAAACCAAATGGAGCTCTGGGATGCGATGAGGAATCTTGGTGGGAGTTCTCCACACTTTGGCAGGCTTGGCTTCTTCTCCTCATCTCGCGACCCTTTCACTTCTTCTTCTTCCTCCTCCCGGCTGCGGGCACCGAATGTATCTGTCCTCTTGCTCTCGAATTCTCGCCTTCTTCCTTCAGATCAGCCTCGTGTTCGTCACATCATAAGTGGTTCAAAAAGCCCTCACGCCCGGTGATCTTTCGTGGAGACTGCCTTGGGGTTCTGCCCTTGTTAATAAGCACTAAAGTGGCTGTGCTTTATAACTCAGCGAGTAGAGAAAGCTTGAGCATGCCGGGACGTGACCTGTCGATGAGATAAGAGTGCTTTCCTGCATGGCGATGTCCTCCAAGAGACAGCCTTGCACCGCCTCAACGTTTGTCGACTTCTGCCGCCGCCGGCACTCGCTATCTGGAGCTCTCGCAAGGGAAGCTCCAAGGTTCTGCCTCAACATTGTTACCCTTGCTCACAACACACAACGAGCGGTTGGCCTTTTATGGACTTGATCAACTACTACTCAAAATGAGTTTAAAAGAAACCGAAGATACTCATTGAGAAAATGCCTCGAACAGATGACGAGCATCTTCTTACCTTCTCTCATGGTTGAAAAACAATATGGACCCATGCCATGCTGAGCTCTACGGCTGCGATGAGGGTCCTCTTGTGCCCGAAAATCTTTAAAATAAGCCGCATTATCATCCGATTATTGGATGATGACTTCGTTCCCAATTTTCTGTCGAGGTAAAACTCTGGCAGTTGGCATTCGAGAGTCGAGATGACTTGCGCCTCGATGACGCCAAGGACTGCTCTCCTTTATGCGAAGCAAAACGATCACGTTGTCCGGGACAGGGTGGGAGCCTGATTATGAGACACCTGCTTTGCAAACAGCAAGCACTTACTCGGCCCCGGACTCTTGTCATACCGTCAAGGTATGAATGATGCCATTTAATGCGTGCCGAGTGGGAGCCATGTGGCCTATTTACTATTCCCATAGTTGTCTAGGAGGAGAGTTAGCCATTTAGCCCGGGCCACAAGGAGTAGGCTGACAAGATGATTTTTCTTTTTTTGTTGTCAATATTTCAAATGGGTTTGGTATAAACGCTAGAGCTTTCACTTATTTTTACCCTAATCTATATTATGCCTAACATCGGTGCTAATCGTGAATTAATTATAGGCTCGTGGAAAACCGACCCTTCATCATGCCTGATAGTCCGTATCATCCCGGATCGACGAGAAACTGTCTTCTTCTTCCCCGTGTGATTTAACGCCTTTGTGAATCCTCAAAACCAGATAGATACCCTGTACCAATACGACCGGCGTACCTAGGTACCCCTCCGGAGCAGAATGTCCGCTTCTCGAACCAAGGAACATGTGGCCGGCCCGCCCGCGATCCAAATAATTTCTTTGGTTACATGGTAAATATGAAGTTCTACTTTTATCCAAGCTGCAGCAGTGCTGGAACCCAGTTGCGATCAGCGTAGTGAGAAATGCCAGCCTCTTTTTTTTTTTTTTTTTTTTTTTTTGATTAGGTAGTTCCGAGATCTACTCTATTGTGACCGCGGCCGGGAAGATGCATGGCGCAAAAAGAAAAAATCAAGCCCTCACTTTCGACATCTGTGCGTCCATGCCCCGGCCCGCGGCTTTTGCTTCCGGTTGACAGAGCGCTACATCCTTGTGTAACTTGTGAATGGCACCTGCAACTGAAACAAATAAGTTAAATTTGTTAACTTTCGTTCCACTAATCTCGGCTCCTCCCAGCTCTTTTGCCATGTTCTCAATTTTCTCTCCTGGACAGAACTCCGCGACCTTTAGCCAAGGTCGGCGTCCTTTGCCCTTTGCTTCTGGTTGGCATGCTAAGAAAGCCATGAGAACGTGGTGGCGGATCATCCCGCCCCATTATCACATGCAATCTCGACGTCAAGCTTGTGATGTGATATTTTTGGTAGGTTAGAATTTTCACCATGAAGAAGTCGTCATTGCAAGGGAGCCATTGATTATTGTTGATTCTTTCCTTTCCTCTTTTTTTTTCTTTCTGGCATGTGGAAGTCCATATGAGGGTAACAAAAAGGAAGAATCAACTGTGCATTATTGGTAGGGAAATGAATTACAATAGAACGCCGAATTGGAACCGCCCACCGAAGTGATACATAGCTAACATAGAAGAGTAAACAAGGTAAACGTAAAAGTTTCCAACGAGAATAGAGAGGAGGATAGCGGTGTTGAGGTGGCACGCATTGCACCGAGTATACCAAAAGAGAAGGTCCTCTAATGGTTAGCGGCCAGTAGATGACATGGATCCCCAAGATGCCTGATAGTAGCCAGCCAAAGAGGATCCAGAATTAAGTGGGAAGACTCATAACTTTTTGGTGACCAAAGCAAATTCCACGTCAAAAAGTAAATAGATAAACAATTGAAAATTGGTAAACCGCCAACGGAACAAACCAAACATCCTAATACAGAGAGATTTTGCAATCTAATTTCATAATTCTCTAAAAAAAAAAAGCCACCAAGGGGTCGGAAACGAAGAAAAGAGGTCGGTAGAACTAAAATCAATTGTTTGGTGTTGCCCTGTTCCCATTTTGGCGAGGCTTGCCATTCTCTGCAACGTTGTTTGGTTTCGCTTCGGGAACTAGGTATCCTCGAAGCCACAGGCAGGAATCGGCGGTAAGCCTCAATCCCGTTGAGACGGCAGCCTTGCTGCGTGAGAAATATCCGTCACCTACGGCAGTTCGCTCGGACGAATAGGTCTCGAGGACGTAGCCCTTTCCATCCTCTGCGAGACGGAAAGGAGCGGATACGTAACCCCTGATGGCTTCTTTGAGATTTTCCGAAGCATGAATGACGACAGGGATGGTGTGGTCCATGCGGGTTAAGCCCTCGTCGCCGAGCTCGTCTGCTTTGGTGATGTAGGGCGCGACGTATCCATATGGTTTGGTAAGGTAGGGAAGGATGGGTTTGGCGAATTGGGAGTAGCCTTGGTCAGCGAGTTGGATGTATTTCTGGCCATAGGGATTGGCTTTTAAGTTTTCAAGGGACTCTGAGATTATAGGGTAGGAGGCGATGTGCTGAAGTTGGAGAAAGATACGAGGTTAGTTTATATGGAGTCTTGGGAGTTTAGAATGGAGGAAGGGATGCAATTGGAAGGACACACGTTGATGAATTGGGACTGTGGGATGTCCCCGTTGACAATTGGTTCTCCCATGGTGCTTTTTTTTTCTGCGTGGGGTATGTATCAATGCAAGCGGACCTTTGGATGAAAATACGGCTCGACGAAGATAGTTTTAGGACTGAGTCGAGGAGGGGAGTTAGCGATGGTCTGGTAAAGAAGGATTGAGCCGGGAAGTTGTACCTCGCTGGAAGACAAGCAGCAAAACCAAACCTAGTGGAAGTAGAAAACAAAATTAATTGCCTGGGAAAGAAAAGGTCGAAGCAATTGAGTGACAAAAGAGGGGGAGAGGCAGCTATATACGGTGACAAGTCCAATATCATGGAACAAAAGCAAGGGAGGCAAAAAACTGTCGGAATGAGGTGCTTTGGTTTCGCCTAGGAAAGAGGCCGGGATGGATCCATGATAGTAATTGGAAGCTTCTACCCTCCATCGCAGTTTTGAAACTCTACGAGAAATTCTGAAGATTGGCTTTTGTCTGTTACGCCTGCATTGCTGCGAATCAGAGCAGTGGAAAGCGCAACGACCCTTGGTGTCTTTCCTTGCACTTGACATGTGAAAGTCAACTGATGACGCCTGGACCTCAGGAAGACCAACAGTCACTTCTATGATTCCATGGGCGTGCTGGAAACCCTACAACAGTTGAATGATGCAATTAATATAGCAACAAATCGATTCTGGTTCCATCTCTGCTGTCTACCAATTTTGGACGCCGTTTCTCGGTTTTGTTTTTTATTTCGAGTGTTTCTTGTCTTGTCGTCCTGTCTCTCTGGATGTACTGGTGCTTGGTCCAGCTTGTAACTGTGCGGTTGGCCACGTTAGCCAAGCTGGAGGGTTGGGCATGTGAAAGTAGATGACGTAAGCGGGCCTTGGAGGTACCCAGACCTCCGTGGCGACAAAACACCTCGTTCTAGACAACAAGCAGCTTATCTCTACAACCAAACCGCTTCATCCACAGGTATCTCCTGATCTACAAAAGCAATTGGTCCCCTCCGGCAGTATCTCGAGCCCTACTACTTGTGGGAGCAAGCAAAAGATAATCCTGTTTTCGTCATTGTCGCCTTTATCGCTCGCCGTTGACGAGCAGTCCGAGTATGCATTCGAGTTGCGTTTATTGACCAGGATGTCTCGAAATTACAGAGCAATATCGCAGGGCTACGTTTTCAAGCCGAATGAGATGGACACTCTTCGCCAGGGTCCAACGTATATCTCTCCTATAATTGCTCCACGAGCCACCTAGATTCAGAGTCGCCTCTCTATGGAGCCACCTTCGTCGTGGTCCGAAAATACACATTCGCAAGGGAGATCCACATGGGTGGATAGTGCTGCCACGGAGATAACATTCTCACCCCGTTTTGTTGTTGGTTTCCGGAATCAAGATATCGCCCCGAGGCAGATAGACAGACCTTTACTGCACGCAGCCTTTTGAAGATTGTGGTCGTTTCTCTTTCATTGCCCCAGAACCTGCGCTGACTACAAAGGGGCTTGCCAGACTCAAGCACAACTCTTTTTCCCTCCTGATATCTTGAGCCAGATATATATCTCCTTTCTTAGGATGTTAACGATAACTTGCTAAGGTAGATTTGATAAAGTGAAGACCTAACTATCAGGATTCGAGGTGAGAGGGTCTTGTACGAACGAACTCGCAGGATTACTGGAGAAGGGGTGGTTTGTTTTAGTAATTCGGAATGTCTAGATTTCGTTCTCTGGAAGCGAGTGTCTTTACCCACCTATGCACGACTGAGAAAGCGCCCTGTCCTTCGAAATCGTGCAAGCATGCGTGCTTGAAAAAATAAAAAAAGGTGCTTTCTGCACACTTAGACCTCTCTTGAACACTCTTTGCATGGCAAACTTGGTTACAAATGAAAGTGATCAATACCTGAAGTAGATTCTGGGATGAGATAAGAGTTCCCGGCATAATGCTTTGTTTGCTCAGAATTATACAAGCTCAACGCCTTTGCTGCACCATGCGTTTCATTTCCGGAAAATGGACTGAGACCTCGCCCTCTAAGCGATTCTTACAAACGCGTAGTTGGGTAAGCAATGCATTCCTACTTACCTTGGCTCCGTTGTGAAGCTTCATACGTTCCGAAGCTTCACCTAGATACCAACTCAGCTTGTTACAGTAGCTACATATAGATAGATGCTAATTAGGCTTTTTTTCTTTGCGTTTTCTGTTCCCCTCATTTTTGCGTCATAAGCGGAGTTACCATAATTCTCCTCATTAACTGATGGACGTGCTACAAAAGCGGAGGGAGCTGTTCTAAATCCCTGATAGCTCTCATTGAGCACTGGCAAATAGCGATTTTCAGAAATACGACGACGGTCCCTCCCCCTCGTGAAGCGAGAGCGGGCTGGATACCTTGTACTTACCTGAAATTATCCCGATCCGCCACATAAAAAGGGCTTGTGTCCTTTCTTGTCAGGTACATAACTACACATAGTGATAAAGATGCAACCACGCACCTATCGTATTTTTTAACTTCCCAGTTTTTCCTAAATTCATACTTTGCATGCTTGCTTCTTGGGCCAGACCCGGATTTCAGAACTAAGTATTATTGCATCGTGATAGAAACGAATGGGGTGTGCGTATTAAGCTTTATTGAGATATGCACGTTATCGTATCCCTGATGTAGGATGGCTGGGTTCTATCGAACTATTCTGCAATGCTGGGTGATAATACAGCGCATGCGCACTCCTTGCTGGGCAGGAGGAAATTACAGAGAAAATACGAAGGGATTGAGATTAATTGATTGCCTGAATATGAATAGGGCGCAGATTGGAGATAAAAGGCTTCTCTGCATTGATAGTGTAGGGATGAGTGAATAAGTCACAATGTCGGCAATATATCTTTGCATCAGCTTAATAACCTCATGTTGGCGACTCTCTAGACTAGCATACCTACGTAGATTCTTCAGTCTTTTTGGACTTATCTACCATGCATATGTAACGGTGGAATTCATGTGATGATGAGGTGATATGATGGATGAGCCCGAACCATGTTTGTCCCCACCCCTTGCAAGTGTGCACGCGTGATTGCGGATAGTCTACCTGGTCGATATGGCTATGGTAGTAGTAAATAAGGCAGAAGTTGGGATTTCTATCTTTGAAACATTGGTTTAAGTGTAGAAGTGGATCACTCGGGGGCTGCTTGCGAGTAATTGGGTTTATCGGTATGAAATAGGGCTGGCTGGTCTTAGTAGGATGCTTTGTGCATATCGTAACAATGAAGCGGAATGGCTTAAAAGTGAGAAAGGAAGACCCGAAGAAGCAAGATTTGCTGGCCTATTCGACAATGGGGACTGAGGAAAGTAGATAGCTCATTGCCAAACAAGGGGCTTCAATGGGTACTCGCAATATCTGATGTTCACAGACTTGAGGATGGTTGTGGCTAAAAAAAAAAGATCCATACAGCCCGTAACCATTGGCATGCAACTCTCGTTTGACAGAACATCGAATCTTTTTCTTGAAGCGCAACCCTAGGTCTGCCGCTGTCCAGAGAAAGGTGCAGATGTTGTAATTTAGATTTCATCATGTCATTGCCTGATATGCATGGATTCCATTGTTTTACTCCCTCTCGCTATGGCATATCTATGCATAAAAGACGCAAAGGCTTCATAGCAACCAGAACCATCCCATTAGAAAAGGAAACGAGAAAAACGCATTTAGAATCCTGATATATTCGTTAGTCGTGTCTAATTGAATCATGCCTGGACGGCTGTCCCACTATCCAGAGCACAGAACGGAAGGCGGATGGGCTGGCCTGAGGTAAAAGGGAAAAACAAAGGACGTACGCAGAGGAGTGAAGAACCATCTATTCTTTCCGCTCGTGTAGCGCTCCTCCAAAGACTTCTTGACCGTCTTCTTAGCCTCTTCTCTCTGCGACACCTCCTTGAATGTGTCGTTTGTGACAACGCCCTTCAATCCGTCCAATTCGAGTGTGTAGCGGGTTGGCATCAGGTGGTTGTAATTGACGGTCTTGATGAATGGCTTGACCTTGCTGCGCTTGGAGACTTTTTTGGCACCCATTCTCTTGGTGACCTTTGATGGGTAGCGCTCAATACCGGCAACGAGGGCGTAAGGGAAGGGGTGGGCTTTGGAACCAGCGTCATATGGTTGGATGATCACGACCTGAAAAATTGGGCAAGAAAAAATATATCGTCAGTTCGAGATTGACCCTTTTCCTGTTGGCTCTATTCCTGCTCCCTCAATGTCATCTACTGATCTCCGTTCCGGGCGCATATTCCAATGTCTATTGTATATAGCCCTCCGGACTCGATCATTCTCTTTATCCATCTTTTCGAATTGTTCGCCCATTTTTTAGCACGCCCCTCAAAAACCAATTTTTTTCCTCAATTCCTCCTTTGTTGCTATAACGTGAAGAAAACTCGGTATCGTACCTTCTTTCCGGCATATCGCCCTCTGGTGATAATGGCCACGCGGCCAACCTTCATGACTAAAACGCAACTCAGATCAGCACCGCACGAGAACAAAAGCACAAGAACGAAATCAACGTACACTTCATTTTCCAAAAGTTCTGACCGGAAAGCTCTGTATGGCGTTGGTTGAGAGAGCGTGTTACTTGTCGACTTTTTCCACACGCCTGTTGAGTTCGACCACTTCAAAATTCGGAGTGATGGTGCGAAATTTGGGTGGCTTGGTTGTGTGCCAGCTGCTGATTGGCCCGCTTATCGAGATCATAGCCTAGCCATATGCGGATAGTTTCTCCATTAGATCTAGCTTGGTGTGACATAATCAGAACTCCCATCGCTCTGGCAACTGTGGCAACCACCACTGAATCCCTGTTTGTTTACCCTGCGTGCCCAATGACGGCTGGTTGCTGCGCAGTTGCCATGTCACTCGCAGCTTCCCGTCGGTTGCAAGTGACATTCTCCGCCAGCGAGCTTTGCTTGTGTGTTGTGTGTGTGTGCGTGTGTGTGATTATTTATCATAGTGTCAACCTACTTGCTCGCTCCTCTCTCCCCCTCCTCAATCTATTCCTTGCTCTTCGGTTACATACATCGAGGACTCCCTCAATTGATCTTCTCTGTTATGATAGCTGCGTGATTTCATTGTCGGCGTTTGTCTTTTCTTTTAGTTTTAATGTTTTTGCCTTTAACGATTTACGAAGCACCGTTTTGAGTAATTGTATATTGAGACGTATCTTTTCTATCTTCACACATTAACCATGAGCCCAAACGAACGAGAAGGCCATTCCGACCGCGAGTTGGTGCTTAAGAGCCATCACCGTCATCACCATTCCATTTCAGAGGCAGGCCGCCCTCATATTCCAATGTACGTTGAAGTGTTTCCAGCCTTTCTTGCAATCAATCAGTGGGCTCAATCAACGCTGACCGGTCATGTTATAGGTGGGATAGCGCTGACCCTGATAGAGCGCCTCCACCTCTACCGTTGAATCCAGGCTCCAACAGCCCCGCTACAAGAGCAAATGCGTCCGCATCCATACAAGCTGCTGCCGCTGCGCTTGTAGAAAAGAACTATGAAAATACGCCTAGCTCATACACTGTCAACCCCATGCCGCTAAAACCTTCTCCAGAAAAATCTCTCATTAAGGGGCAGTATCACAAGCGGATGCAATCATTTCAAAACACAACAACAAACAGCCGTGAATTTGCTTCCTACCTTGAGAGGAGGTCACCCGAGAAGGCCCATAGAGCCAGTGTCTATGAACCAGAATATAAAACTCCTGAAAAGAATCAATCTCGAGCAAGTACCGCTACGCCGCCTGGACGCGAATCTCCAACCAGCCGACCGTCCAGTCGATATTTGTCGAAACCTATCCTCGGCGAAAACACTCCCCCATCTGCTACCATGCTTGCGCTTCAAAATATGCAAGTGCCCATCGATATTGATTTGCCGCCTACAGTTCTCTCGAATAACACGAATCTTCCCTCAAAGCAACAACCTCAAAGCATTGAAGCTCTTTCTTCCCAGATCATTAGTTTGACAACCATCGCGACGTCATTGCAGCAAGAAATGGCACAATTGAGTCGCCGAAGCAAAGATAATGCTACGGACCTCGTTAGTCTAAAGGCTGCAACGAATGCACGAGACGAGGATATTCGAAAGAGTCTGAAGGAATTGGCGACAAATCTGTCCTCCAAACTGTTTGAATCGGAAAACGCTAGGTCATGTTTGCATTCTGGCTCTGGCTCTTTTGTGATGGAGAACAAAGATGCCTCTCCAAGCTCCAGGAAGAGTTACACGCTGCCGCGCATCCCGAGCCCAAGTAGTTTTGCGGCTGCTATGGAAAGAGAGCTGGCAGGGTCACCGGCCATTTCGACGGACGGTTCTGCAAGCATCGCGCTGCTTGAAAAGGTTTTAAGAGAAATGGCGACAAAAGAAGGGCAGGAGCAACTCTTACAACTCGTTGAGGGCATGAAATCCAACTCTGCAGATAAAAATACAGATGGTTCAATGTTAAAAATGCTGGAAGAAATCTTAAACGTGGTGAAGGAGAGTTCTAACAGCCGTGCCCTTGTAAAGTCAAGAGCGGTAGGGGATAAAGCTTCGTTTGACGGGTCAATGGAGACATGCGACCAGCTGGCTGACCGAGAACGAGATGGTTCGCCTCTCCCGTCCAATCCACTAACTGAAGATGTCCTTAACATCCTCAAGCGAGTCAAGGCTAGCGTGACGGAAGGCGGAGGCATAACAAACGAAGTCAAGGCACTTGTTCGCGAGCTTCGTGGTGAAGTCTTGGGAATGGGCAGAGAGATTGCTCGTAAGCTTGAAGAGGTCGAAGCAAAACGAAATTCGGACGAGAAAGAATCGGTTGCTCCCAGTCAAGAGGAGATTCAGCAGATCGTAGAAGAAGGGCTGGTCGACTTAAGACACCAAATGGAGCAATTGATTCGCGAAAGTCGCCGTCAGCCAACACCACCCGTCGTTCACTGCAACCTTGACAACAAGGATATCCATTCTGCAGTTCAAAAGGCTCTCGAAGAAAGCCCACTAGCTAACCAGTCTCCTCCTGAACCAGCAAAGCCTGGAATTGAGAGAGAAGAAATCCTTGAAGCTGTCAGAGAAGCCTGGGAGACCTACAAACCAGAAATTGAGCTTCAGAACTTTGGCCTTGAAAGAGAGGAGATTTTGGAATGCTTGGCCGAAGGGCTGAAGGAATATCAACCAAAGAAGGATGACTCTTACCCACCCGTCACCTATGACCAAGTTGTGGAGGCGATTACCCAAAGCTTGCATGACTTCAATCCTCCGCGTGTTGAGCCAGATGTTTCCTCAATTAGAGATGATCTTGTTAACGCCGTACGTGAATGTTTGGAGAGCTTTGAATGGCCAATTCCCCCTGCTGTATTTGAAAGAGAAGCTTTATCTCGAGATGATGTTTTGAGTGCTGTTAGAGAAGGCTTTGAAAGCCATAGTCTAGCTCCTGCTCCCAGAGAAGCCGAAATCACCCGCGACGAAGTGTTCGAGGCTGTTAGAGACGGCTTTCACGATGCTTCAAACTCCCTCAGTGATTCTCTCGGTGGCCAGGTTATTGAACACTTCCATGGAGTGGTAGCTGAAATGAAAGATGAATTCAAGGACTACTCTGCTGCCAACGGCAGAGATACAGAGCAGGTTCTCGATGCAATAAAAGATGGACTTGAGGCTTTGCGTGGAGAAGTCGAGTCATATGTCGACCGTGCGGCTGATGTGACCGGCAAGGACGAGATAATCGACACGGTGAAGGACGGGTTTCGGCTTCTCCAGGCGGACCTTGAGAAGACAATTAGCGAATCTTCCCAAGGCCGGCCTACCGACACAGTCGAATTACTGGATGCTATGGAAAAGGAGTTTGAACATCTCCGCCAGACTTTGAGCAATCTTCTCATCCGGAGTAATGTTTCAAGTGAAAAAGATGAAATCCTCGATGCTATCCGAGACATTACAGAAAACGACCAATTCAAGAAAAGCCATAATGAAATGTCAGACATGATAAAAGAGGAATTTGCACATTTGCGTGAGACCTTGAGTATGGCCATTGTCAAGTCCAATCCAACGACCGAGAAGGATGAGATTATATCGGCTCTTAAGGAAAGCTTTGAAACACTCCTTGAGGAGTATAATCGCAAAAGAGATAATGAAAGTGTATTGTCAAACACCAGCGAACTTCTCGACGCTTTCCATGATGGCGTTGATGTTCTCCGCTCCGACATGGACAAGATCCTTAATCGAGCTCCAGACACGGACATGAGCGATGAGCTGCTGAGCATGCTTAAGGAGGGGCTCTCGAGCGTCAAGGCAGAGATCGAGCAGCTTCGAGACTTCCAACGAGAGGTAGATGAGACGAATGCTGCCCGAGGCAAAGAACTGATGCTTGCAAGTGAATCATCTATTGGCGCCGATATTGAGAGTTTAAAAGTCCTTGTCACCCAGTTACAGATCAAGGTAGAGTCTATTGATACTACACCTGAACTGCCGGAAATGGATCCAAACATTGCGAAGAAAGAGGATCTGGCGGAAATGCTAGATGCGATCAAGGGAGTCCAAGGTTTGGTTTCTGAAATTAGCTCTCGCGATAACCCATTGGAAGGCCAAGCAATGAAGGAAGATGTTGAAGCAGTTGGGTTGCTGGTTGATAGCATAAAGGCACGCCTAGACGAACTATCCACTTCGACGAACGCCAGTTTTGTCACTGCTGAACGGGTTGAAGGTTTGGAGACACTGACCAAGGAATTGAAGGACCTAATGACTGGTTTCGTCACTCATATAGAAGCAGAAGGATCAACGAAGAGCGACGTGACCAACCTTGAGACAATCCTTAAGGATGTATGGGCAGCCGTTGAAGACCTTAAAACCACAGTGTCAAAAGAGCCCGCAGAGGACCCTGACAAGATCGTTAAAGAAGACTTCCGAAACCTAGAAACTCTGATTTTCGAAATCAAATCTCAACTCGATGAATTTGTTCTTCCCGATGTCCAGACTTTGCCAACCAAGGATGATCTCAGTCTTCTCACAACCTTGGTTAACGACTTCAAAGAGAAGATGGAGGTTGAGAACGAACTTACAGCACAAGCCTTTGAAGCTCGCAAGATAGAGCATGGTGGTCTTGCAGAAAAGATAGAAGATGCGAAAGCTTTGATGAGCGGGCTTCGGGACGAGATCAAGGACAAGCTTTCCGAAAATGATGAAGGACTCAATGACTTGAAAACCATGGTGCTGAGCGTTAATGATGTAGCAGAAAATCTGGCTAAAGCGGAGACCATCAAAGAGCTTTCTGATCTTGTAAGTCGCGAATTCGAGCGGTCACACGGTGACCGCGAGGCCGCAAAAATGGAGACGGAAGAGAAGCATTCGGAGTTGCTTGCAAAGCAAGAAGAGGGAAAACATGCTATCCTGTCGGACTTGGGTGTGATCATCGACGATAAATTCAACGAAGTCATCGCCAAATACGAAAACGCGCAAACCTCCCTAGAGTCCAAATTCAGTGCTACCGAAGAAAGAGATGTGCAATCGGTTGAGACATTGACTAGCACCAAGAACCTCTGCGAGGATATTAAGACGGTGGTCGGAGGTATGGGTGACACTCTGGCCGAAGCCTGCGATAGAATGACCGACGACGCAAAAACGTTCTTTGAACGGGTCGATCAGTCATTTGCAAGAGTTGACGAGATGCACACCGATGTTAAAACGCAACGTGAGGATATGAAAGGTCAATTTGAGAAGGCTCTCGCTGCGACAGGTCGTTTGGAACGTCATCTCGCGGATTCCCATCCGGAAATCTTGAGTTCCGTCAAGGACATATTAGCAATAGTCGGACAGCACTATGAACACTCACGGAAGATGACGGAAGAGCTTAAGACAGATTTATCCGCGATTCCCCAGGCAATCCCACCTCTTCTCCCTCAGTTGGCGTTGCCAGCCCCGGAAGAACCCAAGGAGGAACCGGAGCATGAGAAATATGATGATTCCAGGGTTCACGAAAAGCTGGACATGCTTCTTAACAAAGAACTGCCAGAGTACGAGAAATATGACGACTCACAACTGCAGGAGAAGATGGATACGCTCCTTCTTAAGGAAATCCCCCAGCCGGAGAAATATGATGATTCCCAAGTGCAGGAGAAGTTGGACGCTCTTATTCTTAAAGAGATTCCTCAGCCAGAGAAATATGACGATTCCCAGGTACATGAGAAACTCGATACAATCTTGAAAGAAACAAGCGCCGCAACGGAATCCGTGGCCAGGATAGACAAGCTAGACAAAATTCACGATCGACTCACAAGCATGGCCAAGGAGGTGAGCGAGTTGATGGCTACCCAGGCTAAAATTGTCACGGATGAGCATGACAATAAGAAGAAAGAAGCAATGGAAACAGCTATTGCTTTGGAGAAAAGACTGGCACAAAAGGAGAAGGTGGAAGCAGAGATTGTTGCTCTAAATGAAGAAAAAGAAATGCTGGTCGAATCAGTTCGCTCTTTGAAGGACGAAAACGATGATCTTTCTAAATACCAAGTCAAGTTGGCTAAAGAGGTCGCAGGCCTGGAAACAGCGCTACGGATTCGTCGTGAAGAAGTGCAACTCATGGAGAACCGCGCGCAGGACCTTGAACGTAGGATCGTGGAGGGGGTCCTGGATCATGCCCGCAGCCAGCTCCTTGGACGATCTTCCGTGGCGGGTGGCGTGAACTTGAAACGTGTCCCGAGCTCCGCGAGTACTGTGACTCGGAAAAGCGCGGCGAGTAACGTCAAGGACAACAGTATCCTTAGCAGTGGGGTCAATGTAGCACTGAAAAGACAGAGTGCGTTGAAGCCCATTGTGTCGTCTACATTGTCGTCCAATTCAGGAAATGGAAGGCGTATTCTCAGCCTTAGCCACGTCACGGGCAACCGCGGAGGCAAAGACCGACAATTGCTGCCTCCGTCGAGCAACGGCGGCTTCACTAACTTGAAAAGGAGTCACTCGGTTAAGTCTACTTTCGCTCCGCGTAAGGCTTCATGGGATACTCGAAATTCAATCGCCAACAAGGAAAATGAGGTAGTTAATGAGGAGGACGAAGAATTCATTGGCCATGAAAGCGATGTCGGAACAGAACGGCGGACGAGCTATACAGGGACCTACGCTGACAGCATCTCATATGTCACGGGAAGCATCGTGTCCACGGATCGAAGGACAAGCTGCAGTTCAACCAACGCTTTAGTTTCGGCTGAACATAGAGGCTGGGTTGAGGAAAGCGTGGACAATGATAGCCATGTGGAAGAGGAAACCGTTGGTGGGGACGATGATGACCGGAGCACACTTCAGTCTGAGTTTGGCGAGAGTGACGTGGATGGAAGAAGTAGCTTGAATGGTGGTGAGCTGATGGTGTATACTCAACCTAGTGACAGTGGTATTGGAGCCGATATACCCACGTCAGCAAGTGAGAAGGGATTTGGTTTTGAGCAGGAATCCGTTCTGACATAGTTTGAAAAAGCCTCAATAATGAGGTTCGTTTTCCTTGATGATCACGAAACATATTTCGGTCATGATGTACTTTTCTTTTTCTCTTTCCTTTGTCGATTGATTAGTTCCTTGGTGATAGCGACTTTTCCTTTTGTTAACCCGTGTTTTGGGTTCAAACCAGCAGGCACCGGTTAAGCGATGTGTCTATATGCAAGCAGTACTTGATTGTTTTGCGTTGGATGATACCATTCCTATTCCTACAATAGCCATAGCGATGTTATGAATGAACAAACCCTTTTCTCCTTTTTTCTCTCCCTCCCCAGATCAGAAGTGCAAGTCAGAAACAAACCTCGGCGACACATCCACGTCACGTGGCGGATGGCAGGGCGGTTGTTGGTTGGAGGAGTAGACTCGGAAATTAATCCCAAAGAGGCTAGTCGATCCCAACAATCTTATCAGGCGGTCAACGGATCCACATGATTTCATTGGCTGACGTCACATGGCAATACTTCTCGGCAGGCGCGACCGCTTCACTCACGGGGCTTCCACTTCAGGGCGCTTGGGATGGACCAACAAACAAATCTCTCGCCAAAAGCAGTTATGAAGACCTGACATCTTCTCCTCAACCTATTCTCCAGCCGTGACCGCATCGTGGCCGATGGGTCTTCTCTTCTATGGACAATTAGGCTGTTAAACCACTTCCTCCTAAGCTTGTTTCCTCCCTTGCCCTTGAATCTCTGCCGCGCCTCTGCTGCGAGCAACCCTTTCTCTTAGACATGTTGGACCCAGTTCCTCCTCCGCCCGAATGGCTTCAAACCCTAGTCCAGCCATTCGCTGAATACGTCTTCTTGCCCTCGTTACAATACCACATACATGAAGTCATTGCCGCCTTCGTTTTCTACCAGCTTGTTCAGTCCGTCATTTCGCCTATTGTCTCATCATGGCTGTTCCCAAAGATATACCCCAACTTCCCGCGACGGACGAAGCTGAACTGGGACGTTCATGTTGTGTCGCTCGTTCAAAGTACTCTCATCAACGTTGTTGCTCTATGGGTCATGTTTGTGGATGGGGAGCGCAAGAGCATGAATGCCGGTGAGAGGGTCTACGGGTATTCCGGTGCCTGTGCACTGATTCAAGCCATGGCAACCGGTTACTTTGTGTGGGATTTGATCGTTAGTACATTGCATATTAGGATTTTTGGGATCGGACTCTTCTTTCATGCTGTCACTGCGTTGTGGGTGTTTAGCTTAGGATTCGTGAGTATTTTTTTTTCCCCTTTGTCCCTTTTCCTCATCCGAATTGTGGCATGAGCCTCGCCTAATAGCCTCTTTAGAGACCCTTTGTGAATTTCTACAGCCCGGTCTTCATCCTTTACGAGCTCTCCAGCCCATTCCTCAACTTCCACTGGTTCTTTGACAAAATCAATATGACCGGTAGTCGAGCCCAATGGTATAACGGCATGGTTCTCCTTGTAGTATTCTTCTGCTGCCGCTTGATTTGGGGGACCTACCAATCATTCAAGGTCTTTGCGGATATTTTCAATGCCCTTGGCCAAACTCGCGGCACGTCCGCCCTTCGTGCCCCATTCGACATCCACACAATGATCTTCCAAACTCGAAATTCAACACTTTGCATTGAAGAGTCGTGTGTTAAGGCCAATGATGAAATATCCAAATTTGCGACTCACCAGGCAAACGGCATTCCCCTCTGGTTGGTGCTTACCTATCTCGGCAGTAATCTGGTCCTCAACTCTCTCAACTTCTATTGGTTTTCGAAGATGATTGATGCTGTGATGAAGAGATTCAGAGCTTCCGCCGACCGCCAGGCGAAGAAGGACAGTTCCCCACAAATATCGGAGAAGGAAGCGGAAGCTATGGTCCTTGATGCCGCTTCTACCCTTGAGGAGGAGGAAAGCCTCTTTATTAATGGTGGCATGAAAGAGGATGGACCTCAGGAAACTGCGCAGGAGACTACCGCTCTGCCTGATATTCAGAATAAGAAACCTGGCGTAAGAAGGCGGAAAGCATAAAACCCTTTGCTCTCTAGTTTTGGGTGATTGATTGCACCTATCATGTCTCTGCAAGGTTACTAGAAAATATGGTTCCTACTTATGGCCTATAACTTGGCTATATCCTATTGAATGTATGACTCTTCATAGATTGAGTTCATCTACCATCAGCTGTGTCTAGGTTGGTCGGGATGTTTCCCCGCCCATGGATTTTGTGTTTTCTTTCGGTATAGAAGTAATTTATCATGATTAGATAACGGGATTCTGGGGAGTTTGGTGGAAACTGTATTGGTCGTTATCCATGCACTTGATTCTCGAAACTCATGGGATGTGATTCGGGTTGCTGGCCTTCGCATATTCGCTTCAGAGTACACCATTACTTTGTCTTCTGAAAATTCAATTACATATTTCATATGACCGTCTGATAGCTTGCTCATCTCTTTTTCTGAAAAGATATTATCTTTTCCTCATTGAGACATGGCAGGGCCTTTGACCTGATCTTAGAATTAAATATTGATCGACTTCTTTGATTCCGACATCGAACTACCTGTAGGCCTTTACCCTAGCTGCGATATCATACATAATAACGAGAAGAACTCTACAGTCCCGCAAAACTCCCTTCCATTCAACATAGCACGTAAAAGCGCTTTAGCGTCCAATATGAGCTGGTCGAGCAAGCATATATCTCACCGCTTCCTTGGCAACAGGTGTATCCCACGCACTATTCAACCCCCCTCTTCTAAATTCCGGTGCATTACTATCTGGGCGACCAGCCCTTGTCGATTCGCCCAAAATAGTCTCCAAATCACGCTTCTGACTCAAAATCCAGCGTCTGATGAAGTTCACAGGGTCTTGACTTAAATTAGCGTAGAACGAGTGCTTAGCTTTGGAATGGTGGAGCGCTTGAACAACCAGAGCAAGCTGGTCGTCCAGACTGGAAACTTGTCGAAGCATGTTGGGGAAATCTGGAGAGGTGGTGACTTGGAGCATTTTGTTACGGAGAGGATCGTCGATGGCAATGCGGACGTCGTAAATGGCTGGAGTAGGGTTACTATGGAATTCCCTGTCGACACGGATTGTGAATGGGATCTTGATGGGTGGAAGCGGAGTGCAGTGGGGTGCGATAAGCTCAGGAATGGCTGGGAAGTAGATTTTGTCTCTGCCGAAGATCTACCAAGGTTGTAAAGATAGGTTAGTGTGCGCACACAGAGGAAGGATGGAAGAGGAAATAGCCTAGATTCAATCTTACCGCTCGCAAATGTTCATTGCATGCCACCGATTGACGCTCTTCACTTTCCTGAAGCCCGGCGGCCTTTATATATTCCCAAAGCCCAATAATGATTCCGGCACGAGTCTCTTCCTCTACGTCAAGGATGGATCCAAGTTCCTTGCTGAGAAGAAAACGCTCCGGATTCTCGTCTCGCGTCATTGTGATTGTGCCATTGATATTTACCTCGGCGGCGCGGGAGAACTCCAGCGAGTCAAAGTCGGCCGTGGGCGGTAGAGCTGCAGCATTTGGTGGTAAAGTAGGTTTGCTCCAAATTATAGTAGCCAAGTCTGCCACTCCGGGAGACGAAGGCTTGTCAAATTCGACTGAAATTGTTTTGAAGAAATGGGATAATCTGTTCCGCACAGAGGATGTAGATGACTTTGTATCCTCCTTTTTCTGGGGCTTACTATCTTCTTCCATAGCATCTGCATCTTTTCTGCCTTCATGAGGTTTCTGATCGGAATCTACCTCATCCTCATCCGCAACAGTCGGGTCACTCGCGTCATCTAGAAGCCGTCCTTCCACTCTAACTCTGTACCGCCCGGCACCTATTCTTGGAGGGACTTCAGGGTTTTGTTCCGCCTGTTGCCATGGCTGTTGCTCAACGGTATTAGATATCCACAACCTCATTGTCCGATATCTTCTGGTGTTTCTATTCACTGAATCTTGGAGGTCAAGTCTTTTTTTCATAATTGCCGAATCCAACCTTCTTTCAAGCTCCTGCATGCACTTGTATTGCTGGACTGTATCGCCGATCACAACATCCTCGATGCCATCAGGCAATGTCTTATCAGTTGGCTTGCGGCTTCGTCGAATTGCTGCATCTGGGTGTACGGGCACATGGCGTTGCTGCGCAGCGAAAACCTGGGGGTTGGGCATGCCATGTTGCGCGACCGGCATCGGCATCATTCCTAACCACGAGGAAAATTATCAGCACGATTTATACCACCAAAATCCTTTAATATCTATAAGTAAGATAGGTTTTGTTTTATTTTGCGCACTGAGGGCTACAAACCAGGAACTGGAACTGGTCGTCGCGGAGTGGTTGGTTGTCGGTGATGAACTGGCTGTGGATAACCACGGTAGTTGGGCTGCATTGGGGCGTGCATCTTGGCGAAGGCCGTGGACGGCGGCAATTGGGCACACCGCTAGCTAACGTTCTACTGTGAAATCGCGAAAGATATGTGGATGCGCAGCGAAAGAGTCGGTTTATCATCGTGGAACCAGCCCCAGTTGAGAAAGCTAACTAGACACGGTTTTGAGTTTCCCTACAATTGCGCTAGGCTACATTGGGACACACACCCATGTGACCGCGTCTACCGTTTAGCGCCTATTGGCGCTTAGGCTTACGCAGGAAGGGACATCTTGGGCATTATTCGCCTACTTGGTTGTTCGTATTGGTATGTGAAGTATAAAAAAAAAGGAAACTACTCGAGCAGCGACGCCTGGTTTGTGTAGAGGACGTCAACAACGCTACTAAGCTTGTCGATTGTCTCCAATGCGGCATCATAAGCCTGATCCCGTTCTGTCTCGTCGAATATGATCAAACACCCTGCTCCTTGATCCAAAACACCGATGATCACTTTATCAAGAATCATCTGTGAAAGTTTTCTTTCAACCTGTTGCGTATCCAAACCAACCATCTTTGCAATGTGATCGATCTCCACTCGGCTGAAAGGCTCAATGACCTTAATGAGGTTTTGCTCCAACATAGCATCGTAAAGTCTCCGGAGATGATTTCGTATGAAAACGTCGCTGCCCAATTCATACCGGTAGTCTGATAATGCTTTTTCGTATTCTTCTAGAGATCGGTTCGAGTGCGCCTTCGCAACTGCTTTCATAGCCTCTAGGCTGGTTCCAGCGTACCGAATGGCTTGCTTCGAAGCCAAGAGGGAATTGACATCGTTCACAGAATTCAACATGATCTTGCAGAGAAGCATATACTGCAAAGCAGAGGTCGCTTTATTTCCCTCCTCTAGTGAGTGATAGCCTTCCAATGCTTCAATGAAGTAGGAATAAGCAGTATTGAAATCCTTGTCTTCTGCATGAAGCATCCCACTCTGCATGTCTAACCCAGCTTGCAATAAAGGTGGTGTGTATACAGATGCCGCCGACGTTCTGGCGGATGTCAGGGCAGCGCGAGCTTTAGGCTGGTTCCCAAGGGCGTGGTACACACGCGACTCCAAGAGTTGCACTTCCACCAGCACAAGCTTATCATCGAGACGTTTAAGTTCGCGAAGAAGTGAATTGATCAAAGTAAGCGCATCGTAGTAAGATTGCTTTTGCATATATATTGTGACCAGTCTCGTCTCAAGGTTTTGGCGTAGGAACGACCGTCGTTCCGACACTGCCCAATCTATACATGACTTGATAACGTAAATCTGGATGTCGAGGGTATTCGGTATGGCAGCGAAGAAGTCCAGGAGTTGCCGGACTATACGGAGTCAGAATGAAAATGCTCAAGAATTCATCTTAGGGCCAGATATACCAAGTTTAGCAGATTTAGCCTTTGCAAAGGACGAGAAAGATGAACGGCTGGTTTCAAGGAGTTTGGCGAGTTCATCGGGTCTTTTCTGGTCGCGGTACAATTCACCTAGTCCAACAAGTGCGGCCTCATACTCCCTGGATGTTGCCTCTGTGGAACCAGGTCCCGATGAAAGGACCTTATAAAAAGTGCTTTCTGCCTTGGACGGATCCGTCTTGGATAAGGCAGTCGCCTCCTTCAGTAGGCTGGCTGTCTCGGAGTTATTTGGAGCCATACCAAGTCAGCTTGTGAGCGTAAGATTATCGACGGCTTAAACTTGGCGACTATGGAAGTAATGAAGGAAGGACGGAAAAGGAAATTCTAATGAATTTTTGTGTTTGAGTATGTTGGCTGTTTTGAAGCAAGTGAGCTCTGATGTTGCTCCAGCCTGCGAACCAAGCTCATCCGGAACAACTTTACGCCGACGCGCAGATCAGGTAGAGCTCACCAAAAAATAATTTCGCTCTCAAGGCCAAGTAGAGTGTCACGACGACAGATATTCGCGATGGTAAGTAAACAAAGGTTTTTCTGGAATTACCTATTGATGTTGACTATCCCTTCAGAAAATTAAAGCTCTTTCGCGGTCTGCTGCATTGCAGCAGGCTCCCGGAACGGGCGCTACGAGACTCGCCAGAAACCTCGATCCCGCACAGCACCCATTTGAAAGAGCAAGAGAATATACGAGAGCCCTTAATGCTACCAAGCTAGAGCGGATGTTTGCCGCTCCTTTTATTGCCCAACTTGGACGCGGCCATGTGGATGGAGTGTACTGTTTAGCAAAAGATCCAAACTCATTAGAACGCTTCGCGAGTGGAAGTGGTGACGGTGTGGTGAAAGTGTGGGATTTGGCAAGCCGCGATGAGATCTGGCAAGCTCAGGCCCACGAGAACATCGTCAAGGGGATGTGTTGGACTTCAGATAGGAAGTTACTCTCATGCGCTGCCGACAAGACGATTAAGCTATTTGATCCCTATAACTCGGAGTCTGAAAGCCCTCCAATAGCGACGTACCTTGGTCAGGGCGCTTTCACCAGCGTATCCCATCACGAAACTCATCCGTCCTTCGCTGCTTCCTCGTCGGTGATATCTATATATGACCTCTCTCGACCATCATCTACGCCGTCACAAACGCTTCATTGGCCTACAAGTGTCGAGACCATCACGTCACTTGCATTCAACCGGACTGAGACTTCAATATTAGCGTCGACAGCTACCGATCGGTCCATCATAATGTATGACCTACGAACGTCGTCTCCTCTTACGAAGGTTATACTTACTCTGACCTCCAATGCAATTTCCTGGAATCCCATGGAGGCCTTTAATTTTGCTGTGGCCAACGAAGATCATAATGTCTACATCTTTGATATGCGGAAGATGGACCGCGCGCTAAATATTCTTAAGGATCATGTTGCAGCAGTTATGGATGTTGAGTTTAGCCCAACTGGCGAGGAGCTTGTCACAGCATCCTACGATCGCACAGTTAGACTATGGGATAGGTCCTATGGTCATTCTAGGGATATATATCATACGAAACGGATGCAAAGGTATGATCCCCAAATTGACAGAAGTACTATCATTGTTATTGAAAGTTTATGTACTAACCTTGTTGCTGCTATAGAGTCTTTTCGGCCAGATTTACACCAGACAACAAGTATATTCTTTCTGGATCAGACGACGGCAATATTCGCCTCTGGCGTGCAGAAGCATCTTCAAGAAGCGGAATCAAAAGCGCGCGTGAACGCCAGAAGCTCCAATATGACGAGGCACTTAAACGCAGATATGCTCATATGCCAGAGATCCGTCGCATCAAACGCCATAGACGTCTTCCTAAAGCTGTGAAGAAAGCTGGCGAGATCAAGAATGAGGAGATTAAAGCTATTAAGAGGAGAGAAGAAAACGTTAGAAAGAATAGCAAGAAAGACTCGCTCCCTTCGCGCAGGAGCGAGAGAGAGAAGATGATTCTGGCCACAGAAAAATAAAGTCCAGTTTAAAAAAACAATCACAAAGGGGCCCTTTTCTCTATGACAAAGGTGCCGCTGCAAAATGCATTGCTCAGTTGCTACTTTGACACCTCTCACCGGAAACACGCTATGACTATCTCACAGGGATCCCAATTCTTTCACTTGCCTGCTGCATTCAACCCACGACCGCTTATATACCGGCTGAAAAGAACATGAGATAGATGTTTTCAAACAACTCGGCCAACACCCAGATCCTTTCAAGGCATATTAGCGCGGACATGCGGTATGGCACACCTCTCAGGGGTTACTATGCATGGCCGCCATGTACAAGTATATACCGACTGTGTTGGTGCTTCAATCGGACTTCGAGTGTCTCGAAGATTCAACTTCTGCTGAATAGCCCGCGTTCGGCATGGCTCTATCAATGCCGCTAACGTATCTGGCGAGCCTTTGAATGGAAGCTGGTAAGACTGCATACCAACTTACGAGGGAAGCGAATGCAGGCATTCGAAGCAAACCACCATTTCCGCTGTCTATCAATGACACAATTTCTCGAGCAACTTGGACAGGCTCAAGGACGGGTGCGAAAAAGTTGCTGGGGGTCTCAACTCGCTCAAACAGCTGTGTCGCTATTTGCCCTGTCTCAACAAGTAACGTCTTGATTTTCTCGCTCGCACCTGATAGGCGGAGTTCCGCTTCTAGCGTCTTGTGGGCAGCGCTGATTGCTGCTTTGGTAGCCGTATAATCGGACAGACCGGCCGCTGTCAGGTAGCTAAGAACGGAGCTAACGGTAACTATTGTCCCACCAGTAGGAGCAGCCAGCATCCCGGGAAGAAAAATTTGCAAGGTGTGGAAAAAGGAGCTGAGGTTCGCATGGATGGTTTTCTGTATCGCATTTTGTTGGAGATCAAGAAGCGGAAGGCCGTTGATAGGAGCAGCCACGCAGTTGATCAAAATTGTTGGAGTTCCGAGCTTCGTGTAGATTAGCTAGGCTGCTCTCCAGGCAGAATTTCCCAGTCTAAAGTCCGGTATGAAATCAAATACAAGACATAATTTGTGATGAGATCGAAATTGGAATTATCAAATGAGGGGGAAGTGAGGATGGTGAAGAGAAGAAAAAGGATGAATTGATCGAGGAACATACATCATCTTCTATCCTCCTAGCTACCTCTTCCACCTGGGTTCTATCACCGACATCACACTGGTAGTATTCCACACTGGACATCTCCTCAAACCCAAGCCCCCTTCTTGTATTTGGCTCTTGGATATCCAGGACTACAACACTCACTCCACGCATTCCGTACATCTGCGCAATCAACAGTCCCACGCCGCTCGCTCCCCCGGTAACAACCACCACCTCCTCTTCCAAGTCAATCTCTCGCGGCGGTCCATATGCAATGCGCCTGTTCAGGACGCCGAGACCAATCACGAATGTGAGAATAATCGCATATGCGGTTGTGATTATGAATGAAGGGTGGGAATAGGGAGTTGCCTGGGCACGGAGGCAGACGGGAATGAGCCAGGCAATGAACGGGTGGAGGAAGGTCTTGTGGAGGACGCGGAGGAAAAGGTCGAGGGTGATGTATTGGAACCAGTAGGCCGACTGTTGTTGAGCAGGATAAGCTGGGGAAACGGACATGTTGACAGGGTTTACCGGTATGAAGGGAGGGAAATGAGTTGGAAGGGATCAAAAGTATAGTAGGAGAATCGTGAATTGGACAGGCATGGCCGTCGATGTGTTTATTTACTGAAGGGTTGGATGGAGTTCGAAGGCGGTGCGGTTGGGGTGTTCTTTCGTGTTGTGAGATCTGACACCATCTATGATTCAGAAGCTCGCGACCTCAAAACCAACAAGACTTCTTTTCACTCGACAAGCATGTCGGTTGCGCCGCGGTAGCAAAACAAATAGCCCGTAGCTATTTAGTATACACCTTTTCGGTCTGAAACCTGGAAGGTTGTGAAACACCTTGTGAGACAAGCTCACTGTGTGTCAGACAACAACGGTTTTCAGTCTCCCTTTGGCAATCATGAGTTGGCTACCACCAGAGTTCTCCCTGTAGAAGCCCGGGGTAAACCACCGAGAAAGCGAGATTTCCAAGTGCATTAAGAATTTGAAAATAGATACGAAATCGCTCCCTGCCTGTACATACATAGAAATAACTAGTATCCATTCCAGATGCCCACAACCACTCAAGAAACACCACTATCCATTCACAAAGGAACAGCGAAGTAGATACATTAGAATCCTATTAAGACCATCCTAGCTCTCCCATATTCCGTGCAAAATCCTTTGGAACCTCCCACCCATGCATATTGCACGCCCTAACATACGCATCTACCGCTTCGCCCACGCTGTAGTCACTTACCGTGCCTTTCTTTACATTCTGACTAGGCTGCAAGCGAGCTGGCCTGGGGTCAGTGCTAGAGATCGCCAATCTAACTTGCAGCAAAACGCTCTCGATGCTAGAAACAGCTGACCAACCTGAGTTAGTGAGCAGTTCCATGCATAGAGCTCCGCCAGCTGTAATGTGACCGCCTCCGCCTTGCTGAAAGCCCAAGAAGCGGGGGCGAATAACGCGAACAAATGGTGGAGAGATTGGATAGTCTTTTGAGAAACGAAGCTCGAGGACAATGCTCGTTAGACCAGCCTTTTTCAAGTCGCTGGTAAGAGGGAGCTTGGGTTCAAAAGAATGAAGTTCAACAATCCATTGGTAAACTGTGTTGATGAGGTCGGCATCGATATGCCACCCAAGCTCGTGTGGAGGGGTGCTTCCTTGGATATTGAGAGTTGTTTTAAGGTCCCTCTGCAGTGCTTTGGTGGCTCCAGAAGTCGCATATGAAGGGGGGCCTAGCAGCGGCAATGTTGAACCAGCCAATTTTCCGGGGACAAAATCGGTCTTGGGTGCTTCCTGAGCGCTTTTTGGACCTTTGTTTGGCGATTTTCCCACTTCGTCTGCCTTAACGAGAATGAGAATGTCTTCAGCGTCGGTATCATCGCTGATCCAACCATCTTGGCTGGCAGCGGATTTTCCAGTCGCTTCCATTCGCGCCTTTTTAACCTGTAATTTAGCCTTCTCCTTTAGACTTGGGACCTTCGCCTTAGGTGTACTACCCATGGCCAATCGACGCTGCTGACTGAACGTAGTCATCGGAATCTGAATTGGTTTACTATTCGGCCCTATGGCTGCATGCGCTGGATCTTGTTCGTAATATAGATCCAAAGAGCTTTGATTCGTGGTGACATTTACAGTCTCCAAAGAATTTTTGCAACGGACGAAAAGATATCGCGTTTGTATCCAATCCAATTGAGAGACCACTAAATGAGGTGAGGCGTTCACAAATTGCTTGGGCGCGTTGACGACTTCATTTAATGAAATAGCACTTATGATCGCGAGCTTGCTTTTTGGCCAACTGTCTATCGCACCACTCCCGTAGTCCGATGATGTGGCGAAATCAGTACTCATATACACACCATTGCCAAATGCCCGGCCATGCATTACCTCTTTGTAATGCAAACCTTCTCGTAGTATTCCATGCCAATTGAATAATGGGCTACCGTGCCAGGCAAAGATTGTCGGGTATTGAGAAGAGTTACTCGACAAAGCGACAGACTGTAGGAAGCGCTGTTCCTTGTCGGGCGCGCCCTGCGCAAACCGAAACTGCAGATATCCAGTCACGCCACGTACAAGGTTAGGAACAAAGCCACTAGCCTTAAGATCTGCTTGACTAGGAGAGTCAATTCCTGCATCATCCTGAATAATGCAAGAACGATTAGATGCTACAATCCAGCGTAGTACGTCGAGGGCTGACTTAGAAATTCTTCCCGTCCAGTTGTTGAGGCTTGGATGTGACGCAGACGGGAAACTATCTAGGTAGGCTTTCATTTCGTCCACCGGGGGAAGTGTTTCAAGAAGTAAGCAAATTGCGCTTTGCCGATGTTCGTTATTGAGCTCATCGAAGTTCCTGTCATAAACCAGGAAGCTAACGTTTTGGAAGCCAGCTATCGGAGTTTTCGCCTTTCCCTTCTGTAAGGTATCATGCGGACCAGGAATAGGAGGGCCAAGCTTAACTAGGGACGATAAGGATATATCATGAACTCGACAATGAAGTAGCGTCTGATCTACGTCGTGCAGTAAAATCACGATCCAGTCTCCGACACGAAGGCATCGTTCCCCACGTTCATCGGGCAAAAGTAGCTCCATTTTGGTGTGATCAAATTTGGCATGATGTTGCTTGTCGTTAAGAATTTTGGCCACGCCCGTTGTCTGGGAACTGTAGGCCCCGAAATAGGGAATATCTGAGAGGATCTGGATAAGATCAAAGGGAACAAGAAGTCCAAGCCCGACTGGAAAGTCGGGCAGACGCTTGCTCTTAGCACTACTATATGTGAAGCTGATGAGAAGGTCGACAACGTAGTGTTGAGAGAGGATCTCCCATTCCAAACTGGGGCCGAAGCCGAGAGCCATGTACTGATAGAAGCATAAATGCTTTGAGCAGACGTATGGCTTCAAAGCCTCAAAAGAATCATTGGTCTTGCAATGACATACAAGACAAAACTCTGTGCATCTCACGAAGTGTCGAAGTGCAAATTGCATTGCAAGGAGCGGAAATGACAAACGCGATCCATTGGCCTCTAAAAGATGATCAGACGTTATGAGTTTGGAAAACGCAGTAGCTGTAGACATTTCCTCCTCTAATGAATAGCTCGGGTCCCCAGGATCGCCAGCATCTAGGGCTTTCCCTTGAACATCGTTGAAAAACAGCTCAGCTCCCTCCCACGAAAAGCCATATGAGTACCTATAGTGTAAAATTTTGACAAATCGTTCATTCATTAAAGAATTCAAGGGCTTGCTGATGAAAGATCGGATGACTTTTCTAGCCTTTTTTTCAGTGTAATCGGCGTGAGACTCTGACAGTGGACTGTCAAAGGTTTTACGTTGCTCGGTAAAAGCAGCCATCACGCTTTCCAATGCGGGCTTGTAAGAGTCACATAAATCGACAAGAAATTCGATAGATGCTTTTCCGAGATGAGAATCCTCATGCAGGATTTCCTCGAGCGAATGGTACCTTCCAATATGGCGAATTAAGCAAACCAAATATTGTTGGTCGTTTATTTTCCAGGCCTGCATTGCTTCCTCTGAGATTCCAAGTCGAGAGATGCGACAAGAAATACAGATTATCGGGCTAATCTCACTGCCAAGGTATCCCACCCTGAAACCGGCCAGCTTTGCTGTCTTGAGATCGGAGGCAATACTTTGTACCATTGCCGGAATATCGTCCAGTTTTAACGGCTTGTTTTCTTTGAAAGGATCGGCGTTTGTAGTAGCCAGAGATGGGGAGTCGACTGACCAACCATGGTCGAAATCATCAATTTCGTCATCCTCCGTTTCGATGCCACTGTCAAGCTCCGCATCATCGCTGGAGCCACTTGTATCTAAAGTTTCCTTCTCCAATTGCCATGAAGCGGGTTTGGTCAAGGTGTTAGACACGTGTGACAACATGTCAGCTACCCGTAGACCTTGGAGACGAGATTGAATCTTTTCCAAACGTGCTGTGATGTCCTGAGGGACATCGTCAGATGTTGTATACAAAAAATAAACATGTTCTCGAGGGTAATCAGAAAGATCTGCACCCAAATGTACGTTAGAATCGACACAGTCAATGCTCCTCATGTCATTCTGGGGCAAGGGGATGAAAGCCCACCAGATACTAAGAATTGAATATCAACGGGCTTCGCCTGACCCCCTTCAGCCTCAAAACGACAGGAAATAGTTCCGTCGTCCTCGCCCGGCCCGACATCAACTAAGCCAGGATACTGCACTGAAGATGTTACCTCCTGCAAATCATGTACGAAGGCTTTCCTTGGCATATTGCACGAAAGATATAAGATAGCTCAGTTGAAAAGTGGTAGAGAAAGCAGACAGGCAGGAGTAATCATATCGGGTGGGAAACGTTGGAGGTGCGGAAGGAGTAAATGACAGCAAGCTCCTCGACAAAGATTTGGTTCTCGATAAGAAAGAGATCCCAAATGACAGATCTACCCTTGTTGTGATGCTACGAGTTTGTAAAGCTAGGCTTCTGGTGATGTCAAAACTGAGCAACAATGGACAAAGGCAACTTTCAACCAAAGAACCCTTGACCAAGGATGAAATCACCTGGTTCACCGAAGCCACGGATCATCCTGGGCCATGTTGCCTACAAAAGGCAACAATAAGGCTGCAACACAGAGGGGTTGGAGTCCTGCAGGCATAAAATTGGGGTCGGATTGGCTGATGACAGATTGGGGTTGCGCGGTTCACCCTGACGGTCGTTGTCACAAAGAAGCACGAACAGCTTGGCAATATCATTCATCAATTTGCCAGCGACAAATACTCAATCAAACCACATGGTGTATTTATTGACTCTCGTGCCCAGAAACCACTGTAGGGCGATCCAGGCTGTTATGTTGCTTACAGCTTGGTCACTTGTCTTTTGAGGATCTGGCCTAGATTTAGTTACTAACTAGCTTCTAGAGCAAACTCTCCTCCCCCCGTCATAGATCAATTCTACCACTGGCTGATCTCTCTACCAGCGCAGCGAGGCTCTCATACACAACTTAAATTGCGCCTGCAACCCTGGCACATCCATGTTTGATGCAACCGTCAACTTAATAGATCAGAATACCCGTTGCCAATGGCCAAAACCGCTGCATCAGTTGGAGTATCAGTCGATTCGAGGAGCTCCAAATCGCCTCTGGATCCTTCACTACGCCATTTTGCTGATCCTGCCTTCGATCCGGTCGATTTCCTAAACAATACCCTGCCTTCACTGGAGCGACAATCTGATACTACCAAAGATCCTCGTGCGGTTTCGATCACAGAGCTTTCATCTCAAACCCAATCGCTACTGTCACAGTTAAGCGCTCAAAATGCTAGATTATCAAATACCTTGACCCAGCTTACCGACGAAATATTGAGAAGTGCGGGGCGATTGACATATGAGGTGGAGATCTTACGAGGAGAGACTATAGGGTTGTCAGATACGTTGTCGGAAGTGGTACATAACGATATTCAGAGGTTTATCCCCGAAGGGCTACCCGAACGTCCAGGTGATGAAAAGCTAGGGGAAGAGGGCCCCGAGAAGGAATCTACAAGTGAAAATACCGCAGCGCAACCGGGAAAGTCAGAGACAGAGCCCAGCTACATTCGAGATCTACGCACGCTAAACCAGGTCAGAGCAAAACTTGAAGATGTGATTCACAAATTTGGAGAAGCGATGGAGTGGCCGTTACCTCCATCAGAAGTATCACTCGCTTCCTCGTTTATATCTGTCTCGGCCCCTGAGCCTGGTCCTGAAAGTCAGAGTCGGGAAGAGAAAGGCCGCGAAGTGGCGAGAAAATTAAGAAATGAGGTGATTGAACTCCTAGATAGCAATGGTGGAGGTGAAGCTGGCCTCGCAGCGGCCAGTCGACGCGTGGAATCGCTGCGACAGCTGGCTACCGTGTGGAATGGCACCGTAGAGGAGAAAGCACGCGTCAAATTCGTTGATAACTTAGCCAAACTTGTGGAAGAACGACGGAAACTTTTTGATAGCCAAGCTAGAGCAAGAAGGCAAAGAGCAGAATCGCCTGCTGCGCTAAGCAGGCAGTCCTCAGACTCCAATAAAGGCGCCAGCCAGGAAAGCGGCGGCGGCTTATTTCGGAATTTACAACGTTTGCGAGATGAGATATACCTTGAATAGAGTTCATACTTGTAAAATAGGAAAATAAGGGAAAGTCGTTTATAGATGTCTATCTTCGGCGGTTTCGAAGATAGAGGGGATTCTATAGAATTGAGTCTTTATTGGCATTATGCGGTATCCGTTACCTGATCCTAAAAATTCATTTTCCACCTTGCCTTTTAATGCAACACTGAGTAAGTGTACAACAAATACCTTTTTCCCGTGCCTCCGGTCCCATGCCCTGAATATCGATAGAGAACATGGCCCGAGGGGCTTGACTCCATTCGATCCCAGTAAATGCTCACAAAACGACTTTTCCAAAGCACCTTTGTCCAATCCTGTATTGGGAAGAAGACCTCTCTCATTTCTTGCCCCCTAGCGTCTCCCTAATAGCCTTCAATATCTCACTAATATCTTCATTTGACAGCCTCTCCTCCCGGTCTTCAATGAGCGTGTCAAGAAGCGCCAGCGCTCCGTAATCCGCATCTTCCGCCTGATCCATCTCCTCATCATTCGCCTCTCCACCGCCATCCGTAGATATTTGTTCGTTTACTTCGGTACCTTGCATTAGCGTGTCGTCACCCACGGTGGCAGCAGCGCTCTCGCGTGCAGAGTTTATACCCAAGCCCACCCCAAGGTTAATGATTGTTAATACCTCTGCTTTGGTAAGGTTGAAGGGTTTAAGCTTCGTTATTATTGTACGCAAGGCCACGTCCAGGTCTGTCGGTTCTGACTTGAGATTTTGGGCTAACGAGGTGGATCCATTTTGCGGCGTGGGCTTGAAATTGGGATATTGGAGGAGATGAGGTGAAAGGCGGGTGACATAGTCATGGAACTGGGCAGACAGCGCGTTAGATGTACTACTAAAAAGCAAACCGGAGAGGCAAATAGCTCCCCAGCTACTTTTGCGTCCCGGCACCAAGCCGAGAGGGGAGAGGAAATTATATCAGTGGCACAGCCCATGTGCAACACCACTCTATCTTGAAATTGAGAACAAGCAGCTTGAAAGGGGCCCTTTACTAACCTCTTTGACAACTGTGTTATGGTCTCGTAAATCTGGGTGTGGTGTGAAATTCCTTGCGTTGGCGGAAGGTTGCGACGAGCGGTGCGGGGGGTGCAATATAAAGTGAGCCAGCACTTCAACATTGGTTAATATCGCTGACTGAGGATCAAGGATCTAACGGATTAGATTAGTTTATATATCCACAACTCTTTGCATTTTGGATGAGCATTTTACCTTCATGTGGATTGTGCGCTGTGGATTTTGAAATTTTTAGGTTTCAAAAGCACAAAGATGCGAGTTGAGCGCTGTCGCTAAGGAAAATGGCCTGAGTTTGTCAACTTCCAACTCATACCTGTAAACCCATTTTCTACTAAAAATACGGAACTTTTACTAGAAGGAACATGTGCTATTAAGTGTAGAAACATTTTTTGACTACATTGTCGAGTCCAATCAAACAGATACCTAGCCAAGCGCCATAACTACCCCAAACTCAAGCAAGATCAGGCAACACAATCTCCAGATACCCCTAACAGAAAACCAGCAAAGATATGACCAAAAAAAAAGAACATGATATCATACAAAACAGGAAGAAGGGCTGGCAGATTTATGCCTTGCTCTTCTTCTTCTTCTTCTTCTTTTTATCACTCTTGGACTCTTCGGCACCTTCATCCTCCTCCCGCTTCCGTTTCTTTCCCGCTTCCTTTTCAGCTTTCTTCGCTTCTTTCTTCGCCTTCTTTAACTCCTTCTTACTGATGGCACTGGGGTTGCCATTTGCATCGAAATTAATTTCACCTCGCTCGAGTTTTCTCAGGTACCGCTTCACACTGAGTCCTGCCTTTTCAGCAAGCTCCTCAACCTTGGCCTCATCGGAATCCTTGCGTTTGGACCGTTTCTCGGCCTTATTCTTCGATTTCTTCGGTTTCTCTTCTTCACTATCCGAAGCGTCGTCATTGGCAACCTCCTCTTCGGACTCGGACTCGGACTCGGACTCGGACTCGGCATCCTTCATTTCCTCATCATTGATTTCTTCCACTAGCTTCTTCTCCTTCCTCAACCTTTTGCTAGATTTCTCTGTCGCAGCAGGCTCATCACCAACCAAACCATCAGCATCCGGGTTGTGTTTTCTAGCCTCCTTGATATCCCATTTCTTAGGCTGATCAATTGGGATGCCATTGGGAGAAATGCCAACGCCCCTCGGTTTCAACGGCTTGCCTTCCATTGCGGCCAATTTCTTCTCAAGATAATATCTTGATTCCATTCCCAACGCTGACCTTTCTTCTTCTGTCGGTTCATTGCCGTCGGCGTCTTTCTCCCAGTCGGCAAGCGCATCTACGCGCAAACCGATGGCCGCTTTGGCAGCCAGAATACGCGCCATTTTGCCTTTGTTCTTACCGGTGGCCTGGCCAATAAGCGATGCATGATAGATGAGACCATATTTTGGAGTATCGTGTTTTGTCTTCAAAGCGCGGAACAGAGCCTTCTCCGCTCCAAGAATTTGGATTGTACTTGCCGGGTTCTTTGACAAATTCATCAAGCTCCCAGCATGGGCAATAAGTCTTGCACCAACCAGCTCACCAACTAAAGCAGTAAGATTGGGTGCGATAGCACTCATACGTGCTGTCAAGTAGCTCGCCAGCTGCTGACGGTACTCCGCAAACCCAAGTACCTGCTCTGCCAAACACTGGATATTTTCCAAATCTTCGTTGCTGATATCAGTACCCATAGAACGGTTCGCTGCCGCCTTGACTGCGCCCTCGATCTCCTCAGGGAGAATGTCAGCCAGGTCCACCGAATCTGAATTCGAACGCACGCCCATCTTCAAGACGACTTTGGCATATGCCATATTATCGTTCAAGATCTTGGCCAGTTCTGGAAAATGCCAGCCATACCACTCCTTGACTCTCATTGCGTAAACATTCAATTCCTTGTCGAGATCATCAAGCAGGGCTATGGCTTGAACAATCATGGTATCGATCTTGTCTGGGGAGAATTTGAGCTTGTGTCTTGCAAGAGAATGGGAAAGACCGAGCGACATTGTTGAGATATCGTTAGGTAGAAGGCCAGGAATAAGTGTTGGAAGGTGAGCTCTGATAGCTCTGTAGATATCAGCAGTTGTTGAATCAGCAATGGCTTGAATCGAAAGGCCGGGAAGCTTTCCAATTGCATTTCCTGTAGAAGAAAGGGGAATTAATGTCCCTGCAATAGATGCGAGCTCTGATAATGGAAAAAGAGGAACTTACCGAGTTTTGGATCCGCAACGGCCAAGGACACCTTCTTTTCATCTTTAATGGACTCTAGGAGATTTGCAAGGCGCGGTGTGACTTTCCCTTCTACAAGAGAAGCGACTTCCTCGAGGGCTGTCGTTGCGCTATCAAATTTCTGGAAATGCTTCAATTTCAAACTGTGGGAATTGTTGCGGGTTAATCCAGGAATCTTCGGAAGTAATTTTGACATTAAGAAGCCGAACTCACAGATTAGAAACGCCCTCTGCGGTTTGTGTGTCTTTCTCAAGGTCATCCCGCTTCAAGAGCTTCTTGTCCTTCGCTTTGAGCAGTGCATAACCAGCACTGGTTTCCGTTAGAATGAAAAGCGTCATGTTTGCGGCTCAACGAGGCTCTCCAAGTACAATACAACGACCCTTCCGTTTTCAGCCAAGGTCCACGAGAGGAAAGGGCTTGTTTTGCTCGTAGGTCGTGTGTTGCGCCTTCCTGTTGTGGATCTGGTCCTTTTCTCTCTTTTAGTGATCGCGACTTCCTCTTTTTTTTCTTTTCGTTTGAAATTTTGTTGCTGTATTATGTAATTGTGCACACACAGAGATGTGAGCTCAGTGACAATACAATACGTCAATATTACTGGGTGGTTTCGTATAACGTAACTCCACACCGAACCGGCCACCATTTCAAAATATCTTCTAATTTAACTACCCTTCCACTTCAACATGCAATTATGCCACCAATTTGCAAGAAAAATTCTTCAAATTCAGTTGAGAAAGAGGGGAGAATTGAGCTTGTGATAAATGCTTTAAAAAATCAAGAAATTACCTCTATTCATGAAGCTGCAAGGCTATTTGATGTGCCTAAAATGTTATGTAGTAAAAGTCGCTCAAAGTGCGTAAGCACTTGAAGCCTTAACCAGATAGGTGTGTAGCTTATCCAACATTCAAGGGCTTGCATCCAATAGATAGGCAAAGGTGTATCTGTAGGACAAGCTATTGAACTGAACAAGTGATAACTAAGAGTATCAAGATAATATAGGTATCAAGTAGGGCTCAAAGTAATAGGCAAGTTCATAGAGTTGGTAAACTACAAAGAATCAAAAGGGCTCTTCCCAATGGTCAAGGACCATCCTTATATACATGTCCATATCTTAGCACATCTGATCATCTGCTCAGACCAGATCACTCAGATGGTCTGCCTTATCTGACCATATTGCTCAGATTGCTCAGATAATCATGTGACCTTTTGTTTCCCCATTCTGTCCCTTAGGCCCATCATGGCTCCCTGTCATCCAATGATGCCTTCCCACCATCTGCTGTGCCTTTAGATCCGTAACATAAAACTACTCTTCAAGACTGGCTTAAGAACTCATTTTTAAGGGTGAATTTACATGCAAATTCACATAAATTATCTTCTGCTGAAGAGAATAGCCCAAATGCAAAGATATAAAGGTTATTCAAAACTGGTTTAAGATCTTAGAGAATATAATTGCAGAGCATAGAATTCTGCCAGAGAATATATACAACTCTGATAAGACTAGCTTTGCAATGGGGCTCTGTGCTACTACTAAGATTATTAGTAGTAGTGAGCATCATGACCAGATAAAGCTGCTGCAGTCTGAAAATCATGAATAGATGACTGTGATTGAGAGAGTTAACACATTAGAATGCGCTCTATCCCCCTATATTATTTTTAAAGGTCAGAATCTGCTGAAAGGGTGGTTTGAAGATCTTCCATCAGGTTAGCAGTTTTATTTTTCCGATTCGTCTGACTCGCTTTCAGTATCGTAATCGTCGTTCCGGGTTATCTGTTCCCGATATCCTTCGAATTGTGAAGCCACTTTTGTTCCTATGACCTTGTTAACCTATTTCACAAAAAGGGGTAACTCATTGTTAGACTCCAGTACAGTATAGTAGTAGTCCTATTCTTCTTTCCAATAGAAGGTAGGTCTTGCTAACTTGTGTGTTCAAGTTAGGGTAACCTTCAATTCTTGACGGTGAGTTGAGGTACAATATGTTGGGTAGCTTGGGGTTCCTCTGTATAGAATCCCGACGAGATGATTTTGCAGTGATTGCCTCTGTTGATAACCTTCAACAACCCAAAGAAAGTGTTGATATCCTCGAGGGGTAGTTTATGTTATGTGGCTGATGGCTGCTTGGGTGTGTAGGCACTGGAAGCCTTGACTGAATAGGTGTTGTAGCTTACCCAATGTTCAAGGGCTTGCATCTGATAGATAGGCAAAGGGTATCCATAGCACAAGCTATTGAACTGAACAAGAGTAACTAAGAGTATCAAGATAATAATCCAATATATAGGTATTGAGTAGGGCTCAAAGTAATAGGCAAGTTCATAGAGTTGGTAAACTACAAGGAATCATAAGGGCTCTTTCTGATGGTTAGGGATCATTCTTATATACATAGTCCTTATCATGATTATTATAGTCTGTCATAGATTCTTGACTCTGCTTGACTCTGATATTGTCACATGACTCCTTGGGCCATAGTTTCTCCTTATGGCGCATCCCATTTATTCATGACCAATCATTGCGGATCCTAGATCTCTGTGCCGCAAGGTCCGTAAGATAATCCCTATTTCATCTGTGGTCCAGCTATTAGTGCTAGCATCTAGTCTCCAGCTGTCTGGAAGTCCATCAAACCAGCCTTCTTGTAGATTCTGACCCTTAAGAATCACATATGGGGGTAGGGCCCAGCCTGATACATTGACCAATTCAATCACAGTGACCCATTCCTAATTTCCAGGCTGTAAAAGCTTTGCACAGTCATAGTGCTCAGCACAAGTAATAATCTTAGTGGTGGCACATAACCCTATTGCAAACCCAGTCTCATCAAACTTGTAGATATCCCCAGACTGAATCCCATATTCAGCTATTATATCTCTGAGAGTCTTAAACCAATCCTCTATAACCTCTATAACCTCATATTTAGCTTGCTCATAATTATAGTGTCTGGAATAGCAGCATTGGAGCTCCATATGGTGTTTAATCAGCTTATAGACCCAGTTTTTTTTTCCCACATAGAGGGCCATAAAAGGTAGAGAAGGTAGAGAACAGGAAGCCAGTATATGGTTTGCCATATTCTCCACAAAGACTGGTCAGAGAGACAGTCTTCATTTATCCAAATATAGCACCCATTGCACTAGCTGATTTTCTTCAGCTTTAGTCATTTTGTGTGAATTTGTGCATAAATTCACCTTTGCAGATCATTCTTGAAGTTAATGGGTAAGAGTAGAGCATGGCACATTATAGCCTTGCAGCTTCACAAATTGAGAATTTTTCATGAATTTGAATAGCATTTATCACAAGCTCAATTCTTCCCCCTCTCTCAACAGAATTTAAGGAATTTTGCTTGTGAATTGGAGGCATTCTCACGCGTTGAAGTAGAGCGTTGAAGATAATGGATTTTGGTGGGTCGCTCGGGGGTGGATTACGTTAACTGAATTGTATTATATAAGCGGAACTCGCAGTGTTGGAGCTTACCCTTCTAGGTAACCCTGATGACAGACCAACATAAGACCGGCTAGTGGCCTGAGAAAGTATGAGGATCGAATTGTTGTTGCAACGCAAATAATATACCGAAAGGCAGTACCTTGCAATGGAGGGTCTTTGGTTTAATGTTGATGGAGGGTAAGCGTGTGCCTTGTTTCTTTCGGCGACCTGGTGTCTTACATCGTCGCATAGCTATGTCGAAGGCATCGTTCGGGGATATCGCAACAACCTACTTAATGCACAGAACTATAGCAATTTGACTCAATGTGATAATATAGACGGTAGGTGGCTCTCCGGTGTTTACACTTAGAAACTTGTCCCGACCTGATAATAACCTGAATGACATCTAGATGTTAAGCTCCAACTTGGTCCCGCATACGGCGACTTCCTTGCCTCCCTCCCTCCTAATCCATCAACGTCGTCTTTAGCTGGAAAGACAACGGAAAAGCTCGTTGCCGAATTTCGCTATCTACAAGCCCAAGCAACCGGCTCAATCGCCAAGTTTATGGAATACCTGACTTACGGATACATGATCGATAATCTTGCGCTTCTCATTACAGGTACTCTTCACGAACGAGACACACGAGAATTGCTAGAAAGATGCCACCCTCTCGGTTGGTTTGAAACAATGCCAGTGCTTTGTGTTGCCACAAATATGGAGGAGTTGTATAACTCCGTGCTGGTAGAGACACCATTGGCTCCGTACTTCAAGGGTACCTTAAGCCATCAAGACCTGGACGAGTTAAACATTGAGATTGTGAGGAATATGTTGTACAAGAACTACCTAGAAGATTTTTATCAATTTGTGAATACTGAGCCGGATCTCAAAGATTCTCCAACTTCCGAAGTTATGTCAGAAATTCTGGAATTCGAGGCCGATCGACGTGCTATTAATATTACTCTTAACTCATTTGGGACTGAACTCTCGAAAGCGGAGAGGAAAAAGCTGTACCCAGAGCTCGGCAGGCTATACCCTGAAGGGTCATTGATGCTTTCGCGGGCGGAAGATGTTGAAGGCGTTGCCCTTGCGGTCAGTGGTGTAGCGGATTACAAGGCTTTCTTTGATGCTGTGGGATTGAACCAAGCTGGAGGTGGCGGCCTTGGGAATATGGGTGGTGGCACCGGAAGTGATGGCAAGAGTCTGGAGGACATGTTCTATCAGAAAGAGATGGAACTATCAAAGCTTGTATTCACGCGGCAGTTCACACCCGCAATCATATACGCTTGGGTGAGGCTTCGAGAACAGGTCAGTTCCATGTTGATATCTCATACGTTACCTGTGATTTCGCTAACCCAGTATACCTATAGGAAATCCGAAACATCACATGGATTTCTGAGTGCATTGCGCAAAATCAGAAGGAACGAATAGGCAACTACATTAGTGTGTTCTGAGGTTTCCAACTAAATGCAAATAATATACGGGTCTTGGGCATCATTTAATGAGGATTAACAGTTTGTGAGCAGTCGTTTTGGCTTCTGTAATTGTCATATATGAGTTCTTCTCGGCGTTCAAAAATTTATCATCGACTACCCATGGTTTGTTAGATTGAGGCTTCTTAATGAGTTCTATTTGCCTATTGGAAACCTTTCTCGCCGTCTACGTAACAAGGAATTGCCAGCTAAACTTGCGACAGCGTGTCTTGAAACATCACACATCTTTCTGGATGGAAGTTTGCGTTAGAGTTAGACTACCAGCAAGATCACCATATCAAATTACTGGGATGGGCGGACTATTGTACTGAGGAGCTACAATCTTGAAGACAATAACACTCTCCAACACAAACTAGATAGATGGCTAAAACTAGGGAATACTCATAGGGCGCAGCTCCTACATTTGGCTGATGCTGTGGGAATGAAGTATAGGAAAGTGAGAAGGAAGGCATCTCATGGTGAGAGTATATGCCAGATTAAAACCAAAAAAAAAAAAAAAAAAAAAGGAACAATAATTATTGGTTACAGTTGATGCTTCATGGTGTCCACCTTTGGGTTTGGATGCTTCCTGAAACATCTTCAAGTGATAATGACTTAGTTAAGGACATTAGAAGTTGAATTCAAATACTCTAATAGAGTCTCTCGGTGACCCAGAAACCGATATCTAAATCCGTATAAACATAAACGTATATATATATATATACATGCATGCGTACAGTTGTATATCATCATTATATATACCACCAGTAAGCTTCTGAACAGGTCATGATGTCTGGATGCTTGCATCCTCACTGAGTCAAAAGCTATAGAATTCACTGGCTTCCTTAACTACACCATATCCACAAAACAACCCTGACCTCATTAGGATCATAGCAAAAAAACACTCATTCTCCTGGGCTCTATGCCCCAAAATCTTAAACTAGGGAAACCAAAACATGCAGGTTTGTCATTTTAAAAGTATGTTGTGGGTATGCAAAACCACTGCAACAGAGAACATGACAGTCTGAGGCAATAAATCCTGGCGAAGGATCACAGAAAAGAAAATAGCATACCGCCCTGACCACATTCAGCGCTTGGTATTGCATCGCGTCTCTTTTCTTTGCAACAAGAGATTTGTCCTCAACCATGAGTCAAGTGCACTGCAATTAAAAGCAAAGAACAAGGAGATAGATGACATGAAAAAGAAAGGATCATTTTAGATGGCAATGAGCATGGGTTGTGGTATCAACAACCATCTAGCCAGGTTCAAGCCGAAACCATGCCGGGATATCAGGTGAAACAAGAAGGAAAAAAAGCAATTTGCCATAGGGTCATCAATGTATTAAATCTATTTTTTGTTTTGGCGAGCATTATTATGTCCGCCTGGTGTAGTTTGCGCCAGTATCTTGGGTACCTGCATAGACAGGAAACCAAAAGCGTACCAATCACCTATTTAGTCGTACTGGAAAAGTACACTGATACTTTCACCATGGTGTACTCGCCGAATGGCCTGCAGCAAAAAATAGTTAGGTATTGAACCAACTTAGAGACGTCAGGGGAATCTTACCTCTGCGAAAACATGGCCTACTTCCAAAACCTCCAACTTTGGGCAACGCTTTAGGTGATCATCCTGGTCAACCGTGTTGGTAACGATGACTTTGTCAATGGCGCTAGCATTGATTCGATCAATTGCGTCGCCACTGAGAATTCCGTGCGTGACGAGCGCGAATACTGTCGATGCGCCTTCCTTTTTCAACAATTTAGCAGCGCGAGTAATGGTGTTAGCGGTATCAGCAAGATCGTCAATCAAGATACAAGTGCGGTCTTTTACATCGCCGACCAACATCATGGTGGCGTTCTGTCTGTCTTTGATCTTTGTTGGACGGCGTTCCTTTATGAAGACTGCGGTTAGTCTGATCACCCGATGGCCAGACAAGTTGAGATGGTGTTTACCTTGTGGATCAATGCAAACTCCATACCCATCGAGTCGGCGATGGCCGTAGCTCTTTTAGCGCCACCGGCGTCCGGACTAACAATAATGCAACTCTTGTAATTGGGGATGTTCTCTTGGATGTATTTCTTGAGCAGCGGTCGACCATAGAGATTGTCAACCGGTATGTCGAAAAATCCCTGATATTGAGGATCGTGCAAATCCATCGTGATGACGTGGTCTGCCCCGGCACAGGTCAATAGGTCAGCCACAAGCGTTCCAGCCTGAGCAACCCATTGCCGATATCCAGGGCGCGGCTGGAAAGTGCTAAATTTGGATGAGCTTGAGGTCACACTCGCGGTGTCATCCTGCGCTCCATTGATAGGAGCTGAAGTTCGATTGCCCCCCGCAGCCGCCCCAAACTTGACGGAATCCATCGCGTCACTGCGTTTAGGAACGCCATTGACGTAATGGGAAATCCGTGCTTTTTGTGGGGACGAATTATTAGATCCATCACGATCTTCTTGCTGTGCAACCGCGAGACCCTTTTGCAACCCATCAATACCGTTTGTGAGGCCGAGGCTGTCTGCCTTTCCGGGATGCGGGGTCGGTGGGGTACTCTCGAAGGTATAGGGAGGTTGAGAGCCGTTCCGGTTTAAGGTCGACTTCACTAGTGGAGCTCCGGTTTTATTATATGGTATATCACTCTGGCGGGAATAGGGAAAGAGTGGCAGTACAGCAGTGACACGTTTCGCTGATGCAGTCTTGCAGGCCGAGATGGTGATGAGGAGCTCCATGAGGTGGTCGTTGACCTTTCCTCCTCCGGACTGGATGATATACACATCCTTGCCCCGGACCGATTCATATATTTCCACTCTAGTTTCTCCAACAGAGAATTTCGACAGCAAAATGTTTGCCGGCGGAATGCCGAGCTGATCGCAGATGGTCTTATTCAAGTGCGGGTGAGCAGTGCCACCCAGCACAACGAGGTTACGAACCATGATTAATGGCTCGGCAGACACTGAGGGCGGCAAGTTTGAAGAGAGAATGGATGACCCAAAGACGTTGAGGGTGGCAGTCGATATGGAAGACGTTGCACTGAAATTGTGGTGAAACTCGATGATTTGCCGTTAAAAAGGAACGAGGCGAAGGATCAGCGAAGAACGTAATCTGGAAAAAGTGATCAGGCAATCAAAACTCTTCTCATCGTTGAGAGTAACGACGAGAGAAGAAAGCGATCAAAAGTGGAGGGGTCATCTTGAGAAGCGATTTAGAATTATGGTGGGTTGCTTGGACAAGTACAACAGGAAAAAGCGAAAAGAGATTTAAAAATAAAGTTGTCAGTGGACTGGGTGGGATTTCGGGCAAATCCATGCAAGTCAAACAGCTTTTTCTGTGGTTCCGACGGCCAGTCACGGGATTCGACCGCTGAGTGGTTGGATTATCGTTGGAGCGAGCCGCAGAGCCCAGCGCTACACCCAAACAGGAATAGCAGAAGATGAGCTTGGTTAGCTTGTGTTTCCCCACGAAAACAAGGAGGAAACATTGCTCATCGGGCATCAGGTGAAGCTGAGCAAACGAGTGACAGGAAAACAACGGGAAGCATCATGACATTGTCACTGACTGGACTCATGAAACAGCAAAGCCTGACAGATGGCATTTTGCCTTTGGAGACCTGCATCAAACGCACGTTTCCAGCAGCTGGGGAATGGGCCTCGCAATTGCAATGCTGCAAACTTTCCATGATATCCATTCTTGAATAGTTGCAGTAATAATAGTACATGTCATGTCATCTACAAACCAGAGTTCGATCATGAGAAAGCAGAAACCGAACGCCTCCTATGGTCATCACAGTCATTTGGGCCGAAGGAAACACAAAAGAAGACATCTTATTAGTCTCCTGTATCCACTTCCCTAAACAGAAGGTTAGTCGAGCTTCAACACGATTCAGGCGGAAGGGGTCGCAGGCGGGATATAAGCTCACAAGTCAAGTTGCACCCCATTGCTAACACCATAGTCTTCCAGGGTGAGTTGGTCTTTGAACGGTCTTTCTCCTTGTCGCTTGAGCAAAATCTCGTGAGGCTCGCGGCCTATTCGAGCAGCTACCTGAGCTTTGAACAGCTCTGAGAAACGTAGCAAGTTAACAGTAGCCAAGTGGGAAGAAAAGAAATAGGGCATGCTAATATAGTAACGGGCGAGCAGGAAACTGTGGTCTTACTAATTGGGTCTGACGCAAGACATGGTATAGCCGCCTTTGTACCAAGTCGGTCGTTGACGTGAACGATAATCATCGGTTCTGCAGGTGCCACGGGTTTCTTTTCCTTCTTCTCTTTTGGTTTTCGTTCTTTCCTTTCGCGATCTTCTCGACTTCTGTCTAGATGTCTTTCCGAATTTCGGTCTCGGTCTCGGTCCCTATCACGCTCGAAGGGCCTTCTGTCTCTATCTCGACCTCTGTCACGTGTATGATCACGGTCTTCGTCTCTGTAAGGAGATCGTGGACGGTCTCTTCCCCTGTATCCGCGCTCTAGCCCTCTCTCTGATTCTCGCATCGAGAGCTCATCATCACGGCGCGGCTTCTCTTTCCAGCGAAACCCACTTTGCTTTTTCCGTCCTCTCTCTCTATCCCTATCTATATCATCATCGTGTCGACGTCTTGGTGACCGACTCCGACTTCGTCTTCTCTCTTCTCTGCGAGGGGAAGTAAGGCGATCTATCGATCGTGGCATTGAGAGGTGAAGGAGGGGGAGATAAAATGTTAAATAGATTAAGTGCGTAAGGTATGTAGATTGTAAAAATATTAGGGTAAGATACACGATAAGGCAGCCAACGCTCGGTTGGGCAGATGGCGGGGAAGCAACTCCTGTTAAAGGCGGAGAACGTGTGGAAAGGATGAGAACGCGCACGTGTGTCTGATTCTGGGCTGGGAGAGGCCGCTCGGTGCAACGAAAAACAAAAAAAAAAAAAGAAAAAAAAAAGAACTCAGTGACACCGGTTGCAATTTCGAGTTTAAGTGGCCGGGGACTGTAACAAAGTTCCTTTTCTGTTAGAAGGAATCCCAGGGAAGGCTGTAGCTGCCTCAAAGGCTTGCAATTAGAACTACCTGTGCCACGTGACCCTGGAATTGAGTTCACGGAGAGCTGCTTTGGACAGACAGATGACCCACAATGTCGTCTGAGCTGGCTGGACGTTTGGGAGTCGTGAGTTGGCTGGAATTGAATCGCGATTCAAGCTTCTCCCTTTGCCTGTTTTGCTGAACAGTGAGGGAGGGAGCTTGAACACCCTCCCTTTCTCCATGCCTTCCCGCCTCTTGATCCAACGACCATCTCCGGCGACCGTATTGTTCACCGTCTCCAACGCACCCTCCCGATCGTCTATGACCTCGAAGCTCCTTTTCTATTTAGAAATCCTACTACGGCTTCTCATTTTTGCGGCTGTGCTCTTGATTGATGTTGCAAAGCTACGAGACTACTTATTCTACGGCGATGGACTGATACCATGGAACAGCATCTGGTCAAGCGGGGTGGGGATCGTGGCATGTCATATGGCAGATCGCCATGCCTGGCAGGTAATTGCACCTGCTAGTGCCGTGTTACTGTATCTTATGATTAGGAAAGGGTATACTGGTACGTCTGGAACGGTTGGCACTGGTTCCTGTATAAAACTTTCGAGAAGCTAATACACGTCGGAAAAGAGGAATCCCTCCTCGTAATTCGTGGCCTTGGAGTTCAAACGTCTACCTCCTCCAGTACTTATTTTATGACTGCTACAACGCGATTTATTCCGACAACACAAATACAGGATATTGTTATACACGAAGCCTTCAGGGGCTTTGAAGTCCGGTTTTATTTGGCAATTATCGTAGAAGCCGAAACTGAGGTTGTCGTTGTATTCCCGGTACGATAATTGAAATCCCCTTGCTCCAAACTTTGCTAACCAGCGTCAGAATCTCCTGCCGCGGCGTAAAATTTTGGAAAATGTTTGGAAAGGGGCCCGCAAGTGTCTCTATGAACTCGGTGCATGACAAGCATCGCCATACCTGGTTCGCGAACGAAAATGCCTTGCGCTCACGAATAACAAGGGGATAGGAGCGAGCTGACCATCGGATAATCCGAGCAAGATGGGAGGCCATAGGACGGTCAATTCAACGGGAAACATCAACTTTGGTATTATCCTTGTTGGTGCCTTTTTTGGCAACCCTATTTCCTTTCATGGTCCATCTTGCATTTATATCTTCCACGGTGTCATTCCTCCGTCTTTGCATCAATGGTACATATTTGCCGCTCGCCTTTCCGTCATTCCCACCATAGAACATCTTCTGACTTCGATTGAGTTGTTCTGGAGTGGGTTGCCTAAACCCTCCTCTAGCGATGGAGCTGCCATCACCTTGGCTTACAACAAGATCCAGAAAACTCCCAGCCAATACCTCATCAATCTTTCGTTGTCTCCACACCGACCAAATATCATCAACTGCTCCCCCTTGTCCGAATTTCCCATCAAATCTTCCTGTCTTTGCAATGCGTGGGTCTCCGGTGTATACCCAATCCAGTCCATCGCCGCCTTCCGCTTCGCTTTTTGGACCTGGGAATACGCAATCCCATAGGACAAGTGGAGCGTCGGAAGCAATTTCATATGTCGGCCGCCGAGGATTCTTACTGACATCCAGGAGTTCTGAAACTATAGAAGGCGGCTCAAGGCCTTGTCCAACAAGAAATAAGATGGCAACCATATGCCGTACTTGATGCCATAAAAACGCTGATCCATGAACGCTGAAATAATAGACGTTGACACTTGTGCCCGCATTGCCACCGATCGTACACTGTTGCCCTTCGAGATTTTTATGTTGGTGGAAGCCTTGCTGAGCCAAAAACGCGGGCGGGAGTCTACTAGCATCTAAGACCTGGATATCTGCCTGGGAAATTTTCCGAACGAAATTCGTGATTTGCTTGCTCGCGTCTACCTTGCAAAAATTTCGGAAATCATGCAACCCGATAAAGCGTTTTGCCGCGTCCCGCATTGCGTCTATATCTAGCCATCCTTCTCTCATCTCGGAGCTCGACGCCTCGCCAGGCCTCTTGAGGAAACCTAGCGGACCTGGCGTGGGGCAGAACGCAGGCTGAGTGAAAAAGTATCGATACCGTCGCTCGCGACATGAAAACCTAGCATCAAATCCGGGCGGAGGATGAGGGCACCATGCTAGAACACGAATGTCCTCGGGCAGCACACCATTCAGCATGTGTATATATGGTAATTCATCTGCAATGTCGTCCCAATGCTCTTCAGCTTCAAGATCTGAGGCGTCAATGTCTAAGCCACTCAATGGACTTTCTGCATTGCCCGTGGACATTTTGGATGTGATTGAGGAAGAAGTATCCGAAGACTTGACTGGCTCGACTTGCTTCTTGGGCCTTGCACTCCGAACCCTAACTCCAACGACTTGCCCGAAAGCACTGACTCCGCGGTCGGTTCTTCCACATTTAGAATAGTCGCATCCATCCCAGTCAATTGTGTATGGACGTAAAAGCCCGTTCCCAGCCTGGCCAACATTATCCTGACATTTGGCATTCGTGGGAAAAATCAGACGAGCTTTTCGTAATGCTTTCCATAGTTCCTCTTCAATAGTGGGAAGTGGGGTGATGTTTCCGTTGGCATGTTCGTATCCATTGTACCTTTGACCCAAATAAGCAAACTTCAAAGCGATGAAGCGGGTATGGTATTTTGACGCGTCGATATCTCTTGACGGCCGTACCGATCGCGAAGAAGATAGTGACGGCGTAAGTGGACCGGGAGGATATGAGTCACCGGGGTTGATTAATGGCGATGTAGGTGGGAGGTTATTGATGGGCTCATTCCGGTCGCAAGTCTGGGTTCCAACACATATGTTGAGCTTGTTTTCTAGTTCCGTAATTCGCGAGATGAGGCGGTCGGTGTCCCATGTCGAGTAATCGGGCTGGGAGTCCATTGTAGAGGAGTTGCTTTTCGCCGCAGACATGGTGGTTGATGAGAATGAGTGTTTGGGGAAATACCAGGGGCGGGGCAGATAAGAGAGGCGATGAACTTCAAATTTGGTATTGTTCGGAGCAGATTTGAAGCCAGGAAGCTTCCGGATAGGTAGCCTCATCCCCGGTTGAAGAAAAATCTTTAAGCACTTCCTACAAAGCGTATCTTTGATCTCTTTGCATCTCCCGTCTAGAATTGCAGAAATCGGAACCTGTAATTCTAATACGGGTGCCATCCAATTATCAGCTACAAAATGGGAAGTTACAGGTATGATTGTTACAGTCACGTGGAGGATTGATCAAAGATACGGAAGATTTGGCTGGCCAGGCAGGGGTGACATCCCTCCCGGAATGCATAAGGCCATATAGGTGTGAGTTCCCAGGGAATTGAAGCATTTCAATATTTTGGTTGAAAAGAAAATGAGATAGGAGAATCTGGAATCGTGTTATTTCTTTACGCATTCTAATGTGACTATTCGCATCCCAGGGTCTTGGAAAGTGTGTATGTCAATAGTACCCATGAACAAGTTCAATCGCATTGTGTTTCCTTGTTTTTGGTTGAGCCCTAGGAACTATCATGAATAGCACAAGTTGTTCATTGTCAATGTCTATCCAGCACGGCCCATTACAAAATTGCTGAGAAAGGTCAGCTGTGCAGCAAATTACCTAAGGTAGTGGAAGTGAGACTACCTAGGATGTCATTTCACTTTGTAGGCTTAGGTCTCTACAGAGGCATTACCTCCAGAGTCTTTCCAATCCTGTTTTTCAACCTTCTCATCTGAAAAGAGCTACATGTTTGCTCCTGGCTCTCTCTCGACTTAATGGACCTAATTCTATCCTACTCTTAAAGGGAGTACTTCCAGGAGTGAACATGATTCCCAATCCTGAGCTTGTGGATATCAATGGTGTCCTATCCTACTCTATTAAGATCGACTTCATTGTCAAGATCAATCTTGCGAAAGCCTTTGGCCGGAGGGTACGGAATCTAACATATCTACAAATAATGCGTCTCGTTCACGAGCAAATTACGGACTATCTGAGACGTTTTGGTGTCTTTGTAAACGAATACCGGGCATTCGAGGGAGGTTTGGATGCGTGGACCGTTGAGAGAGCAAGAACCATCGACGTCACCGATATCTCAGATGTCGACTATGATTCCGAGGAATGGGGTTTCTTCGAAGTTAGGCTGGGAACCCCAGTGCTTCCCTATTATCGTTGGTCATTCTTCGAAGTCGACCGAGTCCTCACTCTTATCAAAGATGAGTATATCACGATCATCAATAGGAGCTGCTCCATGACGGTTTATGTCGGCCATATTGAAGAGGACTCTGACTTGAAGCCCTATGAGAGCCATGGGTTCTACCTTTCCGCCGTTCAGACATTGTTGCAGCTCCTATGGAAATATGAAACCCAGATTAACGCCCTTCACCCTGAGCATCGTATCCGTAGACGCTGCTTATCGCCGAGTAAAATGCTCGCATACATGTTACCGAAAACCATTATGGGAAAAATTTGGGAGTGTAGAGATATTAACGCTCTTTATGAGCTATGGGAAGGAAGTCTAGGTCCTGATCAGATCCGTCAGCGGGTTTCTGCATATAGTATTCGCAAATTGACTAGTATTGCCGATCCCAACATCAACAACGGAACAATTCGCTTTGGACAACGCCGAGCCTCTCTCGACTACGACGATATCAAGAACTGGATATGGTTTATCGGTTGTTTGGTGCAGCTGGCAGTTGATCGTGGCCCTTGTGGCGTGCCCCTGAAACTTATGGGAATGGGTGGCTATGCGTGTCAGGTTCCTTTAAGCGAGATATCTGCGGTTCAGTTTATTAAGGAGATTGCGATGAAGGATCAGTATTTGTTCTACAAATCGCAACTGGCTACATGTTATAGCGATTTAGATGATTTTGATGACTCCAATCTTTCCGACAATTTCTAAGGTGCGCGGCAGCGCAATGTCCCCGTGTCAAAAACACATATTAATGTGATGGGTGGCAGACGATTTTCGTATCGATAATTGCTAATATAGGGTTCATCGCTACGAAGATACCTTGTGCTAGGTTATATTTAGTCTGGAGGCATTTATGGATGAAAGTGCATATCTGTAACAACTTCGATTTGAAGGTTATCTCTTTCTTTACCCCGATTAAATAAATGGCTAAGTAGAAGTGGGACAACGATCAAGTACGCCCCTTGTTGACAACACAGGGCTTTCCCCCAAATGACAAACGATATCAAATGGATATCTTTCCCTCATAAGTGTTATCAATGAGTATTGCGATGTCTTCCACCACCATAACGAAAATAGGGGGAAAATGAGGGAGATGGAATGAACAGAATAATTATTTCAATATCTTTGAAATATTTTGGCTTTTGTTCCTTCGACAGAAAAGTAAGGGGAATAAAACAGTAGTTTCGATGGTCCTTGACGACTCGCAGAACACAAGGATCAGGTTACCAACGTCGAGGATTCGCATCCGCTTTTTAAAAAAAGTCCAACCCCGGCTTCCCCATATTCTCATATCAAAATCATGCTTTGCTCGCGGTTACCACTTGGGTTCGCCAGTAGGTGCCTCAGCCCAACCTTCGGCAGGAGCGCTAGCAGCCCAGTCGCCGCCAGTGGCTTCCCAGTTAGAAGCAGCAGTAGATGTGGCAGCAGCAGCGAAAGCAGAGCCACCTGTAGCTTCCCAGCCTTCGGCAGCAAACCCAGACTCGATGGCAGCCGCACCGACCTCGTCAGCACTAGCGACCTTACCCTCTTCAATTTCCTTAGTCTCTTCAGCTTCAGGATCACGGTAGAAATAAAGATCGACAACAACGTCCCACTCAGTCTCGCGAGTAGCAAGGGTGCCACGGAGGCGGAGGACTTCACGGGCGAGAAGCCACCAGACTAAACCGATGGCATGGCGACCCTTATTGTTGGTGGGGATAGCAACGTCAACGAATTCAGTTGGCGAATCAGTGTCGCAAAGAGCAATGACGGGAATGTTGACGTAACTGGCCTCTTTGATAGCCTGGGCATCGGTACGGGGATCGGTCACGATGATCAAGCGGGGTTCCTTAAAGGAGCGGGTAATGTAGTTGGTGAAACTTCCGGGAGTGAAACGGCCAGCAATAGCAACGGCACCGGTGTGAGCAGCGAACTTAAGAACGGCACGCTGGCCATAGGGACGAGCGGAGATTACGCAAATATCGGCGGGGTTATCAATAGCGGCGATGATACGCGCAGCAAGGACGATTTTCTCCCTATAAGTTCGCGCCAAGGGTCAGCATACTGAACTCGAGCTTTTGTCGCATTTGCATAACTCACCAAGTCTTGCCAATGTTAATAACGTTGATACCATCTGGACGAGTCTTCCAGAGGTAAGGCTCCATGTGAACCTGCAAGTTCTTGGAGCCAAGATGGCACTGAGCGGCCAAGAGCATCTCAATATCTTGAGATGTGGCATTGAAAACCGGGGGAAGGTTTGAGGGAGCCATTATGGGCGACTGATATTTTTGACGAAAGTGGGAGAGAAAATATCAATCGGTTGGCTGTTATCGGGTAGGTTGAAGACAGGAAGATGAACTGAGTGACATTTCACAAGGTCGATTATTTTCGCGCTTCATCAAAGTGGTTTGTGTGGTCAGGGAGCTTGATTCACACTAGGCTGTATTTAGCTAGCGAGGTGTGGTTAGGGCAGCTTGTCGGATATACATACAACCGATCCGAATACCGTAGATTATGTAATATGCCAGCTCCAAAAGCTTATGGAATTGAACATCGAGAATTTGCGGCGAGGGACGCATCCAAAGAAGACTTGTCAGGGCCGTCAAAATGCCGCCACGAATTGCTCTCCAGTCATGTTCAAAACCCCTTAATGGTGAGAAACCTTTTCGAAATGCGTGATCCTAGTCTACTGACTCAATTACGTCTAGGGTCGCTATACAACTGGCTCGCCGGCCTGTCACTTGGACGCAGTGCCTACTCTAGATCTGCTTCGTCTCAAACGAAACGTCAGAGGAAAAGCCAAGATCCCTTTGCCTTAGCGCAAGCCCGTCAAAGGAAAGCCGCCAATTTATCTCGACAACATGTCTTGAAAGGAGAGCGCGAAGCAGTACTTGGCGACCCGGTGATGGGAAAGCCAACGACCGTTACCGATGCGCTGCTGAACGGGCAGGTTATTCCCCGTCATACATCAGCGACGCCCGGCGAAACTTCAACCGCCCCGTCGGATTTCAATTTCTTCGTGTCCGAGGATGAGTTCAACTTCGCCCTCGCACGATCCGAAAAGAGCGCCCAACCAGTGGTAAACACTAACAGTAGCTCGTTCGACCCTCAAAAGGCAGAAGAGGACGCTCAAAAACATCTAGAAAAGCATAAGAATGCTGAGGAGGCAGTAAGGCGTATAATGCTGTTGAACAATGCCAGCAGCAAAGATCGTACACGATTGAATGTTCAGCGTTGCATCGAAATATTCGGACGGCACAATACAGATACGGCTCTCCCTCCAAAGCCAGCCGCTGCGACACATCCCTCTGCACCTCAGCACCCTGCGAGAACACCACGCGCTGGTCCAGATACGGGGTCGTCTGAAGTTCAGATTGCGATTTTGACTACAAAGATCCTCACACTTGCAAAACAATTGGAAACGACTGCGCATAAGGATAAGCACAACAAGAGAAACCTAAGATTATTAGTCCATAGACGACAGAAGTTGCTTAACTATCTACGGAAGAAGGAACGCGGTGGCCCTAGATGGCAGAACTTAGTGAGCACACTCGGCTTGAGTGACGCTACTTGGAAAGGGGAGATCAGCCTATAAATGAGGTGGTGGATGTATGTACTGTACTATTATTTTTTGTTTAGTTTGTTCGTCACGGTAATGTCGTATTTACTATCTTTTCATCTTGGTTCTATCTCCTCAATGCTCTCCCTTTTGCTTATCATTCTTTGCGTTTCGGAACGCTAAAAAAAATTAATTTGGAAATTTTAATGTGAGGTGAAGGCAAACATGACCTTTGCTCAACGACTCCGTTTCTCTGGTCTATGGAACGACGCAAAATATTCTCGCTGAGGGAACTCAGACATACTAATAAAACATTGAGCCTTCCCCTTCTACCCCACACACATCAAACCCCTCAAGGCTTAAATTGTCGTCCAGGTCTACGCTTAAAATATCGTCGGATTCTGCATCGCCTCGACTGCCTAGGAATACCCTCCAAACGCTATTTTGTTTCAGCGTAGCACTATCTATGTCTTTTTTTGAAAAAAGCTTCAGTTTCAACCTCCGGTACTGGACTGCGCAAATTTGCTCCCCAACCGCTCGAAAACTCCTGCGAATCATCTTCCCAGTCTGCGAGTCGTTTTCGATGCTGATATCCCCCACAAGAACGTTCATTGGTATGACTGCCCCTGTCGCTGCGAAAGAGGCGATATCAGGGATCTGAGCATGAACGGCATGTCCGGTGGCAGCTGTGAGATCTTCTATAACTTCAGCATCCAGGACGGTATGATATCCCACAACCATAAATATATCGGCGCCTTGCTCTATAGCATCTTCTATCCACTGTCGTGTCTCCTGGGATGCTATTGCGAGCTTGTACGCAGCGCCAGAATTGCACAGCTGGTAGGTTTTAACTTCTTTCGATGTGACGCTAGTTGTACATTGGTTGCGTTTGGAGCGAGAAGCAGAAACCAGGCTTGTCAGCGAGGAAGCAAAAGAGTTTCTGCCAGCAGCATGGTGCAAGTCGTTATATTTGGCATGGGAGCGAGTGGCAAGCTCGAGAGGCTGGTTGAAAGGCGGGTCGAAGTAATCTTGTTGCGGCTCCGAGATGTTGAGGACCAGTCGTCCGAGTTGGAGACTTGATAATGGGAGGAATGTTTGGCCTAGAACGACACTATCCGGCATGTTTTGGGCTAGAAGGACCGTCGTCAAATTCACGGGCTGGCTTAGTCGAGTAGGGAGGAATCTATAGGCGTGCTGCTTTCAAGCCTTTATCAAGCAAAGGGTTCTGTTGACAAAATAAATAATCGGCTGTGATGATGAGATATCTTCCCAGTGCCTTTCCCTCCTGGTGACCGCGTGATACCCTGGTGGCGCAGAGCAGGGGTAATTCGTAATTCATCAGCCTTCAATCTTAGCTTGAAAGCTTTGGCTCGTCAGATCTTCACGACATGAAATTATTTAGGCGATAGATTCTGGAATAGACGTTCCCATTCACAAACGATCGAGATAACACTCAGCAAGTGCACGGCGTTTCTTACTCAAGACACATGGGCGTTAATATCCTAAGGCCTTAAACGGAAAACCTGCCTGGATTCGAGCTTTGAAATCTCGTGAGTTCAGCCTTGTCTCCTTACGAGTTATTTGTTATGCACATTTGACGGAAGTCGTGGCGCATTTTAACTATTCGTTATCTGCCATCATTGGTTACAGAAGCGGATGAAGGCATGCGTATTCCTGGGCGCAATTCAGCCCACTCCGAATTACAGTCCAACAAGATTGTTCTCGTCTGGGCCTAGGGAAATATGAATTCTACTGGCGTCATTCGACTACAGACGATTAAAGGGATCGGGTAACTCCACTACCCAACCTCGCGCTCTAGCTATTTCTGAAGTTACCGCTTCACTGGTGGCCGTTCTACGCATGAATTGATCTGGAGCTCGTTCTTGCACCCATAACTCCTTTAAGCTACGTTGCATCAATATCATGGCTTCTGCTCGCCGGATCCGTGTTACGAGGGACATCCCATCATTAAGAGGAGCACTCCAGCTTCTCCCTCCTACTCATCCAATGCGTCCGCAGGTCCTGGAAATGCTTGCGGTTGAACTTTACAAGGCATGGGAAGTCTCTAAGTGTGATGATGACTACGAGGCGGGCAATAGAGCCTTGGAGGAAGCGGTTGGGCTAACGAATGTGATTGATTCGAATTTTGAGCCGCGCGTGGACTCACTTGACTATGCCTTTAAGTACCGATTTGATGCTACCAATGCTGCTGAACATCTTGATGAACTAGTGGTAACACGCAAGAAAATAGTTGATATTTTTCCTGAAGACCACCCGCGTCGAACGCGCTACCTCCACCTCTACGGTCGGGCGCTGCTTTTGCGCTTTGAAAGGACTGACTTAGAGGATGATCTGGCTTTATCTATTAAAGTCCTTGATGATACCTTGCGCCGGACGTCAGCCGATGATGCAGATCGATATCAATATCTTGAGAGTCTCGGTCATGCCCTTTCTGAGCGCCACAACATCAGCGACGCAGACAAGCTTGTGAGTCTCCGACTCGAAGTAGCTAGTATTGCACCAGACGATACCGTAAGAGCAAGAGCGTTGAGTAACCTTGCGTGTGCTTATCATCATCGCTACAACATCACACTCTCCGCGGACGATCTTAATAAGGCTATGGAGACTATACAAAAGGCACTTCAACTCCTTCCGACGATGGATAGCACAAAAAGGTCACTTTTGGCTAATCTTGGCCAATATTTTGACTCTAAATTCGAACAAACGCGAGACGTTGCCGATCTCGACTGCGCAATCAAGGTTTTTAGAGATGCAGCTGAGATGGACCCTACGCTGAAATGCTTCTCCTATGACTCCCTCTCGCTAGCGCTGTGGATGAGATATCAAGTCACTGGTTCCGCAGAAGATTGGAATATTGCGTTCGACACGCTACAAAAAATCTCCAAGTCTTTGCCGATTGATCATCCGCTAACACATAAACGTTTATACACCATGGGCATGTTGTATTCAAGTTTTGCCAAGGAGTTAAAATCCGTTGAAATCCTGAACTTGAGTATCATGGCTTATTGTACGCGTTTGAAGGAGAAAAAGATTAGTGCCATATATATAAATCTTATGGCAGCATTGTCCTTACGCTATTCCTGGGTGGGATCTGAAATCGACTTTTCTGCTGCTATTTATGCCGGAAAAGAAAGTTTGAAACTTTGCGAGCGAGGCAGTTTTGACCATATCAGCACGATGAATAACTTTGCAAGTCTCTATCATACCCGCTTTGACAAAACTAGGAGCTTAGATGATCTGGGAAAAGCGATAGAGTTCCGTCAAGAGTCACTTAACCACGAAATCCCAAATGTGCATGAAGCGGAGTACTTAAAGGGGCTCGGCGATGCTTATCGTGATCGATACCACATCACAGGATCCGAGAAGGATCTATTGGGCAGTTTGGAGCGATATCAACAATGCTTGGGAACTATCAGTGGCTGCGCTACCACCAGAATCGCAGCAGCCGTGCAAGCTGGGAAGCTGTCGGCATCGAGGTTTCCCCGGAAGGCGTTTAATTTCTTCTCCAAGGCTACTGAGCTTTTGCCAATCGCAAGTCCCCAAGCATTTAACCGCGATGATCAGCAGAGAGCACTTTCAAGATGCTGTAATGTGGCAAGCGACGCTGCTGCACTTTGTATCTCTTGCAACGAGTCTCCAGAGACCGCGGTGAAACTTCTCGAGTGTGGCCGGGGAGTGATGATTAGCTCTATGTTGAACACGCGCAACGATATTAGCGACTTAGAAAACGCTCACCCGGAACTTGCAAGAAGATTCAAAGGTCTTAGAGCGCTATGTGACTCGCAGCAGAACCGCAAAATGCAGGAGCCGAACATCTCCCAAGCAGCTACTCGAAACGAGCTTTATAGGGAATTTGATCAAATTGTAAACGAAATCCGGGGAAAGGGCGGGTTCTCGGATTTTCTCTCTGGCTTGTCGCTTGAAAGAATGAAATTTCTTGCATCCACTGCTCCGATAGTATACATAAACGCATCGGAATTCGGAAGCGATGCGTTCATCATAACTTCGAAATCTGTTCAACATCGTCGTCTACAAAATTTGAAGTATGAAGATCTTTGTGATTATGAGCAAAGACTCGCTATCACGCTTAAAGCGGATAGTATAATAACTAGGAAAAACACCAACTCTGCACTGAAGCCAATTTTGGAGTGGTTATGGGATGTTGTTGTGAATCCCATTCTGGATACGCTGGGTTTCGTCCACATTCCGCTGTCATCCAGAGGCTGGCCGAAAGTGTACTGGATTCCCGTCGGAAAGCTTAGCTTATTTCCAATTCACGCAGCTGGATATTATGATTCTCCGGGAAAATGCACCTTAGATTATGTTATTTCTTCGTATGTTCCGACAATCCGAACCCTCCAATACGCGCGAGAAAAAGCAGAAAAGCTCGATGCCTTCTGTGGATATGAAGATTCTTTACTGCTAGCCGTGATGAGCAACACTCCAGGCCGCAAACCGCTCAAATATGCGGCTCAGGAGGCTGAGAATGTCACCATTGTTGTTCCGCAGTCTTTTAAACGGGTTGTGCTTAATTGTCCGAGGAAAGACGACATTCTCAAGCATATCCAGCAAGCCTCGATGGTGCATTTTGCGTGTCATGGTGAAGCTCAATCCTCGAATCCCTCTGACAGCAAAATCCTTTTCGAAGATTGGGAGACAAATCCATTCTCTGTCGCAGAAATGATAGGCTTGAGGCTGGAATATGCGAGATTTGCTTATCTTTCTGCGTGCCATGTTGCGAGTAATGCTGCTTCGGACCTTTTAGATGAGTCAATTCACATGGCAAGCGCCTGCCAACTAGCAGGTTTCCCTACTGTTATCGGGACTCTGTGGCAAGTGTCAGATAGGTACTGTGGAAATGTGGCCGAAAGTGTCTACAGGTCTCTGAAAACGCCTGAGGGAAAGATGCTCTTTGGAAATGCTGCAGCAGGCTTGCATTTTGCTCTTAGAAGTTTGGTGTCGTCAAAAGTTGCACCTGTTATCTGGGCGCCATTTATTCATATTGGCGCTTGATTTTTGTAGAGAGCACTGAGCAGGATCTGGCCACACAAAACGCTTTGTTAATAAAAGATTGGAATGCAGAGATGGAACGTATCTAGAACATTTGAGGCATCCAACATGACATATGAGAAGATTTAGCGGGCTCATATTTGTCCAAAATTAAATCAAACTTATTAATTTCTCTGGGAGAAGCTATCAATTGCTTGACTTAATGGACATTGACACCCTTCCTTACAGGCACCCTTATAACGTTTCCAAAGTTCTACAAAGCTCGTTTCCCTCTGCCTTGAGTCAATGGTCCCAGATGTTACCATCGGCAACAGGTTCAGATCTCCCGAATTTTGCGCCTCTCGCATCAGAATGGCAAGGAACATTTCTTCCTTGCTGAGCTTACCGTTTAGCTGGTTTAAGTGCATTTTTAGAGATGCGTAGAAGTATTTTACGCGTTGCCCACATTCCAAAACCCGAGGAATCCGTTCAGACTTCCCAAAGCCATCAAGAATGGCCGGAACAAAGATTTCTCCATTCTTGAAGTCTGAAGGGGGGACAATGGTTGCTACAGGAGAGCCGCCGATATCGATATGAATAACTAAATGAAACCAAAAGCCGACGGCCGCTTGAAGAACTTTTTGCGCATGGAGTAAGACAAAATGCTCTTCCCGCAACATCGGGCTGTGTAGTCTGAGGGACCGGATACTGCACCCAACCACGTCCATTACTGCCGTTGAGAAGGCTGGCCAGTCAACATCCTCACTTTTCATGACAGAACGACGTTTGAAGATGGTCGACAGCTGGCGGACGTAGAAATCGAATTCCTCCCGGCTACTTTCAGGAAGACAGTTAAACCGAAACAGGCAATATTTATCGTAGTTTATGCTGGGGATCAAGTCATCCGCACATATAGCTATCGCCTTTTCATATTCCGATGAGGTAGATGGTAGGAAGTCGATTAGGCCTTTTCTTTCGTAACGTTCATATATGTTGGACCGCCAGTATCCAGGTATATATCCCAGGGTGTCCTTAATCCATCCCGTCTTTGCCTTTTCCATGAAAATAAAATCCTAGAATCTATTCATCAGAGGAATTGAACTAGTGGATGGCAACTGTCGTAGATTTGGATCTTACAGGTGCTCCGTACAAGCACGTTCCAGGGGGAGGCTCTTCATCATTCTGGGCATCAAGCTTCATTTGAATAGCGATGTTATATTGCGTGAAGTAGTCGTCGTCTTCGTAGTATAGATATGGCCTCGCCCCAGACCCTGTCTCATCCATCAACCCTAGTGCTGAGAAAATGGGGCAGTTTTCGATGGGATCAACAATATAAGGGGGAAGCAATCTCCATTGATCACTCGCGGGGATATTGGGACAACCTCGCCGGCCAACTACTCGGAAATTTTGTTTAGACATCCTGCCTTCTCCTAGTCGTGGGACACTCACGGTATTCAGATTGTAGCTCTTTTTCAAGCCATTCGGTATGACCCATAGCCATCGCAGCCATGACCCAGTATTTTCGAAAATAATAAGTTTGCAATTTCTGCTCTGGCGGAGCGGTCTGGCTCCACTCCGCAGCCTCAGCCCATATCTGAGCTAAAGCCCCGGGTAATGCTGACCCTTGTTTTTGCAAATAGTCTTCCGATGAGATACTGGGCGTTTTGATTTCTGGAATGCCATCAGTTATCTAATCTATAGTTCATGCAGACAAAGCACACCTTGGATATCATGGTGTTGTTTTTGCTCAAGGTATAGATCTAGAGCATTTTGGATATAAAAGTTCGCTGTCACTTTGTACACAAGATACATTGCAAACCGTTGAGTTAGTTCATGGTTTCTAGACATCTCGGAATAATAGTTGTCATCATCTATCGGTCTAACGTTAAATCGATGTTGGCAACGCCTCGGAGAAGGACGACAATCCTACCTTCAGACCAAGAACACGCCCAAGAAGGTTGATCATTCGGTTCTTCCTTTAACAGGCCGGGGTATAGTTTCAAGGCATGAGCAATTGCTCTTTGGGCCTTGGCGCATAACGCGACATTCCTTCAGGGGTTGGGCCATGAGCCTTTGAAGAAGCAACAGGCGTACGAACGGAGCTCATACCAATAAGTGGAGCCAACAGCTGCTCTACATAGGAGCCCTGTTCGATACCAGCTCCATGCAGCACGTTTCCTTACTTCTCTGGGTTCAAGGGTAAAGTCAAGGCTTGCTATCCGCCAGCAAGGGTTAGTGCTTTGGAGCACGGATGTAAGGGCGAGAATCGCTTACTCGGGTGCCATGGCCAATCTTTACTATCTCGGCCATTTTCATTCGGCTCTGTGTACGCTCGAGGCTCATATTTGACCTGATTCTCATGAAATACATTATCCTTGCCGGCGAGAGGTTGCGTATATGACGCGTGTTTGTCTATATGGTTCCAAGTTAATCAGTTTGGGTTCAAAGGGAGGTTTTTGGATCTCCCACTCACGATCCAGGTCGAACCACGGTGGTGAATCTGGCTCAACCATCTTCTTGAGAGTGCATTGCGAAAAGCTCAGGCCCATGATATTGCAGACTAAGCAAGTCAGTCGGAATCCTGGTTTGGTTTTGGTTGGAGCTTGCTTTGCACGTACTTTCTCTTTGCAGCGCATCCTGAAGTTGCTCGTCGCTTGATCTATCGATACGGGCGCTACCTGCCATGACATTGAAACGAGTGTTTCGCTTTCCGGTTCCGTGTCTGTCTTCTATTTATTTGGACAATGAACGTTGAATTAACCACCTGTCCAGCCGTTTACAGACATGGCGCCTCATTCTTCTGATGTCCAATGCGGAATATTTAATCTTGCGGAAATCAGCTCTCTTGGTCATAGCAATTGCCAGCCTAAAAGGGGTTAAAGTTAGTTAACTACTCTGTGCAGATTGTAGAGATTCTGTTGGACATATTGTTCAGCTTCTCAAACAGAGCGCACACACTACCAATAAGGATGGGTTTTAACCGAAATGGCTTGAGATTTACATTTCTCCTCAACTAGTCGAGACCCTATGAGTTCTGGAGGCTATTTTAAATGCAAGGCTGGTCGTGATAGGCGTGGCGAGAGGTCCGTAACAGTAGCCGTCCAGCCTTGCGAGCGCAAGGGTAACTAAACTATCCCCATTTCCTCCATCATCCCTTGAAAGCCACTATGTGATGCCCATGAGTCGATGTAGCTCCCTTGAATAAGGTATTCTTCTTGGTTTTTACGGGGAGAGGAGTAAAAATCGCTGCGACGTCTTCGGGCGCACGTAAACCAACCTCATTTCACATGAGGATCAATGATATCTCTACTCATGACTGCCAAAAGAGCCCGCGAGCCACTATTTGAGAGAGGCTAAGAAATTTTGCGTTTTTGTTATTCAGCTTTTCTTGATTGCTTTATAGGCCTCGCATCGTATGTGCTTCGAAGGATGATTGGAGTTTAGCGAGTGATTGTTCATCGCACATGAGAAATCGGCAAGACTGTGGCGACTAGCGGAGAACTGCGCGAACAATAAACTGCGATTAAATTCATTTACTCCCTTGATGCCTTCGAAACTCGAGATAGTACTTGAGTAGACACGATATACTCTGGACAATACATAATGTATGCTTGAGTGTTTGAAACAATCGTAGCGATTATTGACGAACGGGCTTCAACTTCGCGCTAGTCAAGTTACGTCAGCATTCACCGCTTTTGATTTGCCGGAATCAACAGTGAATTTTCGTGCCCAAATCAGGAAGCCACGCTGGGCGCGCACAGCAACCAGCAAAGTTCCTTCTTCTGTCCAACAACGCTGATTCACGGCCATCCCGATAGCGACTGCTTGATCGAGAAATATTTTGGTCGCTACTGCCATAGCAGGTGGCTGGTCCGGCTCCTGTCAGGTGAGTTCCAACCTTAACTAAACATCTTCTCACCTTTCCTCTCCCACCCCAGTCCATCATCGCAGTCTGAATGTTCTCGCGTTGTTTCGTCCACTCTGGCTACTGTCTGCTAATACAGTTCCCGCCTAAAGCCAATCGTCTTGATTCTTCGTTGAAAATACCTTTCTGGCCGTTCTTTCGAGGCCGTGTCAGTGATTGACACAACTTTGGTGCTCCCTCAAGATATTCAATAAGCTCCAACATAACACTCGCCAATACACTTGACGCGGGAATTTCCCTGGTCCCTTCAATATTCTTATCAGGGGCGCTCTATTCGAGCATTGGAATCGGTTTTTTCGTCAAATTGTGTCGTGGTCGCTGTACAGTGATCTCCACCAGTGTTAACTCCATCACTTCTCAAGGCTGTTTTATCCGCCAATTGCTGATCCATCGCAAACAGAATAGGGCCTTTCATAATAGCGCTATTACACAACGCACGGAATATCTCACGCCGCCTCACAATGGCTCGAACTCGATCCCAACCAATCTCTCCTGGAGGTTTCAAGTCCCTCGAGGACGTGCCTCGAAAGCGCAGAACTACTAGGTCTACTGCCAAAAGCGCGACAACCACTAATATGGCTAATACTGCCGCTCCCCTCAACAAAGAAAACTCGGCTCCTCAAGCCCCTAAAGATTCCACAAAATCTACCAACAGCTCTTCTAGCAAACGTGTTCCCAAGAAAGCAACGCGATCCACAAGATCCGCAAGCGCGAAAAGGGATGAATTGGTTACCCCTGCCGAATCCCAAGTCACCGAAACGACTTCTCAGTTAATTCCTATTTCTCCATCGACAAACCAGTCGAATGGGACATCTACTAAATGTGAGCACACTGTTTCTTCTTCTCAACTTGTTGACCTTTCGCCTTTGCAAGGAAAGAGTTTTGTTTCGCTAGTGAACCCTTCTGGTGCACCATCCCCTGTATGCCCTGGTAACTGTTTGGATAATACCCCACACGAAGCTTTGGATGTGGCCCATAAAATTGTCACTCCAACGACCAAGGAAGAATCGACTGGCCTAGTAGCTGCATTTGTTGAAACAAAGGATTATGGATCACCATCCACTTTTTTAAACTTGAATTCGCAACAACCTCAAGTTATATTTCCTTCTGCAACCAACCAGGATATCCGTTCTACATCGATTTTCAGTTCTTCTTTTTCTTCTCAGCTTGGTATTCACCAATATGATCCGTCATCTCAACTAGCTTTTGAACTTGGTCAGCATGCATCAACCGCTGTGTTGGGCAATATTGCTACTTCACGAATTCACGACCAGCACCCAGATATACCTTTGCATGTCATTCTGGAGCATTCTCGTTTAGTTTTTTGTCAGAAGTCAAGCATGCCGTCGCAGGTTACTTTAGGAAACTCTTGCTCGGTTCGTACCCGCGAGTTTCAAAAGCTATCTCAGGGCTCTTCGCATGTTACGTCTCAGGGATCCAGTTCCAGCATATGTGCTTCTTTATACTCGCCTGCCGGTTTTCGGCACCAGGCTTTAGGTGTTTGTCGACCCACTACTCGTGAACCAACTCCAGTTGTTCGTGCTGAATGGACACTTCAACCTCTCCGGCAGCTCACTCCAGCTACTGTCACTGATAGGCGCGGTGGTTCAAATTCTCTTTTGCTTCAAGCTATTATTGCTCAAGCTCGGAAACACTCAATTATATCCGCAAGCCTCATCCAACATGGGCCTGCATCCCGATCTACCTTGCCTAGTGGGGGAGTGAGAAGAGCACAGACAGGCACCTATCAGTCTGTCTCTACTCCAGCTCCATATGTTTTTACCCCGCATCTGTCCACAGGTATTGTTGGTGCCACCGGAATACAACCCGCTGGTCCAAGTACACTCTCCCGTCCTATTTCACCGAGTGGTCCAATAGAGGTTGATACTCCGCCGAAGACCGCGCCTGCGGCTAGTCCAATGGAATGTGTAATTTCACCTAGGACTACATCCATGGCTATACAGACTTCTCCGGTGGAAGCTGCACTACCGAAGACTGCATCCATGGCTACTCGAAATCTGCCAATGATTTTACAGGAATATGGCCCACTTAGTTATCGTTGTTCTGCCATTCTACGATGTCCCAATGGTCATTCTGCTTGGTCACAGTCTAAAGTTAGCCAATATATACTAAACAAGCCGCTGACTCAATCCAATCCAGTCACTCCTATCGACCGCAAGAGACCGAGAGCGGAAATCGCATTCGAAAAGGATGCAGATTTGCCTTCAGCAAAACGCCGTGAACTCAGAGCCGCTACCATAGCTCAACATAAGGATCGCCCAGTTGTCCCATACGCGCAGCGTCGCTCCCGAAGAATGGCTCAAAAAAAGACGTACATTGGCGTTCCACTCTTCACCGACCCTAACCCCGCTGATGCAAGTGAATCGCCAGAATCACCACATAGACTAATTAAAGTCTATCGACACCCGTCAAGCATAGCTAATGACAATAAATCGAAAATGGAGTCTTCGGCGGAAACTGAACAAGCTCCTTCTCCTTCGAGAAAGTGGGGCATTCGAGACTTGCTGACTTCTGTTCCGCGCTCTATTTCCCGACTTATGTCGTCGTTTGGAGAACAATCTGAGACCGAAGAGCCGACCACTCCTACTACCACATCGTACAGCACATCTATTCAGCATGCTACTAGCACAGAGATACCTGTTCTTGATATCCAATCTACTGCTGCGCACCCTACTGTCCCAGTCTCTGAGGGTGTTGGCTCAGAACTATGGACAAATACCAATCCGGGACCAACGACAATAAGTCTGACAGAACCAAAAAACTCTCTCTGCAATCTAAGTTCTTCCCTCGTTTCACGGCCAACAAATCGTAACCTCCTTTTCCTACCCCGGAAGGATGAAGTATCGCATGTTGAGCAGTCCCAAGTTTCACTTTCTCTTCCGCCTGTTGGACAAAATGTCAAAGATAACGGCACAACTGCAGTCGCTAAATCGAATGAAATCGTTAAACCAGCCTCAAACTCTGAGCCTAGAAAGAGAAAGCGGTCGCCTTCACCAGACGTGATCCCAAATCCTCCAGGTGTGAGCTATGGCATGGACCTTAGGTACTTCTGTTATAGTTCAGAAAGCGAAGAAGAGGAACTTCCTCAACTAGAGCCCCCCAAGCCCCTCCCCGCCAGAGGCATCCTCAGAGCACGGAAGCGCGTCCGATTTGACGTGAGCCCTCAAGACACCCCGTCGAAGCTTCGGCTTCAGCAGTCTAGGGCCGCCGCCGATCCGTTAACACCTTCGCGCGCACCAATTACTCCAAGCCGCCTCTCGCATGAGGTCGTGCTCGCGGAACAAACAGTCTCCTCACCTGATGCACCAACGAGCCCAGGTTTCGCAGTCCTCACACCCTTCGGGGAGAACCCTCCAACCCGTGCGCCATCCCCTCCCGTCATCATCACAAATACTTCTGGAACATTCCAACTGGATTACGATATGTTTTCCAGTGACGATGACGTCGAGGATGAGGCACCGCATGCCAAGCCAAAAGTGTTTGCCGACACTTTTGTGCTCCGTTGGCCAGCGGCTACTCCCTATGTTCCCATTGGTGGGCGTATGGGAACCGCTGGCTCCGAGCAATTTGGTCGAGAATTCGGCCGGTTGCGAGGTGCGCTCGTCGCTTAGAGAAGAGCAACATGATTTGGGGGTGTTACCTCGTCTTCGCTTTCTTCTTTTTGGTCTTTTAACGTATATTGATTTCTTTTATTTTATATCCCTAATGCCTTTACAAATGCCCGCCTTTGGGCTTGGTGCGTCTGTAGTTGCGTCCCTTCGGAATTCCGGAGTTGAAAGGGGATTTTCTTTCCTGTATATAGTGCTTTGACCCTGGTATTCCTCTGGCGAATACCATCCTTCTGTGGACGCCTCCTTTGGTTGGGATAGTTGTCCAAAGCGACATGACCTTTTGTCATCCTCTTTTACTCTTGGTTTAGCGTTTCCGTTTCTGTAATTTCTTTCTATTTTGATTTTCTAAAAGATAGGATAGCAACATCTAAGCGCGAAGGTCACATCAATGGTAACGATGATCAAATGGGTTGATTTTAAGCATATTTCTGGCTTAATTACGTTTAGAGCAGTTATATTCTCATCAGCGTAGTAACTACTTAAGGCAGCTAACTTCATTACATACCCCATTATCGAAACTCAGTATGGAGCAGAGATCTTTACATTCTATTTCCGCGACCTAATTTTAATTACGGCTTTCCAGTTGGCGAGCAAGAAGTTTTGGACATAAAAGGGCTTAAAGATTAAAGTCTGGTATGAGCGTAGGCCTGGTTAATTGTCTTGGGATATGATAAAGTTACCAAAATCTTGGTCTCTGGCCTGAACAGCAACTTATGTAGCTTCCGAATTTCGATACAATGGCTATGTATATATTATGCACGAGACGCCTGCTATATGTACGTATGGTGTCCTAATCAAATCCTTCGAACTCGGACTCGTCATTGAGTTCTGCTTCCTTAGGTTTAGATGAGACGCTCAAATTGTCAACTTTATGTTTCCATAGTTGGTTATTCCTTTTCTGGAGAGTTTCAAGCATTCCTTGTGTCTCGAGGGCTTTTGCTTTTTCTTCTTCTGTCATTTTTCCCCAGTTTTCTCGATCTTTCCTTGCACGCTTGCGTTCGCGACGTTCTTCTTTTTCGGACTTCTTCTCGAGGGTTTTACTCCATGGAGCTGTGTCATTCGAAGAGGAAGATGGAGCGGGGCGTTTTCGGGGATTATTCACGTGTGTGGTAGTTAACAATGCTTGGCGGTGCCTTTCTCGCTGTTTATCTTTGTAGGAGTATTTTTCCCAGTCAAGGGTTACTCCTAGTGTTTTATCTCCTGTGAATTTCTGCAGCTCGGGCATTTTTGGGAGCTTGAGCAAGCCCCACGCACGACCTGCATCTTCCCAGTCTATATCCGCAATGCGAAAAATGCTGCTGGCTTGATGCTTAGTATAGCTGCGTACCCAACTAACAAAAGCTTTTTGGGCCTTGTCATGTAACGCACGGTCAAGAAGGACAAGCTCCCGGATTTTATTAGCCGTATTGGTTGCAAGAGTGTCAGACAAAGAGAGTGGTGGAGATTCAAGAAGGGATACGGGTGTCTTTCGGATTTCAAGAAAGGGGATGTAATCTTCTTCCCGGCCAGGGCAGAGCAGTAAAACACTTAGGCCTCGACGTCCAGCGCGGCCGGCACGACCGCATCGGTGGAGGTAGGCCTTCGGGTCAGTTGGGGGATCAATTTGAATGACAAGATCGACTAGTGGAATATCTAAGCCTCGAGCAGCGACATCGGTGGTAAGTAGGACGGAGGGCGATATTGAATTAACAAAGCGGGTGAAGTTCTTTTGCCGGACGTTAGGTGGGTGTTTGCCGTGAAGAGGTGTTGTAACGAATAGTTCAGGTAGTATGGATGGCATTATGTGGCTCCAATAGTCCACAGCTGCGCATGTCGAGAAGTAGAGAATTGTTTTCTGGGGAGTAGGATCTATCGAGGAGAGTATCTGCCTTACGGCAGGAATTTTATGCGAAGGACGTGCGAGTAGATACGTCATTTGTAGACTATGGTGACGTTAGCATCTTCTCTCTTCGGAGATTTCATTACGGAGCGTACCTAGCTGGAGTGCGTTTCTCCCCCATGCCGGAAGCTCCTCTTACTTTAACAGCAATTTTCACGGGATTCCGCAAGCCAACCCGAATGATTTGATCCACTGCATCGCTCACAGTTGCACTAAACAGCCCGGTTCGCCTTTGTTTTGGGAGCCGCGCAAGTATTTTTTGCAGGTCATCCTTGAATCCCAAATCTAGGAGCCTGTCTGCTTCATCGAGCACTAGAACTTCAAAGGAAGTCTGAGGACAGTGTACATGGGGGGATGAGAGGAGCTCTAGTAACCGGCCTGGTGTCGAGACAAGCAGATTCGGGGAACGTTTTAGAAAGATGCTTAGATCTTGCGCGGGGGTTGTTGTTCCCCCAAGAAGTAGCTGCGGGACTACCTTCAACGTTGATGATGGATAAGATGAAGGTAAGCTCACGCCATCTCGTGCCTCGCCCGGACATGGAGGTTGTATCGTAGCAGCGGATGGCCCATGGAATGCGAGGAGGGAAAGGAGGACGTTATATATTTGCTCTGCAAGCTCCCTAAAAAAAATTGGTTAGAAGCCTAACAGGGTAAGAAAAGCCGTATAGCGGATTTCTCGTTGCTGGGCTCACCTTGTTGGCGAGACAATGATAGCTCCGACATGGTGCTTTTTAATCGGAGCTTCTAAGCGTAATAGCTTCTCCACGATAGGAATTAAAAAGGCTATGGTCTTCCCGCTACCAGTAACGGCTTCGACAACAACGTCCTTGTGACCCATAAAGAGTGGGATTGTTGACGTTTGGACTGGAGTCATCCGATTGAATCCCATTGACGAAAGAGCATCAAGTATCCATTCTGATAGCGGCGGGGTGAGCGCCTCCCATGAGCGAGAATGAGACGATTGCGACTTGGAAGCCATCGCGGATAGATGCAGCGTCTCTTCCTAGTTGAATCCGGACGGACGCTGGGACGAGAGCAGCTTGTCGTCGTCGTTTAGTTGTTCGTTTCGTTCAAGCAAAATTTCCAAAAGCGGCAAGGCTTGGCAGGGCTGATCACGGGATCCACATTTATGCCTGTGGAGACCGCCCAATGACTAATCGGATAATTTTGCTTGAAATGCGGTAATGCTCTTACTAGCGGTAACATTGCAGATATCTTGCAGGTGTCTGATTGGAGGAAAATTTTGTTATGCGCTAAAAAGCGCCACAGAACTGACTTCTATTGGACAAGAGACACGCACGTTCATTGAAACAATACTGCCGGAATCTACTTCACCATCGCATCTTGACCAACAGGCAATTTTGACAACGACGAAGATCGCCGCCGACGGACCAGCAAACATGGACTGCTAGGAGAACCGCATCCAGCAGTCTGCCTTTCCGCTGCCCCTCCTCAGCCTCATCGCTCACTACTGGCAGTTGCGCAAGGACCCTTGAATGTTAAACATGCGCCCGTGCCTTCCTCGTTTCGATTCACATGTTCTCTAGAAAATCTGAGAAAAGCGCCCGTTGCCGACTTTCATTTTTCTGACGCCCAAAAACGCTTCCTACTGTCCAGTAATCTCAAGTTTGCTAAGCTTATATTTTCATAGCCGGGACCTATTTCCACAAATTTCATTCTGTCCTTGACATGCCTTTCCAAAATGAGGTCCCCGCGACACCACGTGTGATTTCTCCTTCTCCCACTCCTTCGGAACGGTCGGAATCAAAAAATAGCTATCGAGGACCCCTTACTCGTTCTGCATCCGCAAGACGGCAGCTCTCCTCTCCGCCGCCAATTTCGGAGGAGGAAAAGGGTTACGAGACCGAGTCAGGTTCGGATTCCAGCACCGACAAGCGTGCCCGAACTCGATCTCGGAGTCCAATTACAAAGTCGCCTGGGAAGACTCGACGTCGCTTATCGGGCCTAGCTCCCATCAAAGAGTCATCTTCAAAGCCGGAACCCGTGAAGAATGGTTTTCTTTCGCCTACGGGCCATCTCTCGCCCTACTCTAAAACCAAGGACGCCTTTCGCGATCTTTCACGATCACCATCGCCTCTCGGTTTGATTCCTCTCCATAGACACTACAGAAATTTCATTCACCGCCATGAGATTCCCCGAAAGTTGCTTCATGTCTCCATCGGTTTTTTCACTATTGATCTCTACCGCCGAGGCGTCCAGACACTTGAGATTACTCCATGGCTACTTACGGCACTTATCCCGATCGCGGCCACCGACTTTCTGCGGCACCGTTTCCAAGCCGTTAACAAATTATACATTCGATGCCTGGGTGCGCTGATGCGCGAGACTGAAGTCTCCGGCTATAATGGCGTTATTTGGTACCTTCTTGGTGCTTTTATCGTTTTGAGATTCTTTCCCAAGGACGTTGGCGTAATGGGCGTGCTACTTCTAAGCTGGTGCGACACGGCAGCATCGACCTTCGGTCGTCTATACGGCCGCTACACTCCACGTATTCGCAAAGGGAAGAGTTTAGCCGGTACTTTAGCCGCCTGTGCTATGGGAATAATTACCGCAGCGGCCTTCTGGGGATATTTCGTTCCTACCGTTGGGACCTTTGCCAACGACCCGGAAAATTCCTTCATGTTCACCGGAACATTGAACCTTATTCCCGATTCTGCCAAAGGCGCTCTTGAATCGGTGGGAATTTCACGAGGATTCGCGGATAAAGCTGTTATATCTGGACCACTGGCCCTGGGCGTAATGAGCTTGTGGACTGGCATTGTCGCTGCTGGTAGCGAGTTGATTGATTTGTTTGGCTGGGACGATAACTTGACAATTCCAGTATTGAGCGGCGTTGGAATGTGGGGATTTTTAAAGGTCTTTGGGTCTTAAACTGTTTCCTTTCTCTGTTCTCACCCTTTTTAATTTTGCTCTGATGCTGTTGCATGTCCTAGTTCATTGGTATATTCTTTTCTTACTTCCCCTGGCGTATGGCAGTCCCTGCTCTCGTCACAGTTCAAGTGGCCGATACACAATTGAAGATGCTCCTTACTGTTAGTTTCTGACAATATCCCCTTCATATCTTTCCTTTGTCCTTCATATCCCCCATTTGAGCGTGAGTCTGCTTTCCTAGATTTGCATACCTAGCATACCTTTGCATGTACAGTAAATATCCGACTCTCCCACCCTTTTCCCACGATCACATTACTCTTCGAAACTTCACCCTTACATGAAAATTTTATAGTGATACCAGAAACATACCACGTATCATTACTCATATGTCCTTTGCTCTTATGAATATTCTCTTATAAACATTGTGAGCGATTTCTATCTTAAGTACCTAGTTCTGGGGATGTATAGGGTTAAGGAATTTGGCCATATGGCAACATATAGCTTACTTCTACTAAGTGAGATCCAAAATGCTAACCCGCCCTATGCGTTTCTTTTCTTTGCTTGGCTCGGTTGAACTCGGGGGCTTATCACTAGGATTTGTGAACGAGGTATCATCAGGAAGAGCGCCCGGTTCATTTGACCAGAAGCCGCTCTGGATTTTGATGTCTGCGAAATTGATATATGCGGGCTGTTTCCCGGGTGTCTTTGTCTCTATGAGCTGTGCGGGCTCCTTGTCATGAATGGAAAGCTCTGGGAATCCGGTGGCAAGTGACGCTTCCACGGCAGCAATGCTTCTTCCTTCATGCAACGACCCTATATTATGTTGTGATGACTTCCTTGTCGGAACATCTATTTTTGTGTCAAACGGGATATCCGGGACAGCCTGAGAAAGCTTCGGGTTGAATGGTTTCTGGTTGTTACATGAGGCCGTTGACGGTTTGCTTAGGGTCCCAGACTTGAAAGCCTTGGATTTAGGCTTCGTACGGCTTGCTTTCACGTTTCTATCAGCCTGGGGCGGGTTTTCATCGGAAGAGGAAGAAATCGTAATATATTTCAAGTCAATCTCTATTCGATCCATGGCTCTGGAAAGAGAATGTGAATCGTTAGAATCGTTTCCTGGGCTTGATGAAGGCGGCAATCTACCTTCGTCAGTGTCTGCAAGAGCCATGGCTGCTTCGATGTCACTTGAAGTCAGGGCACCGAGTTCCCTTGCGAATTTTGACTCCTTGGAGAGTGGTGATGCCCCAGCCTTTGAATTCCGGACAGCAAAAGCAGCACAATCGGCGATTGTCTTTTGTGTACGGTTTCCAAAAGCCTGATGACTTGTGCTAGAAGTAAAATCACTCTTATGTTTTTCGCTTGTAGAGACGCCCACTTTCCCGGCGCCTGGAGAAGGTTTTGTCTGGGCTTTCAAAACAGTTCCATACCGATGAAGAGCCCCCGGCGCCATTTCAGCGTCGACGACTTTCTTTGTTCTCCTGGACCCTTTAGAAGCCTGCGAGTTTTTCCGCTTTTGCTCGTCGTACCACCCGTTTACCGCGTCTGGCATCCCTATTGCTACTAGAGCCTCAAAGATCCAGAGCATTTGTTCCTTTGTCGGGTCATATGACATTCCTCTTCGGACGGCATCGAGCCACTCAATCTGATCGTCTTCGTCATCCGTTTCTGCAATGTCGACGGCCGCATCAAGACTTTGTGCTTGCGGTTGAGGCTTTGAATCTAATTCCAGGTCTAAACCTACAATCTGAGCTGGGACGAATTGCAGCTTCAATTCTGCCAAGCCATCCATGGCGAGATTCTCTTTTCTGCCGCATATCTTGAATAAAGCGGTATCTTGGTTACGAACACGCAAATAGTAGCATATGAGCGAAGGTGTAATTTGTTTGATAAAGCGATACGCCCCAGTAAGGTTCTTCCAGCCAAGTTCATCAGAGACAAACTGCCTAAGGGCATTCACCTCCAGCTTCTGGTCCCATGACAGGTTCCGAAGTTTCTCAATGTCTTTTTCCGACGACGTTACAGGGTGAACGTAATCAAACACGACTCGTAGGTCAGGGAAGTTTTCCGGAACGCGGACAGATTTGTGTTTAGACTTAAAATAACCACTTTCGTTTGTAGATAGCTCGTAATTCAATCTTTCCCTCCATTCGCTTAAACTTGAGGTCAAATCCTTTGGGTTGCTCACAATAATCCCCAGCAAATCAGCGCCAAACCCAGCACGTGCGATTTCAGCAGCTAGCTTGGGTCCGCATTTCAATACTCCACGAGGTAAGTAGTCGCCACCGCTAAGGAGCGCGAACAATACCATGCCCCCAATATCAAACGAGACATTAGTGCCTGGGCCGTCGCGTCGATACACGCTAACATGAGTTGCCGCACTCTTCGATAGCCTTGAAAAGTTCATCAACGTGACTCTAGACCCAAACATGATGGTGTCTATATCATTGCTCATAGCCGCGTCGACCACACCCGTCATTTCTAGCTTTGCACATTCCGCTTCTGCTTCGCCCGGTGCATCATGGCAGTGGAAACCAAAGAGCTCAATAAGACGTCGTGACGAGCGAATAATATATCCCCCAGCATTGCTATTCCTACTAACCAGCTTTCCTCGCTTATATTCTGGGCGTCCAGGGCCGTCAAACACGAATATTGGGTGGATAGGCAATGCTACGAGCCTGCACAGCCGATAAAAGAGCGCTCTAAGTTCCGGATTAGAGCCACCTTGGGCTGCTTGAGCCTGGAACAACCAGATCGACACATCAATTGCTATTCGGATAGGCCTTGAAGTGCTTTTAAAGTGGTCAATCGCAATTTTAGCCAAGGAGAGCCGATCTCCAGACCCGAGTTCTTGCGCCAGACTTTACCAGTGTTAGTTTCCACTGTAATAACCATGTGCTAAATGCTTAATATACCAAACTTACCCAGGGATCCCCATTCATGACTTGGATATCAGCAACATTGTAATCAGTCCTCTAAGTCGTGTGATGATGATGCTCTGCCCCTTTCGTGTTCTCAGGCAAACTATTTGTTATTCTGCCAACACTGACCGCCAAGCTAACTACCAGGACAACTCTGTAACTCTCTTGGACCCCATCATGCCCCCATGAGATGCCAAATCACCAGGTATTCATGGAGGGCTGTTAATGATACTGAGAATAGTGAGTGGCATCTCCCTTGTAATAAACCTCCTACTACAAATTACTTGTGGTTGAGATGTGTCGCGCTTATTGACGAGCAAAGTGTCGATCCTCTTGCAGCTTGTGGTGAATAGAAGCCATAGACCGCCTAACTTAAATATATTTGATGCTAATTCTGTAATATTTAATACTGTAGGTGCTGCTGTTGTATTGGGCTGCAAGCCATGCTCTTCTGCCATAGCGTTTGGATGAACCCTCCTCTGACAGAGGATAAGTCCAATTGAACGCCATGGCGACCGTTTCCTCCTCGTCTTCCGGTATAGACAAGCGACAGGCTGCAGCTGATTTACGAACCAGCCTACGATCTTCCCGGGCGAATGTTCCGGCATCCCCTCATAGTCCTTCGCAGCAATCAGGTCGAACGTACTCATACACCGGATCGTCACCAGGATCGTCCTTTCGGCACGAAGAAGATTCTATCATATTAGAAATTGGCTCGCGATGGTTGCGCGCTGGCTTCGAAGGCAGCAGCAGCCCGACGTGCGTGGTAGGATTTGGCCCGGAAGAAGGAAGACGGGTTGGCGATTATCGAGGATGGATCAGTAGTGCGAACCAAGATATGCTGAAAGGAACGATATTGCCTACAAAAGCCGGGGATTGGCTGACAAGCTATGAGATCTGGCGCAAAGATATTCGAGGAATTGATATGGGACTCTTCGAAGACAAACTTGAACGGGCCATTCGGGAACTATACAACAAATACCTGCTAACCGACGCTGGGTCATCGCGCCTCGTTCTTGTGCTTCCGTCAATTGTACCTCACGTTTTACTCTCTTCCCTCTTGTCCACTATATTTCACCGTTGGAGATATCCCACTATCACCTTGCTCTCATCTTCTGCCATGGCCGCTGTCGCTGCTGGTGTTAGATCGGCACTTGTTGTAGACATTGGTTGGGAAGAAACAACAGTTACTGTCCTTTACGAATACCGGGAAGTTCAATCCAAGCGGAGTACTCGCGCTATGAAACTCTTAATGCAACAGACTGGGAAGTTCTTGACTCGGGCTGTCGGGAAAGAAGAAGATTCAACCGCCGCAGATGATGATACCATAGCGGTAAGCGTCGATTTATGTGAAGAGATTTTAATACGATTGGCATGGTGCAAAACTCGAGGCGAGGCCCAGCGGCCATCAGTAGTGGAGGAACCAGAAGGTTCTGGCCGAATGCCCATCCTTGACAATGGCAATACGGAAGCTGAACTATCAAAATCAATATCCCTACCTTTGCCTATAGGAAATACGGTTAGGCATCTAGATGTGCCATTCTTAAGCTTTTCGGACTTGGTAGATAAGGCGTTGTTCGCAGCCGGAATTTCCGAGCGAGATTATGATGATGAGGACAATCCACTGGATATGCTTGTTTACAACACCCTGCGCTCGATGTCCCCTGATGTACGGGGAACTTGTATGTCCAGAATTATCTTCGTCGGGGGTGGATCAAGCATCCCAGGCATACGTCAAAGGATAATTGAAGATGTAGACACCTTGATCAGAAGCCACCACTGGTGTCTGACGCGAGGCCGAATAGTTGAGAAAGCAACCAGGCCTTGCCAGAAACAGTGCATTCATGAGCAGAAAGCAAATATCGATCCGTCCGCCAATGAGGTTCATATCAAAACATCTGAGCAATTACCTGATACAAGTTTTATTGATGAGAGATTTCAGCAAAACAACAAAGATTCTCAACGCCATGTACACGGGATCCTTCGACAAGTGGATTCTTTGGGATCGTGGGCTGGTGCAAGCCTGGTCTCGAGCTTGAAAGTTAAAGGCTTGGTTGAAGTCGATCGCGAAAAATTCCTTCAGCATGGACTCGCCGGTGCTAATCGGGATCATAACATAAACACGGTGGTGGACCGAAGATCTGGCTACGGGTCAAGCATGGCAAGATCCGGAGGTGATCGATCTAGTTGGACGCTTGGAGAGTGGGCATAGCCGCATCTTCTGGAATTCTTACAGTCAACAGTAATGCTGTGTTTATATCCTGTCCTTCACCAGTGTTACTATCCAGTCAGACTCTCTTTGTCCAGACAGGAGTGACTATGTGTCCGGGTGAGATTTGCGTAAAATCTCCTTTATTTGAGTTATCTATTAAACAATTAGTTTCAAAAGGTGATAGCCATGATCAGTTCATCGTCCAGCCGACCTCCCAGACAGGATCTCACGGTGGCCAAAATGCCATTGTTATTTTACCCTGTTGTCAAAGGACAAAAGAGAGGCTTGTTGCGGAAGTTAGCGCGAACACAGGTAATTGGAACGTGCTGAAGATTGAAGTGAAAGAATGAAAGACAGGCCTTTTCCAACACACGCTTCCCCAGCAAGCGAGGCGTGGCATGCCCTTTCCATTATTCACCTCACTTCGGGATTTCCCTCCATGCCTAACATTGTAACACTTCGGTATACCTTAGTGACGTGAAGAGAAAAAAAATCCTACTGCCCTTCACGGTGAATGAGCTCGTAAAGCTCCCTTAACTTTGTATGCTTTCAAAGTAGCTTAGGCCTTAAGCAGGTGCTCTGTGCTTGAGGATTTTCTTAGATCCTTCTTCTTTCCCAAAAATGCGTCGAATGAGCTCATTCGTGCAGGGACTTCGCAGAATTTCAGGATCCCCACTACCCAGCGAGAGAACACCATCCCCAACTTCTCAACGCTCTTCCAGTGCTGACTACTTGAGCGTCAATATGTACATGGAGGGTTCATCAGCTGGTTCGAATCGAAAAGAGAGCCAGTTCCTGTTGAATGACATTCTATCTTCTGCGGATCATGAAGCGCTGCCCCTCCCAACCACGCCGTGCGATCCTCTCCCAGATGACGCTCTCAAACTAGAGGGCTTGCTCAACTACCATATTGGCCAGCTCGAACGGATCAAGCGAGAAATTCAAGACCACAATGATTCTATTGAGCAACTGACATATACTTTATACGATCTGCGCAGACAAGAGGGTCTCATGCATGCTGCCGGATGCTTATATGCCCGAATTCAGGGTTTAAGAAACACGAGAAATCGCCTGGCAAAATTTGTTATGTTTCATTTGCAGGAGCTAGAGAGAATTGAAGAAACTAAGCAGTCATTGGATATTAAACAGCGCGGGGATTGGAGAAAGTCAGTTGCTCTGTCATGTTGTACTTTTCCGGTTCAAATCCGCGAAGCTAATTTTATCCACTTTTGTAGACTCAGGGGTGTCCCATCACATAGGGAGTGGAATGCTCTGTTCTCGGTTTGACCCTTCGTCGGATACGGAACCTTTTCCATGATTTTACGGTTTCAGACTTCACACCCAAAGTACCACATCCAGGTGGTTCTTTGCTAATTTTTCTTTTTTTTATGGCAAGGCAAAAAGGGCCTTCAGGTTTATGCCTCCCGTTTTGGGGCACGCTATGTGGTATCTTTCTAGAAGTTGGTGCGCACGGGATTGTTCTTCCTGGCTAGGTTTGTGGGTTAAGGATTTCACTATTGGGCTAATATGCCGGACAACTGACGACGGCATTCGCGTTCTAGAGGACGACTAATGACAAATGATTTTGAAAATACAAAGTTGCATGGTTATGTGTGTATGGCATTTGAATCGCGAGGTCATATCGCGTTATCCTATGTTGTTCCCAAAGTTCATAGGAATGAGTCCTACAGTAGCTACTAACCCCGAGCCTCTTTTCTCGGAGCTAATCATGTTGAGAAAACGCAATGAAGGGGAGCCCTCCATTGACAATAAGAATAATAAAGGGTATTGAACACGAAGATACCTTCATGTGGTGTAATTGTAAATGACAAAAAGCAAGTTGGTTAGCCGTATAATCCTTCCTCCAGACTCCTAGACGTTCCGACCAGCCCCTCCTTCGCCAAAAAACGTGTCTAACATTACACCGTTGAAAAGACGTAGTTAGCCCAGTTAATTGCAGGGGCAGTGGCAGGCCCAAAGATTTGGAACGGTAACTGGCCCCATTGCGGATTGTTGATCCCATCAATCCAACCCTCCGGTTCAATAACAATACAGCCGTATTTTTGTACGGTATCGACGGGTTGAGTCATATTCCCCGTATTTTGTTGATTATTGCGTTGAACTTGGGACGGCTTGACCGGCAAAGTTCCATTTTGATTGTTGCAGGTATAGATTTGGACTGCCTTTTGATTGGTAGTGACGATCATGGAAATACCGGTGGTGGTGGAGGTCACATTGAGAGCCTGGATCATGGTTTCGGGGGAGGAGGTCGGGTCTGAGGTGTTTGTTGGCCGATCGATGATGAAGCATGTATCGTACCCCGTGCAGTTGTTACCGCAGAGGCCAGCTGTCGACTGGATATCTTGCCCAATTGATTTGGAAGATGTGAAGTCGAGGGCTCCGTTGTTTGTGCTTTTGACATCCGCAATTTGCCCGGTTGGAATTAAATGGGAGTCCGTTGGGATATATCGACTGGAGAGAGGAAGTTGAAGGAACGTGTTGTTGAGAATGTTCGGCTCCTTGAAGGCGTTCAAATTCCAATAGATGTGGTTAGCCAGCATAACCGGTGTCCTGGCTGTCAGAGCAATGGATACGGTCCTCGTGGTAAGCTGAGGTTCGTTATTTGGACCTGAGGAGCTGACTGTATAAGTCGCTATGTTGATCACCTCGCCTGGGAAATTCTCAAACCCAGGATCGACGAGAGTGAAAGTTATGGAGTTGGAGGTATGATTAGTGACCTCCCAGTTCCGTTGATCATAGCCAACCGTCCCGCCATGCAACGTTTGAGTATTGTTAAACTCGTTTGAGGGGATGTGGTATGTCACACCATCCAGAGTAAACGTGCTATTTTTAATTCTGTTCGCATAGCGTCCAACAATAGGACCGATATAGGCATTGTTTGAAGCAACATTTGCGACGTACTGGGCCGGATTATCAAAGCCGACCACGACGTCCTGCTGCTGGCCAGATCGGTCGGGAACAAGCAAAGACATCAACCGTGCGCCATAAGGAATAAATGAAGCTCTGATATTGGTTGCAGAAATGGTAAAAATCTGCAATGATGCAGAAGTATTAGAAGGTGGTCCGGTGGGAGCGGGAGCTGGTGCTGGCAAAGGCGCTGTTCCTGTAGGCCCAGGAGCCGGAACTGTAGCATTAAAGCTCGGTGGCGGTTGTGCCACGACCGCAAAGGCGAGCCCCAAGGCTCCGATGAGAGTCGAATAATGCATTGAAATAGCTGAGGGAGTTTCGATGGAAGAGAGTAGGAAACGGTGTATATGATGGGAGGCACTCTATATTACTTGGCATATGTATAGAGAACTGCAATAAGACTCAAGAGGCGGGGTTATATATACCTTCTTTCTCTCATGTCATCATAATTTTGACGACGTCACTGACTTACCATGGCGTAGGAGGGAAGCTCAAGCAGCAGCGAAAATACACACAAACTGTGCGCCGGATGAAGCACCGTTACTATCCCGATTAGAGCTGGGGAATGGACCATGGATGCGTACAGACTACATAATGTAACATCGTAGCATACTTCCTGTGGTATATGAGTGTTTCCACAGGCTAAGTTTCAAAGGAACGTTTTGATCCATAGAAATGAATCATACGTTGCACCCACCTCTTGACCAGCATAGTTGATCCATCGTTCGGGTTGTACTGTAGCTCTGGAGGCTTTCCACTGAGGGACGGACCGTACCACGAAAGGCTAACAAGTAAAAGCACTCGCATATGTCATTAGCAACTATGTACTGCACAAAGTGCAGTTGCGTGTCCGGAATCAATTTTCCATTTAATCATGCGTGGCTTCAAGTTGTAACTATGGATTGCAAAGATAGATTGCTAAACAAGAAATAGATAATCGAAGATGGGGTGATTGCTCTTCGCTGCCGCGGATGTTTATCGGTTGATGGCGGCGAATTTTAGTGTGGTGGGGCTTAAAGATCGGGCCGATGTGGGTCCGAGAAAAGAGAGTGCGGCTGGCCATTTACACTAATCCTAGACAGGCTAGGTCGCATTCATGTTCGGATATTCATTTATCCGAACAAGTGTTTTGGTTCGTTACATAATCGGTGCAAACATAAACAAAGCGCACAAGCCATCCCTGACGACTCTCCAAAGCTCAATCAAGTTCAGCGGTTTGAGGAGTAAGAAGGCTTGAAGTTACAAATGTTAGATTATTGGGTCGCGCCTGAATGTCGGGATAAAATTGATGTACCTTGCGACTCAGCCTAGGTCGCGCCCGATGGAGTATATCTTCCAACTTTTGCTGCCCGCTGCCCCCTCCGCTCTGGTCGCGATTCCCTATCGTTGCTCGTCATTGCTACCGCTGGGGAGAGAAGAAAAGATTAGGTATTCCAATGGGTACTCGAAGCAGTAGTTCCTCTCCTGACCCGCTGGGTTATCCCGGTGACCCTGACTTTCTCCTCTCGTCCGCCACGAAGCCATTTTCCCACCGGAGGCTGAGCATGACACCATTCAAGTCCCGAACCCCGAGAACGCCGTGGTCCACCAAAAGCAAGATCAAGAGCGTAAACAGTACACGGTCAATCAAATATCCAGATATAATCCTGCCGTCTACACCGTCAAAAGGGGACCGCTTCAACCGGAGATCACTTTCCCCAACCAAAACTACTATGCACTCGGAGAGCAATATCAGTCCTTGGCGCATTCGCGTGACAGTAGAAGCTGAACGCGACGAGGAAGAGGAAGGCAATAAGTCTGTCCAAAGCAGAGTTGGCGACTGGAAAAATGGCGACACGTTGAAGGTACCTCTGAAAAGCGGAGCTTCATCGACAGAACAATCACCGAAAAAGCGACCCCGTAGGGGAAGAAAATCTGACGTATCCACACGGGTGCCTACCCCAGGAAGAAAAAGGCCCGCTGGACTTTTCGATGGTATATTAGACAGCGCACGAAAGGCAAAAAGAGGAAGGCCGAGAAAATCTTTACAGCCGGTTGACGAAAACACGCCCACCCGCCATAGCTCGCCTGCAAAATCTATTGGAGATTTGCCTAGTGCAGATGATCCCTTTTTGGATATTGCCCAACGTGGGGTTGATGACACCATGAATGAGCTTATAACACATGCCTCTTCGCACCAAACAGCACAGCATGACCTAGTCGCTCCCACGACCCAAGATGGCAATTACTCACCGAAAATTACCCCAATGAACGACAAAGGGATAGCATCGGATAGCAGAGAACAGCTAAATGCCCCTGAAGTTTCACCTGCACATGGAGATGTTGGTTTATCTCCGATCAACGTAACATTCGCTGGACATACTCCTAAGCCTAAGTTTCGTCTCTATCCGACCCCCACATCATCATCTCAATTAGGAGAAGAACCCTTAGATTCCAGGAGCGCTCATTCGACAGTTTCTCAAAACGATATGACAAAATCGAATGCTGAACGTATTCCGGACCCAACCAACGAGCATAGAGAATTCGACTCTATCATGGAAAGCGAAGGCTTTAGCATGGTTTCGCTGAATTCGTTGCCCACTGCGAAACAAAAGCTCATCCTCTCACTGCAACGGCCTTTGGCGAGACCTACCGTTACTAATGACCTTTTCGGCATGGATTTAGGGAAACCAGATACAGTGACGGCAGTTTCAGAGGAACGTATTTCCACCTCTGTCAGAGAACCTAGCCCCAAACCTTCTTCGCCTAACGCTGAAGCTACGTTCGGAAGGTCACTGACGAAGAGGAATGGGTTACGAAATCGTCAGACCCAACAGTTTTCTGTTGACAACGTTAGCTCACATAACCCGGTATCGCTGGCGGTTCCAGTTGTGCGAGCGCGGGCTCCCCGTCGTAGCCCCCTTGTTAGACTTGCGCGGATCATTAGAGTTGGAATCTCATTTCAAAGAATCCTAAATCGCAATTGGGGACTCCTCGATCTAAAAGGTAATGCTAATAATGCACGAAACGAGGGTCCAGAAACTACAAGGCAACGACTAGATGAGTTGTTCCGCGATTTCAACGCAAGTACTCGAGCAGAGTTGTGTGCTGCATTACGTTTCGGAGAACAGCTAGCAAAAAGAAATAGGGAAGTCCATAAACAACAGCAATTAGCAGCAACCCGAAATGTCGATCATAGTTCCGATTTTGGAGACGTGCAGTATCCTGTTCTCGACATCGCGGCGGATGGGCAATCGGACTCGGCGGCATCCCAGGACGAGGATGACGGCCTTGCTGCTATCCAGGCCGAAGAGGAGGCTCCCCGCGATGAAAATCGGACCGAAAAAATAAACTTAGAAATGTCTAAACGCGAAATCCAATGGCAGCGTGAAAGGGAAGCTATCAGCCGCCAAATCGATGCGGCAAATGCAAGCCAAGTGATTATCATTGATAGCGACAACGAGGAGCAATTGGCATCTCAACCTCCAGGTTGCCAAGATGAAGGAATGCGAAGCGACCCTGGAAATCGAACCGCTGCGGAGGATGATGACTATGAAGACATTTGGCAGCAAGAGGCTCGGGATGGCGCCATTCATTCGGATTCGCCGTCTTTTGCTGAAGTTACCCACGACGAGACCGTTCATCCCCGCAAAATCACCGGCCCTAGCAAGGCAAGCGTGAATTACGACCAAGATAGAGGGCCACTCCCCGAATTATCTTGGTCAGTTCGTGGGAATAAGTATCCAATGTTGTCTCTTGGAAAGTCTCAATTGGCAAAGTACAGAGATAAAGATTTCGAATTTTCATCTTTAATAGGGACACCTGAGAGCTCAACGAAGAGGTTCTTCCAAGGCGGGACGGTACCACACACCATAAGTGGTACAAATAGCCCAAATGTTTTGCCAAACGAGGAGAATTTACAACAGGACTCCAAAGCCGTGGTAGCTGAAACCAAGATTGCAGAAGATCCTCAACAATTCGTACATGCGCCATCCCATTCAAGCGGCTCTATTTCGGAACTTCCTCCTCCCCCTTCTTTGAAATACACGGGTAGTGACATCATGACGAACGAGCAAGAGTCAACATTTGAGCATTCACCTAGACCGTTAGCCTTTGAAGTAGATCAAATGTCGCCCAATGTAAGACATCCCAGGGATAACGTTGAAGACCGATTTGAGCCAAATGAGGAAATTCGCAACGATTTGGGCATGAAAGATATCAACGACATTTCTCCAGACGTCCAAAAGCAAGGTCCGGTTGTCCAGTCCTGGTTAAATCGACTGTCGAGTTTTGCACCAAAGTGGTTCGCAACACCGCATTCCACGCCATCCAATATAAGCCACCATCAAATACCTCCTGATCAGGTTGAACAACGCATACACAAGGTCTCCTCTCCTCTTGACGTTCAAGAACCATCAATTCAAGCCGATCGGTCATTAGCCTCAAGGCACACAGCTACAACAAAAAGGCGATATGATAAGCCATTGGCGCTTTCAGGTTACTTTACTGATGATCATTACGTTGCACTGCGCCGGGTTTACCGAGAAGCGAAAAAGTTTCCGCATCTACTTTCTTACATTCCGACACCTGAGCGCGATGCAATGCTAGGTAAATGGATGTGGTCAGTGGATGGACATCATCATCGACAGGTCACGGAGATCCAACTAGCAATTGTTGACAGGTTCAGGAGAGAGTTGGTTGAGGCAAGCAGAAGGCGCGGCGAGTCTGATAACCTAGAATGGAGCGAGGGGGATATCCTCTGGCGACTTTTTAGTGTCATTGTTGGGGAAAAGATCAGGGGAGAGAGAAAGAGGCAACAGGCCAATGAGGATAATATTGAGAGACATGCGGGAAGGGAGGTGCTAGGCACATTGATAGCATGATGATTGTCAAACCCTCTAGGATTGCGACTTTTTGACATCGGTTCTTCGGTTATTTCGATTCAGTATATCAATATAGGGTTGTTTTGGAAGGCTTCTTTGGCGTGCTCTTGCAACTTTGAATTTGCTGCTTAAGTTCCTTATGGGTCTTGGTGATGTTGGGATAGGTACGTGTATAACGATTTTGATGACCAGGGTTTCATGATATTTTTTTAACTATGGCACAATGCCCATGCGCCTGATTTTATTCCTTGTACATATTAGTTGAGATACCAATTCTGGATTGTGCTATTCTCCCCTTGTGCTAGTTGTGTTTGTCTGCAAATTTCCTTTGTATATCTGTTGTACATGTATGAAACATTCACTTCTTCTCAGTTGTAAATACGAATATTATGGCTGACATTGAAAATTGGTCTTTATTTCCCTCTCTTGTTGCTTTGTATGGCATACTCGAATTCTTGGATTGGAATAGTATATTGTTGGGGAATGAGTATCCTGAGTGGAAAGGCTGGGGAAGCAAATGCAAGATGTAGTTATGCTAGGATGAGCAGATATCGGGGTCAAAGCGGCGGAAGTCTCAAGAGCTATATAATTTCTAATTCTTGAGCTGATCGCTTGACGCTTTTCGCGTCCCGGGGGGAATGAAAGCTGCATATCGGCTGGCGGAGGGGATCTGATCGCAGCAAGCATCGTCCATAAATTCAGTTGAACAGCCACATTCTCCGACACGATAATTAACACAGGAACAGAGGGCCAGGTTTGAGAGATTCGTTTACATTCTAACGGGAAAACCTTGGCTAGTCGGGCTCAATGCTTCGAGAGAACAAGACTCACGCTGCGGTTTCCATAGGTTATCCGGGGATAAAAATTTTTTTATCCTAACTGGAGAACGAGCAGGGGCGCTTAACTACATAAGTTAATCTGAGTGCAACTTTGCCTGGGCTTGGGGACGCGGACAAATACACACCCTTGCTCTTCGTGCCATCCAACGGTGCCCTAATATCTCTTGCGGTTGCAGTTGACACGCATTTGTTCCCCCAAGGATCAAGATTGCGTCAGCAGCTGAATCAAACGAACCTGGTTTCCCTCACTCTATCTCAATCTTGACAATGCAAAAGCTAGGGATTTACAGGGACCGAATTGGGAACTATGCTATTTGTCTTAAAAATAGGCCAGGTTTTGGATATCGTGATTTTACGGTTGTTTCGAGTTGTATATATATATATATATATATATTCTTTTATTTATCTATTTTTTGGTGTCATTGGACGCCCGCTGCAATTTGAAGCACCCGACAAGGCTTTCCGTTTTCTCAGTTATGGGACGCATTGTGCAGATTCGTATTTAGACGGTCTAACATCAAACGAATAAGTATCTGTAGAGAAGTCTGGGGATTGTTGGTTTGCAAAGACATCGAAAAAGACAACTTTTTTTGTTGGCTTTTGATACGCATTGGCATCAGTTGGACAGTGTGTTGGAGGATTCTGGAATATGCAACTCTGGGAGGCTGAGTGGGATCCAACTGATATAGCTACTCCAATGGGTGAATTGGAGTCAAAAGATGTGCCAGGAAGCCATATGGTCATTTGTACTGGATTCATCAACAGAGTGATTGTCATATGCTGGTCAGAAGCGCTAGGCATCTATTCATTCAGGGGCAATGATAGTGTGTGTGAATGGAACAGAGAGACCTGCTTTTGCCTTCAATCACCAGCATTCTCGCTTCCTGCAACGTCAACGTAAATGAAGAGGTTAATCCTTACACTTTTTCAGGTTGACAAGAAGCCGACTAGCGATGCCTTAGAGCCCGCAGTGTTTGGGAATTGACTACTTACTATGTTTGGAGTAGTTATAATTATTAATTATATAGCTTCCAAGGCTTTCTCGCATTGACTGACCAAGGATCATCAAACTAACTGCACTTGCATGCATCGTTCTGCACATAAAATTGAAGGCAACCCCTGGGCCCGTACAACCAGTTCCTCTCTTAACCATAAGCAGCTATCTAATCCTAGTGGGACATGCGTCCAGTTTGACGCTGTCTTAGCGACCCTGTCTCTCAGCAACGTTGCTTTAAATCAGCTCATAGACTTTCCATGGGCTATCCAGAAGTTTGGAGACCATGCCATATGGAGGAGACATACATATATCAACTGCCAATTAGGGCATAGGTGCAGGATTTTAACAGGCTCTTGTCTGGCGAGCGTCCAATCAACACATTGGAGGAAGTTGGCCAGGTGTGAAGACGAGTGTTGATAGGTCAATATGTACTGGATATGCCCGCTTATCCCAGGAGCTTTCTATCCAGTTGGATAAAATATTGCTTAAGGATCTTTGATGTGCCGTCTTCAAGGATCAAAAGCGCCTGGGATGCTTTTAAACTGAGCACTTCGATGTCAGGCTATCAACCCAAAACTAATAATGTGTGAGAGAGCTCAACGCCCGATGGCTGAAATGGGCAACTGAAAATAAGCCAACAGTTATAGTTAACTATGCGCGTGCGAATGGGAAAAGTCCAACATAGGTTCTAGACTATTAGAACCCTTGACTGTTAAGTTTGCAGGGCAGTAATTTCGCTGGAGCCAATAATAATTTGTATGGATAGGAGAAGCATTTTAGCAGTCAGGAACGGCCTTAGGCTCAATGAGCGAATTCGATTGTTGTCAAGGATGTTTTCCGTGGTTTACGGAGTATTATTTGTTGACTCTCCGTGCTGCTCGCTTGTTATCGTAGCTGATGGAACCGTACCCTTGCGATAGCCATGGGACGCTCACTGCGCGTGGTTAAAGAACCCAAGAGATTTCGAGCCGTCCACGCTATAATGGTCTTCTCTCAACGACCATTAGTCCCTTTGGATTTTTCTTTGTTTCAATTGAATTTTGAAGCCAGGCTTTGATTGTCTAAGACCCAAGGAAGCCCGATTGTGAAGCAACCCATCGACGTGTTCTGAGAACCAACTATTAAGAAAGGCAGCCCATTGGTGCTTTTGCACATGGTTTATTCGGAAATTACTCATCCAAGGATAGTTCCATTTTTGGGATCGAGTGGTGCGGGAAAAGAAAAGGGGCCTGTTGTGGCTTGATGTAGCCAGTCCGCAAGCTAATGAGCTAGTCAGCCAATTTTCAGTTAGTTGCAGATGGTGAATTCTCTCAGGATGGCGGACAGGCGTCCCTCGATTTTATTCGCTAGCGAGCTCTGTCTCTCTGCCTCTGCCTCTGCCTCTCTCGGACTCTCTCCCTTTTCCCCCCTTTTACAGAGTCTCCTCGTGCCAGAAAAACCGGAGAAGACATGGGCTTGTGCTCTTATTTGTGCCAGGCCTAAACCCAACTCCCCTATCCAAACAACTGCTGGCTGCTGGCACTGCTGACCTGACCGACGTGCAACGTCAGCCCTACTCCGCCGACAAGGAAACATGGGGTACGGTCGACTTGGGACTTGGCTTTTCATTATTAATGGCTGCGATCTCGGTTGGTTGAGGCCCGTCGCAAAAGCAAGACCAGCCGGAACCGCAAGACGTAATAACTTCAACATAGTTGACTGGGTTTAGAATTTGTGACCATGATGTCGGAGTTTTCTCTCTGTCGTTCGCAGCACACGGCCACTTATCCGGTCAAAGAGACGAGGGCAGTTCTCGCGTCCTGTCCTCCAACACGCAATGTAGCTCATCCTGTGAAACAACCCAAAATGCCGGATAAAGGTTCGTTCCTCTACTCCGTACATGTTTGTACGTAGATATATGCATCTGGTACATGACTACTGACGTATGCTCGCTTGTTTACTGCTAAATGTGTAGCGTGTTTCATGGCCAAAAGTTTCTTGTCCCACGAATGTCGTGTTAGCACCGTTTTCCAAGCCAAGTCGCTCCTGATATAGCCAGTGGATAATCTATCTTTCGCCTTGGCCCAATCGCTCTAGCGATGTTCGAGAAGAGACGAAGAAAATCGTGGGGAAGATGGCGTCGAGGAGGGGGTCTCAGTAACAGTCAGGGATCTTCCTCGTTCTCTTAGTGGGTGACGGTGGGCTGAGATTGGACAAATCAACAGCCAAGGGTAGTGAGGTTTCATTGCCATCCCTGCCGCATGGTATGACTGGCCTCATGTTTAATAATATCACAAGCAGTTGGTCTGCTCGAAAGGTCGTATAGTGGTGATCATGGCGCTTCCTATTGTACGTCGGTCGACCAAGGATGCCCGGGAACAGACACACTCGGGAGGAGGCGAGGCGAGGGGGGAAGGGAGAAGCGAAGAAAATCGCGGATAATAATATGCCATCAATCCCTCTCTCCCACGCGACATTTCCTTTTTCACTAAAATCACAAAAGAGAGTTCTTGGGCGCATGGGTCACCTAGTTTGCATTCTAAGGCGAAGCACTCACAATCGCGCAATGCCATCAAGATGTCCCAGATAGCCTCCCAGTGGTGGCCGGACGCGCGAGTTGATGCCACTGTCTCGCGTGATTACATCTTGAACACTCTCGATCCTGCATTTCATCGCCGCCTCGATTGCTACCTCTCTTTTGGTGAAAGTCTGACAGACGATACTTATATCACCTGGATTCTCGAAAGGGCACGCAAACTATACCTCGTCCTCTTGGAGCTCAACTTTCAGGACCGGATTTTCCATCTCATTGACCACGGCTACGATGATGCTGACCTCCCAATCACCAGAGAAAATACGGAGAATCTTCGTCTGTCCCCCGCCGTGAAGGACGTCTTCTCTAACCATAGGTTTGCCGGTATCCAGCGGCGGTTTCTGGTCAGATCCATCCTCGAAGGTGAGCATACGATATACAATGGCGATGAACAGGTACCCTTGGATACCTCGAATCAACAAAAGCTGCCCATAACCTTCCCGGATTCTATCCAAGTGGATAAAGTTGTCTTTTCGGGCAAAACCTGTCGGGAATTATTGCGCCTAAAAATCAATCTTGGGGATCTGCCATATTACCAGGATGAAGAGGAAATTCTTCGAGAGGTCAGAGCCTTGCGACCGTTTGCGCATGAACACATAATCTCTGTTTTTGGCTCCTATTCTATAGAAAATACGGTTAACGTGCTCCTATCCGGATCGCCAGAATGCACACTCAAGTCTTTCTTAAATGACCGCCCGAGCTTCTTCAAACGCTTAGCAAAGGAGGAACAACAATCGACTCTGTTGAATTGGCCGCACTGCTTGGCTAGTGGGCTTGCATGGCTCCATGGTCACGGCCAATATCACGGTGCTGTTCGCCCGTCTAATGTCTTGATCGACTCGGACAATCGCATCTTCCTGGGATGCTTTGACTCGTTCGATCCATTGATCCCCCAGAGACAGCCAAATGACATGGAGACCTACCATTACTCTGCGCCCGAACAGAAACCGAATATGTTACCAGTCATGCAAACCGTATATCCTCCAAGCCGTCCTCCATCACGACCAAATACCGCTCGAAAAGACAATCTATCCCCCAATGCGTCCCAGACTAGTGTGCCAGGTTGGTCGCCTGTAGGATTTTTCTCCCGTTCTCCGATAACGAGGCGTCAATCCAAAGTTTCCTTAGCAAGATCCGCCTCCTCTTCGTCCAACGCGTCCAGTTCGCAAAGCTCCGTAATGCGCAGGAATATACCGAGCCTTACTTCGCAATCGACAATGTCGACATCCTGGTCGAACAATTTCTGCCCAACGTCCCCGAAATCGGCACCAGCACCCGTATTGACTGCCTCAAGCCAATCAACACTAAACAATGAGAATAACAGGAGGAAAAGTAGCGAGCGCAGACCTGGTTCTATACCTTTGCACCGTCGCTACGCTCCTGCATCCGATGTATTTTGCCTAGCAGCCATTTGTTTGGATATTCTTACCAGTTTCTGCAAAAAGAAACAATCCGCCTTTATTAGTCACCGGGGAGCTAAAAATCGGACGCCTGGGTATGGTGGCAATATCCCCGATGCTTCCTTCCATCTAGCGAGAAATGCGGAGCAGGTTTTCTCATGGATGGATATCCTTGAACGTGAAGCTTCAAAACACATCAAAAATCCGCAATACCGTGCTGTGGCCCCTTTATTAGCAGTTGTGAAGGATATGTTTGCGCGAAACCCCGAGAGTCGGCCGCCTTCTGCCCAAGTAGCAGCCAGGTTCGCCCGGGCGATATGCAGTGTGGCCAATGATTTCAAACCTCATTGTCGTTTCGATCCAGAGGCGTTGGCAAAGCACTGCAACGCTGGTAGCGACAACTATGATGAGAACATCTTAGAGAACAGACATAGTTCTTACTCCTCATTATCATCTGGGCCGGTTTCAGCGTTTCCGCTGACTCCAGAGACAATAGCGGAAGTGCCTGGTGAGCGAGGTCGAGCCATGCACTTGGCACCAGATCCAGCAAGTCGATCCCCTTCATCTTGCTATAGTTTCCGTGATGAGCGAGAACATCCCGTCAACCCGGTTTCTCAAGACCAAATGCAACAACGAAACCAAAAACCAAAAGTCTTTAATCCCTTGATGCTTGATCTCGACATGATCGATGACGAGGAGATCGGTCTAGGCATAGACATCGACGCTGGAATTGTGGACGTAGGTCCCCATCTACGTTCCCTCCCACAATCAAAGATACCCCCGCCATCTTTGCAAACCACGATTCCCGATTCCTCGTGGCCTACACCGCCTGATCTTGGCAGCCCTACCCTCCCGAACATCGCTAGCGCCAAGCCGCTAAATCATCACTTGGATGAAGAACACCTGGTTCCCGCTCCGCTCTCCTTCCTACCTTCCCGCTCCGCCCCGCTGCCCACATTCCCGCCGCGAATCCCAGAATCCGCTTTACCGCCCACTCCAGCATCTTCGGGGTATGTGCCATCCCCTCGACCTCCCACACCAAACAAGGGCGGAAATTGGAACCCAAGAAACAAACTCCAAAAATTTCCGCGGCCGCCCATGGCGTTGTGGAAAGAGAGAGAGCAGGGTTACATGCCGCCGATCCATGATCATCACGCCATAGACCCTCATGATTTTAATACGGATAACATGAATAGGGGAGGTTATCCGAATTTTTCGAGGCATCGAAGTTATATAATGGATCGTTACTAATATGTATCACATTTTTTTTGGTCCGTCTTTTCCTCTCCTCCTTTATTTATGGAAACAGGTTTTTCCAACAAAGGTATTTACTATCCTTTTGACATTTCTTAATCGTCCCTTTTGCGCCCCGCCATTGATGATTATTTTGTATGACTGGATCTCTGCATACGTTCTCTATCTCTCCCCCATAATTTTTCTCTCTCTCTTCTCGTTTGAAGGATCTCAACTATCTCACCTGCTCAACTATGACTTTTTCTTGCCTTTTTTTTCTTTCTCTTTTTTTTTTTTTTTAAGGATGGGAGACACTAGAATGGTTGTCGTCTTAAATTATCCTCATTCATTTTTGATGGGACCTGCTTTTTACATATCTCATTGTCCACTACGCCGTGTACAGCTTCTTCTTTTTGGTGTTGTTGTACGTGGAGAATGTTGGCGTTTGATAGTGTAGTTGCGACACTAACGCCAAAATGATGAAAAAGATTTTAAGGCACGAAGTAGACATTACATTTATTTGTCTCCTCAATTCGTATTTTTACCAAAAAAAAAAAGGGCTATCTTAGTAAAAAACCTCTTGACATGAATCCTCAAATTAGGATACCAGTTCGCATCTTCCCAAACAAAGCAAGTACAGAAAGCGTTTAATGCAGCATTGACGGGCTGACATTAGGCAAATAAGGCCATTGGTATCATATACATACAATAATAGCTTTACATAGGTATCCATAGCCCCCCAACAACAGTTCAATATTGGGAATCATAGAGACCATCAACTCCATAACTCTCGGAACGTTGGAATGGAGCAGCACAAGGAAGAGATCATGAAAGCAAACAACATTACCCATAAACCCCCGTGTACGCCCACCGGTCCAGGATCTAAAGCCGAACCCCTAAACCATAGAATTGATAACATCTAAGGAGCTTACAGGCCGTGTATCTTTGTATCCCGCATATAGTTTGTTCTTTTCAGAAATTGGGTACCTCATTACACAATGCGATCGTCAAAAAAAAAGATATTTGTGATCCATAATAAAACGGTTTCAAAGAAGCCATCCGATGATTCCGCCGAGGCCAATCAAGGCACCTGCCATGAATGAGAATATCGTTGTTCCAGAGGTCGGCGCGGAAAGTAGTTGGTTTGCGCTGTTCTTGTGTGACGGAGCTGCTCCAGATCCTGTTTGGGTGCTCTTGATTTCGGTAGTGGCTGTTGTTACATCAATCACTTGACCAAGAGTGGGCAATGGAGCACTTGGATCGACGTCCCATCCAGGTGTTGATGAAGGGCAGGGGGGAGCGGTAACGGATGATGCTTTCTTTGAATAGTCCGACAGAGCGACGCCCGTAGGAGTCAACGTAGCCCAGCGTGATTTCAAGTTGGGAAAGTCTGGTGTAATTGGTGTTGGCTTGCCCTGACGATAATATCCATCCATGATGATGGTACCAGTTTCATCTTTCTCGGCCTCTTTCTCGGACGCTTTACCGTACGTTATCAGTCCATAGTCGTTGGCTTCTTGGATCCACTCATAGACAATGGCACCAGACCAGGTTCCCACCATCTCCGGGCCGTAAATGGCGATTAAGTCCTGGAAATCTCTGGGGCGGACTGTGTTGCATCCAGTCTCTGAGAAGAGGATTGGTACGGGGAAACCTTCTGCCTGGGATTGGAGATTGCTATAACCGGATTGGACGTAGGACGAGTCCCCACACCATTCATATGCATTAAGAGCAAAGAAATCGAGAGTTTCAGAGACATTAGACCGACAAACTAGGTAGTTTTGCAACATTGGTCGTAGCTCTGCGATATCCGCGGCAGAATAGCCCACCGGAATTTTTCGGTAATTTTTTGAGTCGCGATAGGCTTTGATATCACGAGCGGCCGAGAGGATGTAAGGAGCTGCGTGGGAACCATTTTTCGTGGTCAAAACTTCATTTCCGACAAAAACGGCGGCGGTGTTATCGAACTTTTGGAATTCATCCAAGTTCCTCTTGAAGGCCTCCAATTGTGTTTCGTTCCACGTGGGATACCCCTATTAAGAGCAGAAAAGAAAAAGAAAAGAACATATTGTAAGCTCGCGAATTCGTACGCGTCGCGGGGTTGGGATGTTCTTAGCCAAGTTACCTGCTCAATTTGTGTTGGGAAATCGTCCAGATCAACAAACAGGTATATTCCCGCGTCGGCGAATGCTTTCATACAGCCGGTATGATCACCGTTGGGGTCAACATGGTAGACTCGAATAGCATTGGCGCCCAGCTCTTGCATCAGTTTCGCATCGTAGTTGCATTGTGTAGTGTTCACGAGAGGATCGTGGGGAGTGAGCTGGTATGCGATTCCTGGGGTTATAAAAAAAAAAAAGCAGTTCAGCAATGGCACAGATTGACTAATTGTGTACGCGAAATACGCGAAATGGCTTACCCTTGACAAAGAACTGCTCTCCTTCTTCGTTAAAGAATTTGGAACCGATAGCTGACAGCTTTGATATCGCAAGGGCATTGTGTGAATGGAAAAAGACTGCAGTGAAGGCAGCGAGAGTAGAGAAAGATTGTAGCCTCATTTTTGCGGTAAAGAGTGTCGCATTACAATGTGAGACTCAATCTCCTAGACTCAAGCTGGAATGAATTGAAACAAAAGAGCGGACTGGAGAACTGACGAAGTGAGAAAGGGAGTCTAGCTGGGTGTAACTAGTCGATAGACTAGCTCCCACTTGTAAAAAAAAAAAGACCCTCTCACTCGGAGAAAGCAAGAAAGGCCGGCGATATTCTGGCGAACGAGCGAGAGAACGAAGGGCAGAACAGACACTGAAGGAGATGTAACCAGCAAATCTGCTGGTTTGGAAAAAGGCCTGTGTTTCCTTTTCAGGGGAAAAGGGAAATTAGCTGAAGTTGATAGGTAGTTAATATCCCAACGCCCTTGTCTTGGATCCCAACTATTTCCAACTTTTCCATCTTCACACAAAGCAAACGCCAGCAATCGTACACATCTTCTTCTCTTATCAACATTGCCTGAACTTCGCAGTTCTCACACACCCAAAGTGGCGGCTGGAAGAGCAATGACGCATATGTATACCCTGGTGGCTTGTGGCTCCCGCCGTCTTCGGATATTAATTATTATTAGTTCAACTTGTGTCAAGTCAAATTTTCTAACCCAATGATAGCCAGGCCATGTCTTGGCCCGTTTATGGCAACGCGTACCCTTGCAACAACATCTACCGGCTTTCCGACCCCTCTCGGATGGGAGAAACCAACTTGGTGAATAACCCGAAGTGGGATGGTGTGTCGAACAAATTGCTAAAATGTAGGACAGCAGCCGAGATGGAGTGGGTTCGATTCGTGGTTCGAGGCCGCTTTCCCAGGTAGCAGCAGACATGAGCTGTTGGTACTCGGCATGGCCGGCATGATCGTTTGTGACAATCCAACAGCAGCCTCGTGCTCTTGGGAATAACCTACCTGAATAGGCCCTCGTAAGGAGTTAAAGTTAACTAAAGAGAGGCGCAATGCAAGGCATATTCACTCTCAAATCGGTACGCCGGCTAGAGCCAAAGAGGACCCAGGGAGTAAGTCTCTCTCCTCTCCCATTTCTAAAATACAAAGAACTGGTTACCTACATGATTTGGAAGACCCTGTCAGACGCCAAATAAGTTTCCAAGATTGTCTCGCATTCCGCTGGTGATAGTACCTTGTTACGTGTGACTAGCTATCCATCTACCTAGCGCCCATTTAAAGAGATAGACGCCTCTCTTATTTTGCAAAAGCAACCATTTTAGCCTTGGCAGTGCATCTTCCAGGGCAGAATCACTTCACCTTTCAAACTCATTTTGAATGCACGCATGGGGCTGACAAGAAATTTTAGTTGTTAGTATTTTCAGCGGTTTAAGCAACATGGTGTCATTCCGCTCTGGAAACACCAAAGTTGCGGAATTTCCGTGGAGAAAGACTCGCCGCAGGACAGGTAAACTATTCGGCCAGGCTTCCTCCGATGACAGGGGCTTATTGCTACTAGAGCGTGTTGTGACTGGAGCACGAAGTCCGTTAAAAAGTTTGGTTGACAATTTTGGATGTAACACAACAGGAGTAGTCACTAATCCAGAGCTTTCCGGCCGCCTGTCTTCATCTGGACGATGTTCTGTAAGTCGTTCAAACTGACAGCGCAGACTTGAACAACGGTAAAAAAAGCTAGAATGACAGGCCAGGGTCCAATTGAATCCTTATTCTCGGGTACCCCTGGGTGATTCCAGAACAACAAGGCCGAAACGGAGAGAGAGGATTGGTCCTGGGGATATTATGTTAGGGGGGACGAAGAGTTGGCCTGCAACGAACGATTAAGATGAGCCGGATCTTGTGGATTGCAAAACAACTGGACGGAGCGCCTCAATCACAATCTGGTCACAATAATAAATAACACAATAATCATAATTGTGAATCACGGGGTGAGGAGGGCTCCCTAGAAATATTTTTTCCCCCTCCAAACTGTCGGTGACTATCTGATTGCAGACTTTGAATGGTTGATTGCGAGGCATTCCCATGTTCTTGTTCAAATGGTGTTTAGCGTCTTTAGGGTGCCAGACCAGCGGGATGCTCCTCACCATGAGTAACTACGGGAGTAGTTATTATTATTGACGAGATTGCATTGATGGGCTTTCCCAGCAGGTTGGGGCAAAATTGGTTGGTTTACTTGACTATGATAGGTGTCGATCTATTTCTCGCTTGGTTCCCGCATACGCGTGTAAACGGTCTAGCAACGCCAGCGGAGAACATAGCGCGAAAACATGGCAGGAAGATATTATATAGTTTCTTTCCTTATCTTTTTTTTTTTTGAGGTAATTAGGGGTTTATTCTATTGAACAAGCGAGTATGAGGGTGTTGAATGGATTTGATAGGTTGTTCTCTCCTTTCCCCCCCCTTTTTTTTGCGCAGGAAGGATTTATCTGGCTGGCAGGCTGGCAGTCTGGCGTCAGGGTTTTCTTGGAGGCTGGGGATGAGAGGGTCAGTGCGGAATACGAATGATTCATGAAGGTCAGGCCGTTTTTGAGAGATTTTTTCTTTCACTGACTGGTAAGAAAAGGTGGTTGGTTGAAGAAGAGATGGGAGAATAGGTCTCGGTATGATGAATATAAGTGACACCGTCCTGTCTGCAACGCCAACGAGATTTGTGTCTTAGTTACATATCACACGGGCAATGGCATGTTGGAGTGAACTCTGAGGGTTTTTTTTTTTTTTTTTTTTTTTTTTTTTTTTTCTCTCTGTATGTAACTAAGGCGGGCTCGAATGGTGATGGATGAATTTTCGTTTCAGCTGGTCGTTTCGCTTTGCTGGGACGATCCCTGCAGACTTGCGACAAACAAGCAGCCGGTGAGATGGGACGGCGACTTTTCTCAAAAATATCAAAATCTATAGAAACAACCAACAGTTTGGAATAACTAGTTTGATTTGATAAGTGAATCAAAAGAAAAATTGCCAATTAAACACCAAAGTTTCGCACATCAAGCCCATGGTTCATCCGGTTCAGAGTAGTTAATTAAGCCTGGACAGCAAAGTCCGTGCCGAAACGGGAGACAGGCTTGGGTTTTTATTTTATTTTATGTTTTTTTGTTTCTCGCCACTGCGGGCCCCAAAAGAAGAAGAAGAGTTCTCGAGAAGACTTGGAGTTGAGTTGAGGGGGATCCACCGGCCCATCGGTCAGGCCAATTCAGCCCTTTTTTTTTTTGGCTTTGGGTGGGAAAACGTGGGAGATGATGAATCATTGGGAAAAGGGTCGAGAACTTGGGTTTGCTCTTTGATAATGGGAACTATTATTAAGTACGGAGAATGTCAACTTTTGAAGGAAATGTCAACTTTTGGAGGATACTTGGATGGTGAGAAACCAGGAAGATAATCAATCTCGGTATTATTTTTTTTCGGTGGTGATATCAAGGATGCGAGTTGGACTGATGGTCTGTCAAGAGGACAAGAATGATCCAAACTGGACCTTTTTTTTCGTCTTCTGTTGTGCCATGTGCTCTTTGAAGGAAGCTGATGTAGGTAGGTATGTTGATTAGCAGATGACTCCTGTTCCCAATCTCTCATGCAGATATCAGCCGGTGAGCATTAGTCCTTCAAGGGTCTGGAACGTTTTTTAAGTCTTTTAAACTAAGCTCTCGATCAGAAGATCGACCCTTTTTTCCCTTTCTGTTGAACGCCTGGGATGAGTGGAGAGAGTTTGACCCACTGACCGCAAAGGAAAAAGAAAAGTAATATTAATCAACTAGTTATGGAGTTTAAATTAAATCTTGTCGTCCCAATATCACCGTCATCGATCCATGGATTGCAGAGAATGGAAACGGGAGAAAAAGGGATTTGTTGGAATGGAGATAGGAAGATCCTCATCCGGATCTCTCACGGTTGCTTTGGTTTACTCCCGCGGGGATTTCGAGCTGTCTGCGTGTATATAAGTCAACGATGTGAGTGTGAAGAATGTAGTTTACGGGTTGTCATGTGGATGATTCCTCCCTTTGCGAGTTTCTCAATCCCGGATTCACAGTCTGGTTTCTTCCTTCAAGGCGATTCAAGTTGGTGTCTTCGTTTCTTTTTTGCCTTTTGCGAAATAGACGCCGGTCGAGGTTTTTAGGGCTTGGAGAAAGCGGGCGGCAAGTCATCCGAGATGATTCTATGGCTCGGACACATGTCGAGCATTTCCTTTCTCTTTCCCCTTTTTTTTTTTTTTTTTTTTCCTTTCCTCTCCTGAGACATCCGTATGAAGCGGTATCAAGGAGAAACAGGGCTGGCTTGGGAGATTTGGGGGATTTAGTTATATATGTGTCTGGAAGGGTATGGGTTTCGGGAATTCGGACGTGTCTTATATTTTGTATGAAGTGCCATAAGACTTCCTTTTATGATCAGCATCCAGGATACATTTGTATGAAGATATAACTCTGGGTTATTGGCAGCCACATGACTGTAGAGAGAGAAAAAAAAAAGGCCCAGCAAGGCACACTCCCTCTTTAAAAGAGAGAGAGAAAGAGAGATCATCGGATTCGGCTTCGCTGTTAGTTAACCCATTCCAAGGCTGCGCCTCAAGGGTGTGTGTGAATCTGATCGTTTCCACAGCCAGTGATTCCGGAGCTGGAATTAGAGCCGACGAGCCCCGGAGCACAGCCTGGAATATTGTCTGCGTGCGTGAGAGAGAGAGAGAGAGAGAGAGAGAGAGACTATGGTTTGCCTCGGGACGCCGTGTGCATAACAAGGTGGAAGTTCTTCCTCTCAATCAATCAATCGACCAAGTCACTCTCAGAGTTAGTTAATTGTCTGGCGAAAAGAGAAAGAAGGTCTAGACCACAGTCGACTGGTGAACCCTGGAACACAACACAAGTCGATGGACAGTCAATTGCCAGTTGGGCCAGAATTGGGTTCAGCTTAATGGCTGAAGACCCAGATGAGAACATCAACCATCAAAAGGCCATTATTCCTACAAACACCTTTCTTCGTTTCTCCTCCTCTTCTTCCTCTTCCTCGTGGGTATTGCCCGTCTCTTCGCTACTCAAGTGTTGCTGTGGACTTGCATCTTCCAGTCAAACCCTTCTGGAATACACTCCTCAGCTCCCATCTACTGCTACTCCTCCTTTGTTAGTTACACGTCTTCGATCTTCGTCTTCGTCTTCGTCTTCATCCTCATCCTCATCCACGAGTTCCGTCTTGCCCTCTCGGACCCTCCGTACGATCTCCTCCCCCAAGCTCCACCACAAACAGGCCGCGACCAGATCTTCAACTTTCCCCTCTCCCAACCTTCCGCTTCCTTTTCCCGCTTACTCACCCCCTCTCTCTTTAACTTCCGCCGACCCATCAACACCAGCAACCAAGCAGCACTTCCGTTGCTTTCTTTGCTGCCTCCACTTTCAAAAACCACCACGAATTTCTTTCTTCGACTCCCTTGCCAACTTGCACCTCGCTCGATACCTCCATAATAAACGCACACTTTACCTCGTCCATCGATCAGACCGTTTCTTGCGTTAAATTGCCTACCTAGGAGACCCAGATATCGTGGGGTAATGCCGACATAAACCGCTCTCGTGGCATTTGGAACTCATCGATTACCCACGACCTTTCGTCTGATGTTATTCAGGCTACTTGCCCGCACCCATACCGTATATTGCTGATTTGCAGGGCTTATCTTCACCCTTTTTCCTTTCACCTTTTCCCTTCCACTCTTTTTTTTTTTTTTTTAAAAAAAAAAGAAAGGCATATAAAAAAGAGTTGGCCGAAACCTGGACTCTTTGGCGGAATCTGCCCGTTGGAAAAAAAGAACCCGTCTTTTTGAATGTGCCGGCAAAAGGATGACCAACAGATCCTTCGACCCTCTGCAGCAATCGCAGAACCGAATATTAAAACGGACCTAAGGTTTTATCGTCTAGGAAGAGCCGACTCTCCATACCGGATTCTCCAATTTGACCGCGATACAGCTTCTAGTCGAAACAACCGTCGAAGTGTGTCTTGTGAACTCCGCTCTGACAGGACCTCCGACACAATGTCAGACAGAAACACCCTCTTTTCCCGGGACCAACGGTTCCATAGCCATTCCCACCCTACTCTGCCCTCCTCCAAGGCAAAACGCAGTGCATCACATACTTCTCTCCGCTCAGAACCCTCGTCAATTGTGCGAACCCCCTCAAGACCGAATCCCCAACTGCAGCTCTTATCTCTAGAGTCGTTGGGAATATCGAAACCGCCGTTGAGCTTCATGCCTTCTCAATGCCCCAATGACGGATCCTTCTACCCTCCTATGACGGATACCTCCTCAACCCTCTCCTCTCCTTTGTCCTCGTCTCTTCGTATCAAGGCCGATAATCCTTACCGATCACCATTGCCTCTCACACCGCCAGAAACAGAAGATAATATTCTCTGGAGCCCAAATTCTAATCCATTGCACCTACTATCGTCTCATCACAGCAACCCGTCAGATGACACACTTCTTCCAGGCCCCTTTACGGAAGACCTTTCGGCCGTGGAAAGCTCTGAATCAGAATCCGGTCCTGAGAAGAGCCAACAAACGACATCTCTGTCTCTCCAAGGCGCCAGAAGCACGACAAGCTCAATGGCTATTTCAAATGGGAACCAATACCCTTTGGACCACTCTGAAGACTGGCTGCAGGACGCCATTCTGCCAGCAGGTGAGTAATACAAACTATTATGTTTTAAATTTTATCATTCACCCTCGGGAATCCACTTATTTCATTTTTAAAATCTATACTGAATGGCGCTTTCTTATAGTATCTTCCCTGCCTACCTCCAAGTCACCCGGAGAGGCTGTACAGGTAGTTTCGCAGACCCTACCATGTCCACCGGCGGACTCTTCGTCGACTACATCACCTAAATCTGCATTTACACCTATTGTCAAAGCAATTCAAGACCGCCTTCAGCCAGGAAACTCTCCGTACATAAATATTGTCCATGCAGTACCACCCATGTTCAGCCTCAGCAGCCTGCCGACATCTCCGCCAAGCACACCTCATCTACTTTTTGCCGGAGGCGACTACTTCAGCAACACCGTTTTCGCGAGTGCAGCCGTTGTGCCGTCATATCCCTACACTGATTCAACAGCCTTTCCATCGTCTGGCGGCCAGCATGCTTCTACGCCTGTTGTCCCCCCCTTCAGTGTGCACATTGCTGTCGTGGAGAGGTATCTTCCACCTACCTCCATAGAAGAGTACGAATCTTTCTTTTTGAACAAGGGCCCGTCGGTCTTGCATGACCGTCTTCTGGAGCTCTCACCAAGTACAGGGAGCTTGATATTCCTCTATCCCACCAAACGAGGCGCTGAGTCGTTCAGAGACAAGTACCTGAGTCCGATCCTAGACCCTCTTCTTCGGCAAATGGCTGTGGTAAAAGGTTTATCAGCCGACGTCGGTAACGCGTTGGGGCGGATTGCATCCATTGCGCATATGGATGACTTTGAGGGAATGAAGGCCAACCTCATGGCGTTATGTGATGGGATGAGTTCGCGAACTCAAACGTTGCCCAGTTCCCGCAAGACAAATTTCACCCTTACATACGCGGGACGTGCAACGGTACAAGTCGATCGAAAGACCTGGACAGAGTGGTATATCCAGCAAGAAACGCCACGGGCTAGAGATATATTGAGCCACCACTGGCGGAATGGCCATCGGGTTCCAGACAATGCTTTGGCGAACACGTTGCAAAGACATCCGACCCCCCACGAAGTTACTGCTGCATCTCTTCTGCGGGAGATTCTGGATGGTGTCCGCCATCGGCAATATCCTGACGGATGCGAGCCGGATTGTGGTCTCGAGCTGGGCGTGTTTGTGATTCGCAGATCGCTTTAACAGGGAGGAGGGAACGAAAAGAACAAGCATGGGCACAAGGCGTACGACTTGAATTTTCTACACATGGGGGGCGGATAAATAAAAAGGGAGTGGAAATAAACCGGGATGCTCAGGCATGGTCGTCTCCTTTTTCTTTTTTCGTTTTCTTTCCTATTTGGATTTCGGCAAATACTTGTTGGGCAAGCGATGATGGTAAAGGGGGCGTATTTTGTGCAGGAATCTTCTATTGCTTTCCCCCCCCCCACCCCCCCAATTTTTTTGGTCTTATTTTTGTCGTAACAATACCCGGCTTCTTTCCTATTTGCCAAAACTCGTTGTTTGTTCTCAATCTCATTATCGGTGATATGGATCTTCTTTTTATCTTCTGCGGGAGGGAGTCTCGAGACCGATATTTTGTTGTGTCCGCGTCTTCAGAATGCTAATTTCCTCCTTGCTGTCTGCATGGCAGTGTGGAAGTTGCAGGAGCATTTTCTTTTTCCCATTTGTCCCTCTCTCATATCACGGAGTGCTGTCATTAGATAGGGTTATCTCTCAGCATTAAATATGGAATTGGAGGGAAGACTCATTGTCTGTATATACATATGTATCATTCTTTTCATTTTTGTTTGTTAGGCCTTGATGGGGAGCACTATTTCCGTTATTTCATTCATTCATTTTTTTTTTTCCTCGAACTGATGCTGTGTTTTAGATTGCTATAATAGTAATAGCGGCTCTCTTAAGGTGAAATAACTTGCAGTAACCGTTGGGGTTTAATGGGATTTTTTCTGGCTTGTAAATATCAGTTAGGAGATTTTGAATTTCGGTTTGATGGATGAAGCAGAAGAAACAAACAACTAGGACACTGAAGAGTGAGTGAGTGAGTTCTGCCGCCGCCCGCCGCCCTACGGTTCCTCAATGAGATTAGTTAGCTGGTTAGGCTTAGTTACATCACACGCCCATCTTTTCTTCGTCCTCTTCTCCCCTCAAAATCTCCAATTTCACTCTTCTCGACTGGACTTTTCCCCCCAGCCGCGCATCTTCTTCAGCTCACATTTTTCGAGAGAATGACAATATCCATCCTCAATACTCTTTCTTCATCACTTCGTCCTCACTCTCGTACATTCTTACTCCGCCATTAACCATACTCCATTCCTACCTTACTTCGTATGTATGTACATACTGTACACATTCTTGCTCTCTACTCCCAACTTCGTGTATTCACATGAGCATCTGTACGAGGTTTCTTCTCTACTGCCTTTTCTAAGTAAACCTCCGGAGAGTTGCACACCTCCAGTACGTTCGCCCGCTTCTTTTTACCCTCTGGCTACAGTTCTACAAAGCTTCCTCCCAAACAAAAACCTTTTCTCTTACCCGTCATCTCACAACGAATTTTACAGCTCCTCCGCCTGCCAACCGAAGCTCTTTCAAACGCATACTATCTATGACCTGACCGGCCTATCGGGGCTTTTACCATATACTTCTCCAGCTTTCATTTGCGTTGTTTTTGAACAAACGGATATATAAAGACGGCCGTCACGGTTGGCCGCCTTGCCTTCTCTATAGAATATCTCCCCTGGTGTCAAAGGTACATACATACGCTCATTGACTTCACTCAGCAATACCGCGTCTCAGATAAGACATTACCCTTTTCGATTAATGAAATTGACAGCGATGCTAACTTGTTTAACTTGTCTTTTCAGAGCCTCGCCAATATTGCTCACCGATTCGGTGCCATCTCTACTTTTTTTTATTGGCCGTCCATCCTATCCCACCTCGATCCCTCAATACGACCTCACGGCCCATTCTTTTCCTCCATCAGCCAACCCTACCTTATATCCCAACAAAATGGCGATGACGACCCTGCCTCCCCGGTCCCCAACACCCCAACAACACGTACAGCCCCTTTCGAAACGGGACAAGAGACGCACGGCAATCCATGATCGACTCAATGATATCCGAGAAGCCTTTACGAATAACCGCGATTATCATTTCCGCCAACATGTACACGAACTCCAGAACGAGATGGCCCTTATTGCCAATGCCGATGTTTATGATGAATGGCCCATGAGTGATTCCCCGGAAGACGTTGGACAACAGCTTAAGCAACTTGCAGCAAGTGGGCATACTGTATCAGATACCCCTGTCAATGGGAAATGGTACTCGAAGTTTGTTGGTGAGATTAATCGGAGCAAAGAAGAGAGAGATGTGGAATTGACAGTTGTTGTGGTAACCCCCCCCCCCTTTTTTTGTGACCCAGCGTTTCGTCTGTGATAATGGTAAATTCTTATGCTAATGCGAAGATAGAATCGTCATCGCGACAATCTCAACAGGCTGAACCAAGATCGAGAATTTCGACACCGGTTTGCGATTGAGGAATGTACCAAGCTGACTGAAACGATCCGGGAACGTTTGCTTCAGTCGATTTCTCAACGAAAAAACCGTTTGATGCGCGAAAAAGAACAACTCGATGTTGCCGATACCAATGCGCTCCTCCTTCACCCGAATCAGTTCAGTATCACGAATCCTGCGAGCCCCGGTGGGCTTCAAAGCAACCGAAAAACAAGACACACCCGCCATAGAGTCGATGTTGACGATATGGGTAATGCCATAATTGCAGAAACGGCCATCAAGAGGAAGCGGAAAGCACCGGTAGATGACGATTTCGGATCACCGAATATCGAAGGGCTCTCCACTCCGGCAGAACGCGCCAAGGCCCGCCTAAACCAGCAACAAAATGCGCCAACGTACAACATCCTCTCTCTCTTTACGGAAAAGGAGCTTGCAATGAACAGTAACCATGCCCACGTCGCGGCGTTGCACTTCTTGTCAACTTCAAAACGCGCTAGACTTGCGGCTGGTTCGGCCGGGCAAGCTACTGAAGGCGAGGAAGGTACCGGCTCGGGTGACACAAGCGGCCAAGAGGACAGTGCTGTTGCCCCGGAAATGGACCGAACGGCCAGTCAAAACGTCCATGCGACGCGTTCGACACGTAACAACGGAACTGCCGGTCTTAACCTTCTTGGTGAACTCACCGACAAGAACGCAAACCGGCCCAATCTGCCATATTTTATCTTGGCCAATTATCACCAACGGCCCAACGGCTCCGGAACGGCACCAGCCCCACCGTCGCTTATGCCCGAAGAGATCGAAGATGATCTTGCACGGATTGAGAAGTTGAAAACCAACAAGCCACACGGGTGGGTTGATACTCGACTAGTCAATCACCTCCTCGACGCGCTCGTGCCTCCAGAGTCCGAAGCAATGACGGTCAGCTGCGAGCAATTTAGCAGTCTGCACCCGGACTTTCCGCCGGAGATGGATGTGCATCTTGTTCGAGCATATCCCCGGAAAGGCGATTAGATAACGGGATGAACCTGTTATGAATACATTCTTAGCGATTCTTTTATCAGGATTTATCAGGATAAGCGAGAGGAGTCCAGGGGAGTTGGTATAAAGGGCGATTTTTAGATTTTGAATTTGAGATTTTTTTTCTCCTTCTTTTTCCCTAAAACCAAGGGGGGGATCTTTTGTGTTCTGTGGTGTTTTTGGGGGTCTGCCTGTTGAGAAGGCTCTGGATGAAGCCTTGGCTTGGGGTGAGCTTGGAGCGTCATGTTTGTTGATTTTTCGTGTTTTCTCAAACTTGCCCTTGGCCTGGTTGATCTCTGCTTGCTTTCACGTTGTGCAGCTGATGGTGTGTTTAAATATTCTGTGACCATATAGGTTTTTGGTTCCTGATATATGTACTAGCTCAGGTAGTTCGATGCTTTGCTGCTTTTCAATATTTATGATTAGGGATGTGATGTAGTTAACCATGTGCGCTGTGCTAGTTGTCTCAACCATGGGTATTCTTGACACGCCGTCGTTTCCGTAACTAAGATCCTGGCTATTATTTCCTCCACAGCATCATTTTTTCAGTTGCTCTTCTCTTTCATCTCTCTCTCTCACTCTCAATTCGGCAAAAAGCGATTACCTCTGCATTAGTAATCTGCCGCTGTCATTAATAAGCGGTAAAAGCGCCGTGGGATCCCAGCCAATTAAACTCGAGCGAAATGGTGTGCGATGACGTCATAAGCGGGAATTACCAATCGCTCCTTTTCTCCGCACCGAACTTGACTGGCTTGCATTCAAACGCCCAGAAGTGCGACGGGAAGGGTTTGGATGGCGCGGTGTTGAAAGAAATAGGAGGAGACCTGGCCGGATGAGGAGATTGCGAGCCCGCGTGCGTGCGTGCGTGCGTTGTTAGCGGGTGATGACATCGAATAAGGGCCTGGGCGGGGATTGGGGCCGGGCGCTGCGTGGTGGTAATAGCTCCCGAGGATATCGGGGATTGCAAATCAGCAATAAGTCTTTCGCATGTTTCTGTGTAACTTATATAACTAGTGATCTATTCCAGGAAGGATTTGGCATCTGAGTGGAAAGCCTTGAATTCGTACTCGGTTCTTTTATTTTTCTTTTTTCTTTATTATTCCAGCAGAGAATTGGACAACTTTACCCCATACTTCCGCCATGTCGACGACAACAGCAGCGGCAGCGGCAGCGGCAGCAACAAGCACTCTCTCAAACAAGGATGCCACTTACATCCCCCGCGGCCCCGTTGAAGCATCTATAGTCTTCTACGCGCCTCCCCCCGACGACTTTATCCCCTTCTACTACGTCGAAGAGCCACCCGCAGGCCAACCGCAATACAACTACATTGACTCTCCCCACGTCGTCTCCGTCACCGACATCCGTGGACACGAAGACACATTCACCCTAGACACCGACGCCTTTCAAACGCTCCAAAACCTCCCACCTTCCAAAACAGATACCGACGACCCATCCTTCACCTCCGACTCTTTAATACAACAAACATACTACCCGGAAATCGAGAACCTGATCCTCACCCACGTCCCCGGCGCCCATCGCGTCCTCATCTTCGACCACACAATCCGTCGCAACTCACCTACCTCCTCCCGCACACCCGTAACACGCGCACACGTTGACCAAACCCCCTCCAGCGCCGAGGATCGCGTACGCTACCATCTCCCAGCCTCCGAGGCAGACACCTTGCTAAAAGGCCGGTATCGCATAATCAACGTCTGGCGTCCTCTCAATGGTCCCGTGCAAGAAATGCCTCTTGCATTTGCCTCTGCTACATCCGTCGATGACAAGGAAGACCTAGTCTCCATCGAGCATCGGTATCCGCATCGTACCGGGGCCACGGCCGCGGTGAAATATAGCCCGCGCCAGAAGTGGTATTATTGGTCTGGAATGCGAAGTGATGAGAGGTTGTTGCTTAAGTGTTTTGATTCCCTGGACGGCGTCGTGGGGAAGAGAGTGCCTCATACTGCTTTTGTGGATCCGAGGACGCCAGAGGGTGCGAGGATGAGGGAGAGTATTGAGGTTAGGTGTTTGGTTTTTGGATAGGTAGGTTATACCTATCTACCGGGCTATTTATTTATGTGTGTATGTGGTTGGCCTTTGGACGTCGTAGTGTGTTACTTGCTGACTATTTGGTGGGAACTGCTGCTTCCTGGTACTCGCATGAATAGACTTACGATATGTAGTCATCTTCTTTTCCACTTTTAAACGCAAATTCATGCCAGTTGATAAACCTTGCTACCCTACAATAACTGAAAAACTGAACCGGCCATAAAACCAGCATTGCCAGGAAAGGTTTTACACTAAGTCGAAAACAAGTAACAAAGTCGGGGCATCTAGGCTTTTCTGGAGACAAAACAGTCCGATCCAGAATTTATTATTCAATTAAGTAGTATGTGGCCAACGTTATATCCGAAATGTAAGAAACATATAATAATTACACTATATGCGAGATGCGAGATGCAACCCCCACCACCCATAACCGTTAACCATCATGAGAAGGATTAAGAAAAGGAACTTCTTGAGTAGTATGTACTCGGCGGGAATCTTCGTTTTATTTTTTCCCTCATTCAGAACTGGAAGCGGTAGGAATAGTAAAAGTAAGAATGTAACAATGAACAAAAGCATAAAACATTCGCCTCTCTCCTTCAAAGGAAAAGAAAATAGCAAAGATTTAGGCAGTCATTGCCAGCACAAATGTCTAATAATTAAATCATCTGAAAAGCAACGAAACAACGGCGGCAGCGGCAGCACTGAATAAGAATTTGCCAGAGATGGGGAGAGATGCGGCAGCACCAGTGAATTGCTCAGTACCGGTGGGTGTGGGTCCGCCAGGTCCAGTGGCTGGAACAGTTAGGAGTGTCGAGGCACCCACGCCACCCTCACCGGGGGGAGTAGCCAGTGCAGGAGCAGGGCCAGGGATAAGGTCGACACTTGGGTTGGCTGAAGGTCCACCAGTGGTGAAAGCGACCTCGGGAACAGTGATTTGAGTGGTGATGGTGACCGGCTCAGCGTCACTCTTGGTGATCACCTCAGAAACGGTGATGGTGGTGACTGGAATTGTTTGAGTAACAGTAACACCAGCTGGAGCAGTTTGGGTTGGGGGAGGACCAATTGGGATGTAAGTTGGAATTTGGGTGATGATACCCGGGTTCTTGGGGATGTAAGGGGCGCAGATGCCTGTGAAGAACGAAATGGCAGTGCGGACTTCTTCGTCGGAGGCACCCCAGGCTTCAATACATTTGATGACCTCAGAGGTAAATTCGGAAGATGGACAGAAGCAGCTGATATCACTGTTGGAGCTGCACTTGGGAAGAAGTTCCAACCAGGTATTGAAGCACTTGGGGACGACGTCAGGGCATGGCGCAGTTGGAATTGGGCCGCTTGGTTTGGTCTCGGTTGGCGACACACCACCCGATGTAATTGGCTCGCCGGGAGCCTTTGGTGTTGACTCGATTGGAGAGGAACCCTCGGTTGAGCTTGGTTGACCAGGAACGTTGGATCCGGTGCTCTCCGGTGGGTTAGGGACTTGGGAGCTCTCGCCTCCTGGTAGAGTAGAGGGTTCGCCTGGATTTCCTGGTGTAACGCCTGGACCCGCTGGGACAGTAGGGGTAATCGTGATTGGACAAATAGTTGTAGAAACCGCAATGGTAGACGTGATGACAATAGTGGACCCCGATTCAGCTGGGCAATTAGGAACCTCAGGAGCGCAGCTTGTGACGGTGACCAGGCTGGTTGTGAAGACAGTTGAGGTCGAGAGTGAGACAGTGGGAGTGACGGCCGGGGAGGTTTCGCCAGGGACGACAGTTGTGCTTCCACCAGGGCCAACAATGGTTGTGCTCTCTCCTGGAGCAGCAATGGTGGTTGTCTCGCCTGGAACAATGACAGTTGTGCTCTCACCGGGGCCGACAATGGTTGTGGTATCACCTGGAACAACAACGGTTGTGCTTTCACCCGGGACAACTACAGTTGTGCTATCGCCTGGGATAACGACAGTAGAACTCTCGCCTGGGACAACCACTGTCGTGGTTTCACCGGGAATGACGGTGGTTGTAGTTTCGCCTGGAAGAATGGTGGTCTGGGTTTCACCTGGGAGCGTGACGGTGGAGGTTTCGCCAGGGAGAGTGATAGTCTGGCTTTCTCCTGGAAGTGTGATAGTAGTGCTCTCGCCTGGAAGAGTGACAGTGGTGCTTTCACCGGGGACAATAATAGTTGTGCTTCCACCTTCAACTGTGGTTGTCGCTCCTGGTGCAGAATTGGTGATTGTAGCATCTACAGAGGTAGTTGGGCCGTTGCTCAAGGTGATATCAGTCGTTGAGGCAGGCAAGCTTGGAGCCGCGGTTTGAGTGAACTTGGGAGGTCCACATCTGAAGATGATTTTGTGGATGGCGAGCTTGCACTTAGCTATCAAGGAGAAGTCAGGAATGACAAAGTGAACGGAAGTGGCACCTCCACACTGAGTATTCTTGATGATGGACCCTCCTGGAGAGCACTTATGGTGTTCCCTGCAGGTCTTTCCATCAGGCATGCTATACTCAAAGGCAATAACGGCTTCGATGTCGACAGTGATGTGGAAAGTGTCGATGGAGAATCCCTTCTTGGCGCCATGAATGATTTTAGGGCAAAGAGACCTGTTCTTCTGAACAATTCCTGTAATGCATTTATCCTGTCGGACAAAGTTAGTCAACAGAAGTGGAATACAAGTCTGAGTCCCATACCTGGAACTTTCCGGTCCATTTCTTGAAGTCAATAAAGCTCTTGCAAGTGAAGCCGGAGAAATTGAAGCCATCGAAGAGGCCAATAATGCCGATACCAATGCCACCCCAGTCGTAGCTTTTTTCTTGGCCAGGAGTACAGACGTTGTTACATCTCGAAGGGGTCTTGAAGAACGGAAATGAACCGATGCCCCAAAGCTAAAATCTCGTTAGTATACAGTCTTTGCAAGGATGTAGGGGGGGGGGGATCATAAGAAACCTACGGTAGCACTGGCTTGGTGGACAAGCAGCCAGAGCAGAGCTGTGCTCTGGAAGATCTTCATTACGAAGAGAATGGAAACTCGAGACGAAAAAGATTAATTATGCAAAGATCGATGGGATTAGACCGGCTGAAAGTAGGACGATAAAAAATGGGCAGGGAGTGTACGAGACAGTATTGGCTTGCCACAGGCAATTATGGGGTATATAAAAACGATTGGAGGTGATATTATTAACGAGTGTATGTTGAGTCGACAGACTAAAACAAAATGCCAGCAAGAGAATAAAAAGGAAATAGAAGAAGGAAATCGTTCCGGTAGCTGGAAGGAAAACTGATTATTGAAAACAGAAAATACCAACGGAGGAGGGAGCTTCAGATATATCAATATATATGCGTCTGTCTGCGTGGGCGGAGGCCAAACAAAGAGAAGCTAGGCAAACACTCTGAGTAAGCTGAAAGGAACGGCCCCTGGCGCTAGAATGCAGCGAATTGGAAATAGACTTTCCAATTGCTGATGGTCAAAGATCCGAGGAGGACTAGGATATGCACCTTTTTCCATTTTGGGGGCTCAGGAAGCCGAGTGGCGGGTTTGAGAGCCCGACATCCACCAGGCTAGGGAAGGATGGTAGACCATGAAACAGCGCCAAAATCCGAGAGAGCTTTGCATATCGGACTAAAGTTTCCTCTTCTCTGCTAGTCAGGAACCGCAAACGCAAAGAGCCAATAGTCGGAGCCAGGCCAGGCAGTGATGCAAATCACAGGATCGTATGCAAGCGGCATGGATGTCCGGTGTAACTCGCGCATTTTTCCCATTTTTTTTTTAGGTCGCCTTTCTGGGCCCAACGATTTGTCAAAGGGAACTAATACAAGGTTTTTTTCCTTTTTCTCCTTTTTCTCCTCTCCAGACCTTGAGTTTGGTATTGGGAGAGTGTTGGCGCCGGCGCACTCTTGTGTGGTAGTTGAAACCACAATGTGTCATAACATCCTACTATTTTTAACAAATCCCTACTAAGGTACAGGGCAAGTGACAAGCGCTAGCTTGACTAGACGAATCATAGGTGGAGAAGGATGCAGTGGTGATACAAGCATCCGAAGGAAGACTTTCTAGATCGGCGTCAAGGCGAGAGCCATTTTGATGCAAGCAAACAGGTTACCCCTCCAGCCTGCAGGTAGGCTAGACGGAGTAAGTCAAGTCCGAGGATCTTGAAACCAGGGGGGAAGAGGGCTGCCCAATGGTGATGGGGCGCTTCAGTGACAAGGGCATCTTGGCTCCGGAACCAATTGGCGAGCGAGGGTGTTTAAAACGTGGAAGTGGACCAAACAATGCATGGCAGTGAGACATCGACAATGGCTAGAGAGCAAGCTAGAGTCGATAGTTTGGGAGAATTCAAGAGCAATTTTTCAGCGACTGAGGCGAAGGAAGGCGAAGTGAAAAGTGAGAAGAAGCGAGAGAAGGAGAAGAGGAAAAAGGAGGAGGAGAAGGAGTGAGGGGCACGCAGCCCGAAAGAGGAAAGTCACGGGGTCGGAGAGTGGAGGCTTGGCGCTTATCTAAGTTCCTACTGGGTGCTTGGACCGCGAGTGACTTTGGCGTAACCTACTCTGCCCGCGAGTCTCCTACCAGATCGTAGGTACCATTGATGTCATTAGGATGCATCCCTCGTCTGGCAGCAGAAAACCTCCCCTTATACGAGTTGAATGAAGATCACGAGCAAAAGCAAAGCAGGCAAGCAGGCAAGCAGGAAAGCAAGAAAAGCAAAAGCGAAAAAAGTAGATCGTGAGTGTCAGATCCCCGGCGTCAAAGTTGGTTTGCTGCTCAACGAGGGAAGATCATTGGTCGAGCAGTCTCCCCCAGATCTGCAATGCTGCAGAACGCTCGCGTTGTCTCACTCTTCCTCGTCTCTCTTGTTCTCGATCTCAACCCTTCTTTTTAGCGCCCAATATCCACATCATTGCAAACCTCGCATCAAAGTATCGTTCCTCCTGCAAACCTCTCTCCTCACCCTCAAAGTCAATTCCTCCACATCCTCATTCAGTCTCACTTTGAAACTATTCTTAGCGCTGGTCTTCTTTTGAACTGGGCTCTAGAAGGCTGGCTGGGAGACCCAACATCACTGCCACTCCGTCCATTCCTCCTCAAAGGTAGAGAGTTACGTATAACGCCAGCGCGTTTTGGCCTTGGAGTATGATCTCATTCGAGTAAGCCGAATGCACGCCTTTGCCCAATAACAAGATTCAACACCGACTGACACCCAACTTGTCCGTCTGCCCACACAAAATCTAGTAGAGAGGCTACACCTGCTGCTAGCTGTCCTGCTCCTGTCCTGTACCTGCATGCATGAATCCCGTTGTCCTCACCCCCTGATTCACGCAATCACCCCAATGGACTCACCCCTCTCCCCGGACGCCGCCTCATCCACCGCCGCCACCACCCCTCTAGCTTCCACAATGTTTTCCCCTTCCCATCTCCCTCCTAAGCAATCCGACTCTCCCGCCAGCACAACACCGCCTAATAATACGCTATCGGTATGCGCAACAGAATCGCAAGTCACTTCCACACCACCACCACCGATTCCATCCTCATCCTCCTCCATAATCCCGAACCCAACCGGCTCCCCAATCCCCGAACCCTCTAGATCCGCCAAGCCGCACCGCCACTGTCTAACCCGCGACCAACGACGCGACATCCTGCTCATGCGCAGTCTTGGCCACACTTACCACCAAATCTGCAATCACCTCAACCTCCCCTTCGGCGCCGTCCAGTACACCTGCCAAAAGCGCTCTGCCTCTCCAAAGCGTCGCCCGGGGAGAGCGCGTCGTCTTACAGACGAAAAGCTCAACGAGATCGAGGCTTTTATAACTTCCTCCATACAGAATCGTCAGATGACGTATCAGGAGGTCGTCAATGTCCTAGATCTCGACGTCAAAGAGGATACCTTGACACAGGCCCTCAGAAAGAGGGGGTTGGTGCGGCAGATGGCATTTCTCAAATCGCCACTGGCTGTTGGAAATGTGTAAGCTTTCACCATTCACTGGTTATCACACTCCTTTCCCCCTCTTACCCTATTCCCTTCATTCCTAAGTCCTGCCAGCAGACTTTCTCCGATAGTTCTAATCTAGTCTTGACTAACCACCTGCGTAACAAATCTTCAACAAACTCAATAGCACCGCAAAGCCAGTCAGAACATACCTAACCTGCAGGAAGGACGAAGAGATAGATTCCCCTCTAGTCGTGGAAGTAATCAAACGCAAAACTGGCTAACAATTCTCTCTCGCTCTTTTCCTCCAACCGCCCTTCCGTTTCGCTTTCCCTTTCCTTTTCTTTTCGGTTGACGCGTCATGGAAATATTGTCGCCTATTAATCGGATGTCCGGAACTAAGGTCCATAACCTCGCCCAAGACCAGTTCCGGATTCTCAAAAATTAGACGTACACATCTCACCGTTATCCCCTTTCTCAATCTTTAGCGAAGACAACTTCTCTTTCTTTTTCTGAGACGGTTTCTCAAGGCGAACAAAACTATCGAACTACTAATTACGTATGTAGATGAGCTGTTTTGATTGTCGAAGATGGTTCGATTTGCATCTGAGCAACTTGCTGTACAAGCTTTCCTCATCCCCTTTTTATTCATATAAGATGATGTAATATTGACCTTTCCCTCCATTTTATGGCTATATTTATTTTTGGTTGGTTACCCTTTGTCTGGTGGTTCTGTTTGATTCAATCGTCTTTCATTTCTCTTCCCAGCGTTCTATACCACATGTACTTGCATAGAGTTAGGCTTAATAACGTTTCCACCATCGCTAACTATGTATCGAGAATGGAGAGAATGGATGCAGAACGTTTCTTGCCATGAAGGGGGGGATCTCTAGTGCTCAATAATGCATGACAACAAATGTACTAAAATAAAAGCTACCCGTCTCAGTAGTCGAGTACTATGCTCTTGCAAGGAAAACTCTATGGCCACCTCGATGGACGAAATCAGCTTACTGTTCATCATGGCCAAGCTTATAGTCTATGCGGTATCATTTGATCAAGCTCATCCCCGATCTGAGGGGGATAAAGTGAGCGGTTGCCCACAAAGTACTTTTTCATTTGGCTCAGCAAATGCCCATTAACATCAGGAGCCTCATGATCGAAGTCACCATAGTCAGTGGTACCCTTGTCCTCGGGATTGATGAAGACCTCACGTTTGTCTTATGAGTAATCCGGATCACAGAGGAATGTATGCTAGGTAAGGAGAAAAGACGAACGAAGGGAGCTAATATTATGGAACGGAGTACGGTGCAGTTGTGCTGCGGATTGGAACAACGCATGAGAAGAATGTACTCAAATAAAACGCTCGCATTGGAAAAACCCCATAGGCCAATAGTTAATACACCTACAGCTTCAGCCTTTAGTTCATGAGAAATGAGGTCTTTTTTTCTCTTTTGCTTTTAAATCCTTGTAAGCCAGGGTCGCTTTAAGCCTGCAAACAAGCGTCCCACAAAGGAAAACGAAAAACCACGCACGCCACGAACTCGAAACCGGAAGAACTCGAAACAACCATGCATTGGAAAGCGCCATGCGCATTCCGAGTCAAGGGTGCGTTTCAGCCGTGGACGGAGGCGAGAAATACCAGGGTGAGCGACGAGACAGATATTCATGCATACAACTGACACTCGAAAAAGTAACTCCATTTCGGTGCTGCATCCGCTTGCTCGAATAGCTCATTGATGTAGCCCTGAATAAAAGGAAAAGCCAAATAGCATTAAATAAAAAAGAAATCCATAACTCATGCATATAAACATAGGAAATTCATATCACACAAGCACATACATACAGAAAAGCCTTGAGATAATTTTTGCCGTCTCACAAGCTTATCTCATATAGGCCTCCCTTTTATTACTCTAGGGTAAGATTCGACTTTTCAACCTCCGTGACCTCTTGGACCTGGATAGATTGGAGGAGAATCTATAAGGGACAGCTATCAAATAAATTCAAAAACATCAGAGATAAATTAGACGGAGAGTAATGTGACGTCCGGCCGACTTGCAGGGGAATTCCTCGCTCCCATTCTCGTTGTCATGTATTGCCGCCAAAGATATCACGACACTAACTCGGTCACAAAAAGGATTGCTTGAATGTGACAGTTGATTGGGGTAGGATGCGAAATGATATCGATATCTGTAAGATGTATTATTGGACTGAGAGTGGTAAGAGAATGCTGTCAGTCTTCTGCGTGGACTGCGTGGCCAGCGTTGATAAATGTCAATTATGCCGCAGTCGTATTTCTCCGATGGGAATCGAGAAGTTTTCTTCGAACTGCTTCGCCGCCAATATAGCTGCTAATTTTACGCCTACGGGGAGGTGTTCGGGAATCAGCCACTTTGGAGCGTCTGAACGCACTTGCAACGCGTGAAGGCGAATTGGCGGGCATGAACTCCCGGTGATGTGGCAAGCGGATCAGAGTCTGATAGCGAGTGTGATTGCGACGGAACGCAGTAACAATTCCACGATCAAGGTGGTTCAGAAGTCGCTCAGCGCTATTTGCTTGAGACACCTCGGCAATTCGGTTTGGGGTTGGTGTCATATCAATGTTAACAGATGAGGCAACAATAGGAGATGGTAAGTCATCCGTATCATCTAGCATTTTCTCGCCGTCTGAAGAGCCGTCGCCAAAGTCAATAAAGTCATCAACATTAAGTGCCGCTTCGCTGTCCTGTTCATCATCGTCATCGTCAAAAGCATCGAAGATATATTTGTCATTAGGATAGAATGCTTCAGGCGGGCCAGTAACCTGACCACCAGAATCGTTGCCGACCACAGCGGTCATCATAAGATTCGCAGAAGAGCTGAGCATAGGACTGAGATCTGTAGTGCGAGATGGCGACATTATTGCATCGCTATCACTTTCTTCGCCGGGATTCAATGCCCGAGGACTATTGGCAGCAGTGTTTGCCAAACTGTTCGTCGCTGATTCAAGCCAATCATGTCGATAAGAGGCATATGGAGGAATGAGAATAAGCTGCTTGCCGTTGGGAGCTACTACGGCAACGGGCTTGTGAGGATCAGCGATGAATGTTCCTCTAAGCGGGCCGCGTCTACGCAATGGGCGTAATAGTTGGCTTTCCTCCTCTTCATTCGGCGACAAGGAAACGCTAGAATCGCGACGAAGGATGGATCTAGGATGAGTGATTGTTGCGGGCGGAGGGTAATCTTCTTCATCAGTAGTTTCTCCACCATCGGCTTCAAGAGAATCAGCAACAGGCCCCGCCTAGTTATGACAGGGCTACTTACATTCATAACCACTAGAAAAATCCATCTCACTTTCGGATTCTACGTGGTAAATATTGCTCGGGATATCGTAGAAATCATTACTTGGGAAAAGATCATGCGAGATCCGAGTAGGTTTCGGGGTATCGCAATCACTTTCAATCATACGTCTCAAGTCAGGGTCGAGGCTGTCTTGTTGTAAGAAATCAGAGACTAACTCATCATCCGATGTTCTATCTGAATCTGAAGAATCATCATTAGATTGCGCAAAATGAACCCGCCTCGGCGTAGGCGCGTTCGCCGTGGCTTCCATGTCCAGGCCATCGACAGTCACGTCGATACGCACTTCAGTGCCTGCAGATTGTAAAAGCACATGTTCATCGTCAAAAAACGAACCAGCGGAGTAGAGGGGTCGACTTTCAAGGTCATCAAATCCACTCCACTCATCACCAAGGGCCCGAAGACCAAGAATGGGGCGGTCTCGTTGGTATTCGTCCAATATCAATTCTTCTTCACATTTTTCAACTTCCCGTTCTTCATCATCCCCATCCGTCACATAATCCACACCTTCATACTCTGCATCAGAATCTTCGTCAACGCCTGAATCGTCAACACTGACAGAGCTGACGGAAGACACGGAGCGTGCTGAGGTAGTAGCATATCCTTCTTCGCTGACAAGCTCATTTGCAATGTAGTCATCTTTATTGAGTCTCAATCTCTTCCCATTTTTATTACGTGACGGGCCGAGTTTAAGCCCCGCCTTACGGTTCCTGCTTCTTTGACCATAAGACGGGGCAAAAACTGCCGGCTCATCTTCATCAGCGTCTTCTTCCCCATTGGCATCGTCACTATCCTCATCGTCAAAATCCCCAGCGTCTGAGGAAGAAGTATCATCTGAAGTCGATGCCTGTCTCTTTCTCTTATTTTTTTGGGTGTTATTATTCAGATCCTTCAACGACGGTGGTTTTTGTTGACCTTGGGTTTTCTTTTGATTGGAAGGAGATGGATCTTGGAGGACAGTGAGCGAAGGACACGTGCTGCTGCCACTTCCGGAAGAACTTGGTCTTCCAGAACGGGAACTAGCGGAAGCCAAAGGCCTTGGTTGGTGGTTTTCGGCGTTCGTCATAATGGCAAACCGGCTAGCTTCACGTAGGTACTGTTGTTTTTGTTGCGTGTGGAGTGAAGGCAAATCAGGGATATCAACGGAAATTGGTGGAATTCGAATGAAGGTTGGGATCGGTGCAACGACGGTATTCGACACGCGCGAAGTTTTGTAGACGCGCGGAGTAACAGGAGGGGTTAAAATCAAAGAAGAGGCGTCGAGAAAATGGGCGGTGTAGAGCAATTGGAGTAAGAAGGAGGAGGTAGGAGAGAGGGGAACAAAGGGGATAGAAGAATGATAATGCAAACACCTCCAACCCTTGTGGACGTTGTGGTCTGTTCTTGTGATCGTAGTAGGGGCAATTTCGACGCTCGAAGCGGCGGCCGAAAGAGTATCGCAAATATTGTCGAGTCAAGTGAATTGCTCCTCGTTGGACTTCTCGTGGACTGGAGGAAGATGGAGCCTCGAGATGAGGGACCATCCCCCCCCAGCAAGGAGATTTAGAGCCCAGCGACAGCCATTTGGCGGGCGTACTCGACAATATTCGGGGTATTACTGACGTTCAATACTTGGATTAGCTTTGGATAAAGGGATTTGAGTGAACAGAGAGATGGTCTAGTTGGCATGGAGAGGGAGAGGAGAAGAGAAAAGAAGAGGGAAAAGAGGAAGAAGAATCATCATCACCGACGATTGGACCAATCGACTTGAAAGACTGGACCGGGATTATCATCGGGACGGATCAACGTTGCGGCCGGAAGGAGCTGGTTGGCTGGATTGGTTCCGGGTGGGGCAAGTGAGTAACAACATTACACAGTCACAAACGGAACTTACCATACAATACGCAGTCACCTCCTCCAGGAGCCAGCTTATAATTAGCCGGAAAACTCACCGTCTTTTGGGCCGGAAAGTCACTTTGCGCCGGGTTTACTGCGGGAAAGTACCAGAGGAGGGTAGAGCTCGTGTGGGGTGCAGCAGAACTTGCAAGGATTGTACCGTATGTAATTTACACCAGCGGGTGAGAGACGTTGCTGTTTTCCTTTTGGGTGGAGCAACAGTCATCAGGATTAGGCCTGAGATGAGGAGTCACAGCAAGATGATCATGATTTCAATCTGATTCAACCCTGGGTATCTATGGATGTATGTAGTTATGTCCACAGCCTCAATATCTTGCTAGACTAGGACGAAGCTGAGCAAGAAAGCTTACAAAGTTCAAAGTGACGATATGGACTCTTCCTTCTTTCCACTCAACCTTAAGAAGTTCCTTGGGTGAATAAAGCAAAAAAAAGACAGGAGGTTTAATCCATCCCCTTCTCCTCCCAAGCGTTGTGACAAACATGCGACACACCTCGTATTTTTACCATTTCCCAGGGCATTTTTCTTTTAGCTTAACCAGGTCCTGGGGGAGCAAGGGTCTTAGTAGAGGACAGATTGGAAAAAAGGAACAGAAAAGAAAGGCACTGCATATTGCCGTGCAGTAATTTTCTCGGCCAGGTGTTAGAATCCTATTCCTCTTTGCGCATGGCTGTAAAGAAAGCCAGAGAGGTCTAGATATCTCAACCCGGGCTAGAACCCATCAGTCCAGAAAACCCTCCTTTTATTTTTTCCCCTACATTTTCTCCTCTTGCTTTGAACAACACCAGCAGGTGGCATGATGGTCAATGGAATCCCGTGTTTCGGTTGGTTCTTTTCCTGCATTACCCGGATCCACTCGAAACAAGGAAGAGGAAAGGAAAATTAAAAGGTATTTAAAAAAGAAAAAGCAACGAGCCACTTTTTGATCTGATGTTTGCCTTAGCGCCACCTGAATTGCCGATGAGGAAGAAAGACGATTGTCGATCAAACCACATGAATTAGCTAACGACTATAGCCTATTATCCAAAAAAAAAAAAAAGTGCCAATATATCATTGCTAGAGATCGGAAAATTGGTATCACAATTAGGGGGGAAAATGTGTGAAATAGCCAAACACATTTGCAAAACTTTTGCTCCAGACCGAAAGGTCTCAAAACGATATTTTCCTCCTGACCGCTTTGCCTTGAATGGGCCCGCACCCTGCGTCCATGGAACCCAGTGTTCCCTAGACTGTTATTAGCGTCCACTTGACGTGGACGTATTGAACATACCTCTCAAAGCCGAGAGCGAAGAAAGGGATTATAAATTAGGTTCCCTCATACGGCTCAACTGTCTTGCGACGTGTTTTTTGTTAGATGCAGGGAGCCATGCAACTGGCTCTTCTCCTTCTGACGATACCGGGGCTCGCTGCGCTTGTTGGGCTCCTTTTCCCTCCATTTCAACGTTTTCAATTGGTGCGTTCTCTGCAGATGCAATGATGGGGGCTTCTGTTGGCCCAACTTCGTTGTCCAGGTTGGAAACCGATGCTTCTCTCGAAATGCGTTCCTTTTCGAGACGCTCTTCCCGTCCTCGTTTGTGACAGTACCATAGAACAATAAGGAGCACTTGGAGAGGAAAGGAGTTGTCAATCGTCAGCCTTGTAATGAGCCAAGTGGGCCAAAGTCGGAGCGTTTAGTTATCACTTACCCATCAATGCCAAGGACCACAAGATATTCATACCCATGAGCGCTGGAAACCGCGCTCTCAAGAAGGTCATGATAGATCGCAGCATTCCTGCAATTGCGGCTGGCTTTCCCACAAGCTCTTTTAAACTGGGAACTTTAAGCCCCATCTTTTTAGCCGTGCCAGCGGCCTTGCCAGCATTTTCTGCATTTAAGCCGTGTCTTCCCGCTCGCTCTGCAGCGACAGCAAGCATCTCTGGAGCAAACTTTTCCGTCACTTTATCTGGTAGCTGTTCTATTAATTTTCGCAAAAACTCTGGGAGTCTGTTGAAAGTGCTCTGCAACTGCTTGTCTCCATTCGTAAGGAGATTTTCCAAATCTCCGTAGGCAGTCGGTACCCCGTTTACCAGGTCCTTGAAGACAAATTTGAACTTCTCTAGCAAATCCTGGGTCTCATCACCTATTGAAAACACCCGGTTGTTTACCGCCGCGAGGTTTAATTTTTCTAGCACGTCAGAGATGTCCTCCTGTTCTTTCTTGAGCTCTGGGTCGATGGCTTCAGCGGAGTCCTAAGAAGAAAATAAAAAAGAATTGTTAAATAAACCTTTCCATGAACCACAACAATCCACATTGAGCAGTTCTAACCTTTGTGCCCTTGTCTTTGGCAGTCTTATCTTTCGCTTCTTTGCCCAGCATCCAGCTCCAACGGCGCCCTTTCTTAGGCGTTTCTGCCAGCTTTTCCTTTTCCTGCGCCTCCTCAGCGGTTCTAGATTCAGCCCCTTCCAATGCAAACTCCTTTTCCAAATCGTCCTCTTCTCTCGGAGGCACAGGTAATGGTATATTTTGCGCACCGTCCATCAAAGCGACCTGCGCATCGCCACAATGGTCTACCCGGGTCTTCTCTGGGGAATTTGCGACCTGGCTTAAAAATGCTTCATCTTCATCGGTCAAGATTGGATCGTGAGGTTTGGCTACTGATTTGGTAAAAGGAACTTTGTCCTTGATGCCTTTGAAATATTTCATAGCCATTGTAGCAATGGAATTCGGCACTATCGCTGAGATTGGTGGTTTAGGGACAGTAAAACAGTAGAATTCTTGTAGCAAGGCGATAAGGAAAATATCTAGTAAAGTGCAATCGCTATGCTATATAATAGCCTAAACCAACTCAGGCAAAGGCATCATGATATCCCGCCTATGCATTGTTCAGTGGCGGCCTGCTGCTGACGTCAGTTGGGTCGTTGCAACAACTTGGTCCGTGTGTTGGTTTCGCCTCAGCCACAACAACCCCGCAAAGCTTAATTCACGTGCCCGCCCATTGTGGCTCGTACCTGCACCTCAGAATTGATTAAAGCTCTGACTTAATCAAAAGCTGATGAACTCGGAGGTATATCAATCCAGCGTATCATCCCACTCTGCTTGGTCCTACCTTTGATACTAGTTCTGGTTTGCCTCGGGCATTATACAACATTCATTTGATAGCGAATCTGTGACGTCGGGTACCTGTAACTACGGAGCAAGGGATAAACACGAGTTTTGTTTGCCAGTCACCCCATCGCCAAGGCGTATATAATGAGACTCAAAGGACGCATTCTCTGAGTTAGAATATGTCATTCTCTCCGTGACGGAGCCCCTCACGGATGTAGAATTGACAGGACCGTAATTCGATACTCTTGGTTCAAAACTTCTCCAATAAAGTGATTGGGAATTTATGCAAAAAAAGCTAACGGAACTTTCAGGAACCCATAGTTATGGGCATGCCTATGTCTAATTATAAAATAGCCTGTAGTCACGTAGGGTGTTCCTGTTAGTACTGTTGTGGAACAAGATGTGGTGTGGCAACCATCTTAAATATATATATTTTTCGGATGGAGATGAGGGAACAGGGATTCGACAGCTCAGCTTACGAGGTAAAAAGTCGCCACCTCCAGGATCTAGCGTTGACGCTCTGGGGCTCCAGCAACACAGTAACCTCATAATGTAAGCCCAGAATAGGGCTCATCCTGGGATTGACGCATTTGCAATATCAGGACGGGATCACGCCGCGAGGACATTTGGCCAATTGTATCTGCTCTAAGACACGTCAACGAAACGGTTTGTAGTGGGGTTTGTCGACATGATGGTTGCCTTGTCACAACGCTGCCTTGCCGCCATGTTCGCCATGAATTTTTAGTAAATAATTCGCTGGTGCCATCCAGGGGAATCACATGATCAGGCACATAGCGGGTTATATCAATCAAGTGAGTTGCTTCTTCTGTTCTCTTCCTTCTCTCTCTTCCTCACGCTTCGCCGAGCTGACTAGTTAACACCCCGCACGAGGTTCATCTTTGAATGACATCTCGGTGCGTAAAGCCTTCTTCAAGAGTCCACGTCTCTTCCGTCCTCACTTTCTCGGTCTTTGAGGAATAGAAGATAGGAACCAGACGTAATTCTTGGAATCGGCTTTCCAAGGCTCTCATGCTACGTGCGTGATCGATCAGCGTCAAATTTATCTGGCGAAAAGCCCGTCCGCTCTTTTTTCCCACACACGGTATACATGTACGAGGGATTCTTCCGCCATTCTTTCAGGCTCTTTAGTCTTTGCTCGATTCCGTCTTTTGTCAAACCCTTCCACTTGCGGCTATAAACGCAATGTTCAAACGCTCCTTTTCATCGAAGGATCGAGTGGGCAAGTCGGTCAAGCCCATCAAAAAGACGTATCGCGATCAGACGAGGATCAGGCTGCAGGAGAAAATAGACAGTCCACCAAGTGGGAGGTACGTCTTAGTCGTTTCTCACGCACCTCAAACTGAAATTTGACATTCATTCCAGCAACCTCACTAGTCCTATCGTGACATTGGTCGTAGGTCGCGACCAACGACTCTTTGCTGCACATGAGGATGTCTTGTCTCTCTCACCTTTTTTTTCTGCCGCTCTGAAGGATCAAATGGTCGATGGTAGTTCTAAACAGATCGGCCTCCACGAAGAGTATGTACAGTACACACCCTTTACCCAACTAGAAGCACCTAACATGTCCACTAGAGAACCCGAGATACTATCCTGCGTTCTCGAATACCTTTACAAGGGTGACTATTACCCCCGCTTGCTGCATAGCAAGCGGCGTAACTCTTGGCACCTCGAGGATGCCAAAGACCCTCACAAAATAGGCGGTCGAGGATCAAGTGAATCGGTCGTTTTCCATCCCGGTGTAGGAAACCATGTCCTCCGGGACACTGCCATATACTGTGCCGCTGAGAAGTACGGCTTGAATGAACTGAGAAGTCTCGCCCTTAAGAAGCAAGGCCTCCAGACTGGAATCCCAGTCGATGTGATACTTCGCTCGGCTCGTTATGCGTACGACAACACACCGGACACGGAATCACGGCTCCGCGCTCATTTCCTAGCCCTGATCATTCGAAGTCGTAAGACTTTCAAAAGAAGCGGAACAATGCAGATGGAGATGGAAACAGGTGGCAAACTGTTTTTCGATTTGTTCGTAGCGATGTGCAATCACATCGATGACATTGTTGAGATTAGGTACGTGTCCTACATTTCTTGACTTTTTTGTTGGCTAATCTGTGTATTATTCTTCTTCGAGCAAATGCTGCCCATATTCAAAAACTTACTTCTAACAGCAACAACCGGTCTCCCAAAGTCATCTGAAGATGTAATCTGCAACATCTGCTATTAGATAAATCGGATTCGGCTCGGATGCTACTGAACCAAATTGTCTAAATGAAATTAATATTTTTTTGAACCAGAATGTAATCAACAGCGTGGAACGGAAAGAAGCGGAGGGAGAGAGATACATCCGAGCGAGTTTTTGCTTTCAATGGCGAGAATTACCTCAAGCTTCTTAAATTTCTTTTATCTTTTTTCCGTCCTCGAGGTTGGCCCAGCAGTTTTGGTTTAACGACATGTCATGGCATCAGATTGGACCTTACAAGACCATGGCCTTTGGCAAAGAATGACAGTTCTGCGTACTACTCAGCGGTTCTATTGCATTTTACAGCAACCGTTCCACGCACCTCTGCTGCTTCCAAGGGAAGAAAGGAAGTAAAGTCAGTCTGCGACTGTCCTTCGCAACGTATTTCCTTTGTCATATCTTTGGGATAACTCCGCTTCTGGATCATGCACTATTGGATTTGATCAGGTAATAGTTTTAGAATATGAGAAGTTGGCCACCTCAAATTCTTTCTCGTGACGCACTGCACTCTCAAATTGCATGTCGAGCACCCACCAGTACTCATTGAATGCAATATAGAAGCGGCGGAAGGTAATGTGTCTCAAGAAGTCACGAACAACGGGAGAGTGCTTTCCTAGAGTTGGGTCGACGCTATCCATATTCAAAGCAAAAAGATGTCTGTAGGTCGCTATACTATTGTCAGGTCAAAATAACTCATACCATCTTGCGTTGCCAATTTCAGAACCGTGGATCACCCGTTCCATATTCCGAAATCAGAGTGACTTTTGCTCCTAACTTGAAGTAGGCCCTGACGTCAACACACGAGTCACTATGATTCCAGAAACCGGGGCCCTCAGAAGGTCCAAAGACCGTACCAAGGGTGAAGTTATTCCGGAATTTGAAACCGAAGGGCATTACGGTGCGATTCAAAAATGGGATTCAGAGGAAGAGAAGCTTGTCCTCTCCGATGATGATAAGGAGGTGGCTTCCAAGGCCAAGCTACGCGAACTTGAAGGCCATCGAGTATCCTACGTTGAACACCCTTCAAGAAAAAAGCTACTCAGTCGTATTAGGATACTTAATAGATACACCGAGGGTCTTGATGTAAAAAAGGGAATCCCAAAGCGCCATCCTCGGAGATACCAAGCTCGCCTTGCTGGGAACGAAGATAGAAAACATCAAAGTCAAGATATCAAGAACAAGAAAAGCATCATGTTCGCATCCATAACTATGCTGATGGAGTTGGTGGATAAGCCGACAGCTGGTCTCCTTCCCACTCTTAACGAAGCAGATCTTGGAACTATTGCTAGCTTTCTTTTGACGGGCGAATACCCTCCGGTACTCATTGAATCCCGAGGTGGACGACATCCTCTTGCTACTGAGCAGCCTCCACCGGCAGCTATTACCCATTATTTAGAAGGACTAGGAACTAGGAGAGATTATGAGTTAGAACTCGTTCGATGCGGGCACATTTACCAGCTGGCAGACATGCTTAGGCTGCCAAAGCTTAAAATGCTGGTAGTTCGTAAGCTGAGGTTGGGGTTCTTTGATTTAAAGGAACGGCGTGTCATTGAACTTGCGGACTTGATCTTCTCATCCATTAGCGGTGATTGGAAGGAACGGTATGGCCCAAGGTACGAGACTGACGAACCTCTGAAGGGCCGGTATGAACGCGAAACGGAACCAATGCGGGCATTCCTGGTGGAATACTTTGCAAAAAAGCTAGCTTCTGTGTCCATCACTGAATCTTTTCATTTTCGCTCCTTGATGAAGAGGCATCCAGACCTAAGAATTGGGGCCCATGTGCGAGCAGCCGAACTAGGACTGGATCAGTGGATTAACTTGGAAGACGTGACGGAGGAGCCAGATACGAAAGGCAAAACGTCGGAGGAGAGAAATTTTGAGTGCGCCTGGCGAGTACCCTGACCTCCCGATATGAACCTTCATTCGCCTTCAGGGAAGTAATTGGTTTGGTTTAATTCTTAAAGATCCAAGAGAAACATAGTGGACAAAAGCATAGTATAGGGATGTACTAGGGGGTTGACAGCCTCAGTATACTTTCAACTCCTCTCTCCGAGGACCGGTGGATTAGGGAATGACTGCTCGTTAAAGAATGTATGTTTTATGAGGCACAGTTCCGATTGTTTGCTAGCTGCCTGGGAGATTCCGTAGTGCATATGATGGCGTTGATAGCACGCTTCATAAATTGACCGCTCGAGTACGGAGTAATATTAAGACAGTATGCCCTGCACAAATATATGTAATCGGTAGATATTTGCTGTTGTTGGTGAGCGAGGTGATTGTCTCCAGTGTTGTAGGGCTGAACGAATACGGAAGTTGTTTTGGACCAGAAGTGGACAGCTTGCTTTAGTTAAGCTTTTGTTCACACGCAACACTTCTAAGCCTAGGAACAAGGCTCTACTTTTGTCACGGGCTGTATCAAGAGTTACTGATGAGAGATCTTTGAAGACTCGACACGGAGTTTACCAATTTAATTCCAGTCTACCATTGCGCACCCATCCGGACCTGGTCGCCGCTGTCCTCTCTCCCGCCCTCACCGCCGCAGCATACTCACCATGCTAGCCAGTCTCTCTCCACACCTCGCCAATCTCAGGCAGACCCTCACCCAGGTGCTAAATTTCGCCCTGGTGCTGTCCACGGCCTTTATGATGTGGAAGGGGCTCTCGATCTACACTAATTCCTCGTCGCCGATCGTGGTGGTGCTCTCGGGAAGCATGGAACCCGCGTTTCAGAGAGGTGATTTGCTGTTTCTATGGAATCGCAGTCCACGGGCGGAGGTGGGGGAGATTGTTGTGTATAATGTGAGGGGAAAGGATATTCCAATTGTGCATCGGGTGGTGAGGGCTTTTGGGGACGATGCGAAGGATCCGAAGGAGGTGAAGAATGAGGGAGAAAAGAAGGGGAAGAGTAAGCTGGATACCGGGAAAAAGGATAATGTTGCTGCAGGGTGAGTAGGGCGCTTTTTTTTTTTTTTTTTTTTTTTTTCCCCTCCTTCCGTCCTTCTTTGGGTATGCGGTTACGGGAAGCTCTGTTGCTGTGCTAGAGGTAATTGGAGCTGACTTTTGATGCGCTGGATAGGGCTGTGCACTCAGACTCGAGTCTTGTTTCTCATAAGATTCTCACCAAGGGTGATAATAATGTTGCTGATGATACGGAGTTATATGCTCGGGGTCAGGATTATCTGGATCGCAAGCTGGACTTGGTGGGAAGTGTACGCGGGTATATTCCTGCAGTGGGATACGTGACAATAATGCTGAGCGAGCATCCGTGGTTAAAGAGTGTGTTACTGGGGCTCATGGGTGTCATGGTGATTTTGCAGCGTGAATAGTTCTTTTTCTTCAGATACTGAGATACCTCTTACTTATGGTTTTCAAATGGGATTTAGCTTGCAAGGCGGAGACCGGCTAGGATATTCAAGACTCTTCGGTTTTTCTTAAATAGTTCCATCAAAGCACGTATATCATTCGAACTTGTTGACATTGTTGGTTTGTTTCGTTTCAATATCCTAATTTCAGGCGCCAGCGGATATCCCCCTTGGCCTTGATAGTCACGTCCACCAACTTCCAAGTGATCGAGTACATGACTTCACTCCTTCCGTGTACTTTCGAAATTCCCATTACAATCATTGCTGTCTTGTTAGATTAAACAATTCCAAAAGCCTTAGCCTTCATAGAATAGTTTAGGCCTCGAAACAAACCCCCCCCCCAGCTACCCCTCATCACCCACGTCCCCGTCACCATGGGAAGCCAGAAGCGTATAGCTAAGGCACGACACCACGTATTGCTCGTGCTCCGCGTTCAAGGAATTGCTTTTGCTAATACTTGTTCTCACGTCTTAGGAACTTGGTGAACTCACAAAATCTCCACCGCCAGGCATACGAGTGTCTCTTGACGACGAAGCCGATCTTTACAAATGGCAGGTTCACATGCAAGGCCCCGACGATTCACCATATAAAGTATGATAAACCCCGGCGAGCTGATACTCAATTTCACCGTTTTACAAAAGAAACAAATGCTTTTACTTGGCACCACTCACACTACTTTTCTACGTAGGGCGGTACTTTTGTCCTCAACCTCGCCCTTCCTCCCGAATACCCCTTCAAACCCCCCACCGTCTCCTTCACGACCAAAATCTACCATCCCAACATAACCAATGATGAGAAGGGAACTATGTGTCTAGGCATGCTACGCGCCGATGAATGGAAACCGTCGACTAGGCTCCAAGCGGTGCTAGAGTTTGCGCAACAGTTACTCTCGGAGCCGATGCCGGATGATGCGGTCGAGGGTAGGATCGCGGAGCAGTTTAATAATGACAGAAAGGCCTTTGATCAGACGGCAAAGGATTGGACGAAGAAGTATGCAAAGGATGTGAAGAAGTCGTTCTGGTGAGTGACGAGAGGTTGCGGAAAATGTGAGAGCCTTCCTCCCGCACGGAAGATGTGGGAGTCAAACTTGATGGATTTATGGAAATATGGGGGTACCAGGGTATTCTTATGTATTTGAAACAAGCGGGATTTGGGATATGAACTTGTTTGATTCAGCATTTTCCGGTTAATATAGGTTTGGCGTTCGCGTTGTCTCTGGGCTAATAGACAGGAATGCTTTGTGTTTCCTTTCTCGAGTTAGGCCCCCAACTTCACTATTGTATCTTTCTTTCTTTCTGTCTATCTTTTTCTTTATAAATGAGTTGTATTGTCAAATAACCATTAACAAGAAGCGTCCGTCACCTATGTTATGCTAATCTCTGGCACTGATAAGATTGCAGACTGTTGTTTTGATTTCTAGGAATTCCCAAGGATGTTGAATGTTGAATTTAATAAACAAGAGCAAAACAAGTGCGAGTAGTAAGTCTCAAGAGTATGCACAGCAGCTCAGTTCAATATCACACCTCTCATGCGCGTCAGGGAGGAGCACTGGACTAGCAGGCCGTATAAAATGGCTAATCCCAGAACCTTTGTCGCAGGCCTTTTGGGCATGATGTGGAGTCAATTTCGATATACATCGGCTCACTTGCCATTGAGAGCAGGTTGCAGGTTCCAATTAACAAGTCCGTGGCGCATGGCAGGAGAGTTATGGCATGAAAATATCACAAAAGGTAAGAATATCTGGCTCTGTGAATAAAAAGCAATACACACGCAGACTATAAAACATGGAGCAACGTAGAGGCAAGCGCAAAGGCATCTCAGAATACCTAGGCTTAACCTCGCAAAGGCGACGGCAGCCCGCTCACTTGAATTAGCCCAAACGGTTCATTGGTGGCGATTGTGATAAACAGCGACAACTGCAGTGCGCAACAAAAGGATATGAACCCCACAGTGTAGGCCTGTTGAGAACCAAAGCCGCCCCAGGTCTTTAGAACCAACATTTAACATAGAGCACCTGTTGTTGCGACCCAAGGAATGCGGTGGCACTGACCTCTGAGACATACAGAGGAGAGACCCAGACAATGGCCAGGAGTAATCCAGCGCAAGTCATCGTAGGGAACCACCGTAGACAGCAGGCCTGTTTCATCGCCTAGCGACGGAGCAAGGGCATGCAAGCCGAGAAAGCCATGCAAAAAGGGATTATCTTCCGTTTGACGATAACAACAACATCATCCGGGTTTGAGTGCCCCTTGCAGCTCCGGCAGCTAATGCATGCAAGGTTTGGCTGTTGGACAATGAAGTGAAAGAGTATCAGTTCCTGGGCGATGAACCGAGCTCCCGGGCTGTTTCAATAAAGTAATTAATATAACAATGCGACTTGTAGCAGGAAGTAGATGTAAATTAATTCGTTCAGCACGCAATCTGAATGGGCTGGACTGGAATGTTTGGTGAAAGGGAATGCGACGAGCCCACACTCTGGCTGCGACAGACCAATTTTCCTTTTCTGCAACAAAACCGCCCCTTTCGGCCTTCAGTTTGCATGCTTTTTTCTGCAGATTTTGTTTGGGATTCTGTCTATCTGGAACAGTTAGCTCCTCGGATGGAATCTGTGGGCGTGAAGGATGAAGCTAAAGAGCACCAGCAAGGCTTGGCTGATCGGTCAGTCGTCGTTGGAAAATTCAAGGAATTGCCGGATTGTCTTCACTTCTCCTTCTTCCTGCTTTTCCCTCTCTCGTCCCCTTCTTCTTCCTCTTCATTCTTTTCCTTCTTTCAGCGTTTGCCTGGCGATGAACTGGACGATAGACTCTCCAGTGGTTTCTTTTGTTTGCTTCCGCGAAGCGCCATTGCTGGAACCTTCCCGCAATGCTTCCACTCCTTTTGCTCAACCACCGCTAGCTGCTAGTTAACCGCCTCGTCCAGATCTCTAAGGCGCGCCCACTCTCGTTTCTGACAGCCAACCGACCGAACTGACCGACCCCCGACTTTCCTTCGGCGCTTAATACTCAAGATTCCCCCTCCGCTCGCTATCGAGATCTCTCTGTCTCGTCTACGCTCTTTGCAAGATTTCTGAAATAAAAACAAATGTCCTGCCCGAACACGATCTCTTACCGCTGTGGCCATGGTCACAAAGCACGCTTTCCCAGATGCTCCTTTTGATTCCCATGGCAGCAAAGATGTCTCTTCCTTCCGGCTCAATAACAATCTTAATGTTGTGAAGCGCCCAATCCTCAATGCTATAAACACAACGCTGCCGGCTCGCGGCTCATCCCTCGCCCGACCTTTCGCTCCTGCTAACTCCGCTCCTCCACTGAATGGCCCTCGCTCGAAAAGACCTGAGCGTCTTCGCCCTACCTACCTTCAAATAACTCAAATTGAGCCTCCTCTTCGCTCCGCTTCCTCCTTCGACAGTAGCCGACATGGTCCTGTCCAATTGTCCCCTGCGAGCGACTCGGAGTATCCCGGCCACGCCGCAACCACGCTAGCTACTCCGCCTTTAAGGCTAAAGCCAACATTGTCAATGGCCAACGTGCAATCAGGTCAATTTGTTCCATTCCGTCATGAAAATTCGCCGCTGCATACCCCCCTAAGCGCCCGTTTCCCTCATCACTACCCACCTCCTGAGCTACATTTTGAAATGCCTCTTCGGTCCAGCTTGCAGTCGGCGACAACTGGTAGCTCAAGTATAGAGCCTGCCAGCGGAACAGAAAGGAGCAGCATTCTCACCAAATCTAGCTCTTTTACTGATCTTTCACCAGATATTTCGGGTGCAGACGGAGGAATGAGCGTCGATGAAGCCATAGATATGTATCTTGATGGCTTCTCGGACGACTCGTCGCCAACGCCAGAATCAGCAAATTCGCCGGAACCACCCAGTTTCTCTGAAAACCCCGAACCTACCGAGCCATCGGAACCTTTAGGACATCTAGAAACTCCGTCACTAGCTGAGCCTCTAAGTCCTAAGGGCTCTATGGAGCAATTGGATGGGCCAGCAGACAGCGGTCCAGAAGACCAAGGTCTGGTGGGAGATCTCTCCCCTCGTGACAAGTCACCAGCAACAATATCTGCAAAGATCACGGTTCCAGATCTCCTATCAGTTGGTGTGCCGCCGCCTCTGTCCGCCCCGACTGAGTTAAGAGACCAATATGGGTTCAAAAAGGAAACAACCTATATCACCTTGGCACAGTATAACAATTGGTATGAACCTTACTCAAGATATGTGGATTACCGAAGGCGAAAATGGGTAGAAATGCTCAAGGATAGTGGCTTAGAACCTAAAGATACGCTTGCATTTCCCCAGAGATCCAGCAAAATGAAGCGGTACATCAGGAAAGGTATACCTCCAGAATACCGCGGTGCTGCCTGGTTCTGGTACACTGGAGGCCATGATCATCTCCAACGGAATCCCGGTCTTTACCGTAAACTTGTCGAGAAGGCTGCGCAGGCCCCAATGAATGATGACAAGGAACATATTGAGCGAGATCTCCATAGGACATTTCCAGATAACATCCATTACAAGCCAGACTCGACGCCTGAATCTCAGCCGTCTTCGGGTGCCAGTAGTAGCAACCTGAAGTATACATCAGATACCCAGGAGACGCCAATGATTCAGTCTCTACGCCGTGTTTTGTATGCGTTTTCGATGCATAACCCGAAAATTGGCTATACCCAATCCCTCAATTTCATTACAGGCCTATTACTTCTTTTTCTTCCAGAAGAAAAGACCTTTTGGATGCTCCATATCATTACCTCGACCTATTTACCCGGGACTCATGAAGTTAGTCTAGAAGGAGCTAACGCTGATCTCTGGATTCTCATGGTTGCCCTAAAGGATTCTCTCCCAGGTGTTTACACAAAAGTTGCTAGCTCAACACCAACAACATCGCGGTCTAAGCCTCCAACCATAACCATCGCTACTCGACTACCTGATATTACACTTGGCCTTACAAACTGGCTGATGTCTATGTTTATCGGCAGCTTACCCCTCGAAACCACGCTGCGCGTGTGGGATATTATTTTCTATGAAGGTTCTAGAACCTTTTTTCGCGTTGCGTTGGCAATCTTTAGGCTCACTCAAAGAGACATCCTTGCCGTTAGCGATCCCATGGAAATCTTTCAGATTGTGCAGACTGCTCCGAAGAAGATGCTCGATGCAAGTGCTCTCGCGGATGAATGCTTCATGCGCCGATTCCGGTTCTCCCAAGAACGAATTGAGTCGTTGAGAGGCGCGCGGAGACAGGCCATCAGGGAAGACAAAGATCGAGCATCGTTTCTGGCTCTTCGTGGAGATCCAGACGGTCGTTCAAGCGCAACTAGTACTCCTCAACCCGGATCGTGGAGGACATGGAAGAACCACACTTTTAAATGAAGTTTGTGGTGCTTCCACTTTTTTTTTATTTTTCACAACCCTTCAATTCCTTGTTTATTGTTCATTCTGGGTTTGTTTCCTATTTGAGGGCTGGGGTATTGTTCTTAGCAGATAAGCCTACTTTTCTCGCACATACATACATAAAGGTCTATTATTCGCTCCTTTTTTAAAACTTCTCATATTTGACTCGGTTTTCTTTTTTGCTTATATTCTTGGTAATGCCAATGATTATCATGTCCACAGTTCTGGGTGTCTCAGGGTGTTACGGATAGAGATTGGCGCCATGTCATTGCCCACGATTAGCCTGTATTCTTTTGCTTCGGATTTGTTCAGGGAGATAGACGATTGTATTTGATCGAATATTCACACTTGCGTACAATTGGTTTGATGAATTAGCCTCTCGGTTTCAATCTCATGCCAGCCATATTCATAGGCTCGACTCTGTACAGAGAGCAGCAAACTAATTATGGCAATATCGTAGACTATCTTGCGACCATCATCTTCTTGCTAAAAGAGTTAGTTCCAGCTCTACAAATGGACACTTGATGCACCAACCACCAAAGAGGATTGCCACTTCTTTGCTTTTGGACGCTGGCGGGCAGCTCGCAAAGCCTCTCGTCTACGCAGAATAGCCAGGAAGGAATCCGCTTCCTCCAAACATGTGTAGGCCCACTATAAACTCAACTCTCCAAAACGCCATCATGTAAAAACAAAGCCGAGCAAATTCCTCATTTCTACCTCCCAACCATGCGATACCTCTCTCTCGCCATACCGCCCTCAGCGCCTTCAATCCCAAACCCCTCGCCTACTTCGCCAACCACTCTCGCAGGGGCACCGCCAACGACACAAAAGCTCGGCACGACCATTCCCGCCGGAACAACGGCACCATCCAAGACGACGACAAAATCCTTCAAGATAGCCATGCAGCCGACCACGGCATTCTTGCCGATTTGCACATGGTTACCAATCGAGGCTGCTTCGATGACGCTGTGCTCGCCGATGAAGACGTGATCGCCGATTTTGAGCGGGTAGTAGCAATGGGTGCCTTGGTGGAGGCGCGAAGGAGGGCGGAGCAAACAGGAGCGAGAGAGGTAGGTGTAGCGGCCGATGCTAACGGCGATGGAGACGGAGGAGCTGCTGGTGCTGGAGCTGCTGCCGCTAGAGGTGGATGGTGTGTTGGTGGAGGAAGAATGAGTGGTGGTGGTGGATGAGGGCTGGCGGTAAAGGTCGCCACGAATGCAGACGTCGGCTTGGATGACGGTCTTGCCGCCTAGGATGATGTGTTGGGTGCCGTGGACTTGGTTTCGGCGGGAGACCTTGTTGCCGGTGTCCTGTGGGAAGTAAAAGAGGGTGGTTTTTTTGGTTAGCTTGTGGATTCTTTATGGGTGCTGAGGAGCAGGAGCAAGAGTTAAAGCGGGGTGAGATATGTACAGTTTCTATGTATTCGCCCTTGATGGCTTTGGGAGGCATGGCGCAAGACGTTATGTATGATGCCTTAATATGAGGCGCTGTGGGCAAAACAACCTATGTTTTGACGAGTTGTTGAGGCCAGGAAGTGAGACTTGACCAGCCAACCCTGGTACTAAAATAATGTAGACACCAACCTCCTTACATCTCCATGTTAATTCTCAGGAAGCTCGTTCAGATGCACTCCTACTCTTTATCATGGTGACTACGATTTGCAGTCAGGCTTGGATGGTGGTGGAAGTATTTCACGATTGGAATTGAGTTCCCTTCTGTAACCTCCAAACCTTCAACGCCCAAAATGGTTTAGATCAATGAGTCCCAGGTCCCCAACGGACCGTTCAGTACATGGGAACTATAATAGTTCCCCTTAAGAGCCACCAAGAAAAAAATGGAGCCGCCAAGGATTACGATGAGAAAAGTTGGGGTGGTGATGGACACTTGGGGACCCGCGCATCCTCACAAAGAAAAATGGCGACCAGTCAATTAACTACCAGAAACCCGAATGAACCGGTATATCTGCGGACAACGGCAAAGACAGCAGGATATGGCCTTTGCGATTCCACTGGACGATCCATAAATGCCGAAGCAATACTTTTCGACCGGGAGTACAAAAACTGGGATAAACTTGAATGCAGCGACAGAAACGTGTCGGGAAATACTGCGCGTTAGATCGGACACAGAGGATAAGATATGCCACCAAAATGATTGCATGGTGTAACAAAGCCGCTGAATGGGAGATTGCTTTTATGCACGAACAGTGCACCAGTCAAGGAAGGAAAGATCTATGGCGACCCGGCATGATGGACGATGATATTCCTTTGGCAATACAAGGGCTTCGACATTTCCAACTACCCCCCGGAGTTCATCGGTTGGCCACCATCGCTGGAAACGCGGGTAGAGAGGTACATCAGACGCTCAAAGACAAATCCTGTACCAATTCTGGATAACCCATGTGAGGATCAAACTCCCAAGTCTTTGGCTAAGAAAAGGAAAACACCCAAACGAAAAAGCCCCAAGCCCAACAAGCGAACGAAATCGAAGGCTAGCTGTAAGACCAAAGACACGAATCCAGGGGGCAGCGTGCCGTCCACGGGAGCCAACGGCGGCGAAGACCAGAACCAACCGTCGAATGTTAATAAAGGGACCAAATTGAGGCGTAGCCCCAGAAAGAAAACCCAAAAGAATACTAATCGGACTACGGGAAATCTAGATCAAGACATCAATAACAACAACGCTGGAGAAGAGGGACGAGCCAACAATGGAGAGCCCGTGGTGATGTCCGATGCCTCTCATTACACTGACGGTCCTGTACCAGCCAGGGATCAAACAATGGATGGAGAAGGCAAATAATGTTAGAGATGAATCATGTTGACCAGTTGATGACACAACACTGACTGGCCCTGCATCCCAATGCGGAAGGACCGCTCAACCAACCTCATCCAACAACACCAGCCGATCGACCACCATTGCAGACTAGTTATATCTAACTTATAACATATTCTGACAAGAGCCGTACATGTACGATTCCCATCGGAATATGGTATACTGCAAAACCTTACCAATTCTGTGAACTCCGAGCTTGGTTTAGCTCCCTGCGGCCCCAACAGGTATATGATCGGTTCATGTGAACCGATCCTTCAGAATATGGTATAGTGCAAAGCCTTTCTAATATGTGAACTGTTCTCTCTCTGACGACAGGAAGAATTGCTCGCTAACTACCCTGTTGCTTCTCCAGTTCCCCAGAGACTTAAACCATAAAGGGTATAGCTCCATTAGGCCTCCGTAATCTTAACTCATCCGTCGAATAAGAGTGCTGGATGGCCGGAAGGGATCCACATAAGTCAGTCTTAGGACTTGGTTATATGGGTCCCTTTGCCTTTTAGAATATTGTATTTCCGAGCCTGGTTTCCGATGCCACCTGGTATCGGAAAGGATCACGCTATACCGTATTGAGACAAGGAGCATGCTCCCCTTTCAGAATATGGTATAGCGCAGAACCTTTCCAATCTGTGAACTGTTCAACTGTGCTCTCTGAAGACAGGGAGAATTGCGAGCTAACTACTACCCTGTTGCTTTCGCCCGACAAAGGCCTTTATTCAAGGGATACTCTCCGCATAAAGGGGCTCTTGGAACCTGCCTGCCAACGATGGGTTTAACCACAAGGAAAAATAACAGCCCAGGAGATGATCATCCATGCCTATTTTGTCTGAGCCTTCATATCTAACATTAACCGCTTCTGCAGCTGAGGAACTAGACCAGTTAACTAACAACTGTGATGAAACTTTGGAGCATCTTTTTCCCAACAGTGTTGAAGTCTAGCTATTGCCCATTTACCATCTTGCCTTTTACTAACAACTCTTTCCAAACATTCCTACTACATACATCAGTATATCCATATTGACGTCCCGTGAATATCTATTTTGAGATAGCGGCCAACCCAGAACATTATCCGTTACCGTGAATTATTGCGCCAAAACTACCTTCTAAAGTATATTGCCTCCTGGTTCTTGTGTATCGTCGAGATAGCTGATATTCCCTCTCTTTTCATTGTTGCAGGCGGTGGTAGTTTCGAGGAGGTTGGTATAGTGCGGGCCTAACCGGAATATTCAGGGCAATAGAGACTCGCACTTCTTCACGTCGCTCTGTCACCAAATTGCGTGTTAGATTACATAGACACGAACTGGCGTCCTGTGCCTAGGTCTTCAGTTCTCAGAAGGATACTTACGTCCCACTGTGCTGACATCCAAGTTTGCTAGAAAGGGGGTTTCCGATGGTGTGACTGGAGACAACATCGGCTGTAGCTCGACTAATACACCTCATGGACACTGGTCAGTTGCATTCCCCTGAAAGATGCATGAATTGACGAGGATATCTCACCGGCAGAGTTTCTGCTGCGTCGCTTGACCCGTCTGATACAAGTCCAGAGGAGAAGGAGTGCAGGCGGTGCAGTCGTGAGAAGCGTGACGAGACTGATTATCGCTTCGTTTGATAGAGCCATCTTGTAATATAAATAAATAAATATATATATATTGTTCTAGCTAAGGAGTAATTGTAGGGAAGATAACAGGTCGGAAGTTCCTCGCACATCGTAGATATCTATCTCGCCTTCGCCAGTATTTCCGAAATCTGCATTTAGAAGACAACGGTGAAAAATAGGTTGGTCAGCTCGTGCAGCTGCAGCGTCATCGGAAACATGAGGCTTTTGGGAGGCGGTGGGTCGACTCTAGGTCCAAACGGCTGTCGAACAATGGGATGAGACCAATATAAGATGCAACACTGCCACTGCCAATAGGACAGACTAGATGTTCTCCTAGAAATACAGCACAATTGCATGGATAACTAATTGATATGGCTGGCGTCGATACTTTGAACGTATGCCATTCAAGCGTGTGTGTGAAGTTATCCCTTTGCCATGGCCGGCACTCATCTCTAAATATCCAGGTATAACTATATATTCCACTGACTCTCTTCGAAAAATTTACAGTACAGCCATTTCAAGCGGAAAATCAAATTCAAAAGGACACCATTCTAATGGATGCTATTCCTCCTGACGAACAAGTATTGAAAAGAATATGGCGTCAAGCATATCACGTAACAAGTTAAAGTAACATCAAACGGGGTATCCTTAGGCAAGCTCATTGAACAACTCATAAAAACGAAGCAGAAAAGGGATCCAGCCTCTTTAGGGGGGCATAATCAAGTCATATGCCAACATCGGGAAAACTTCAAAGCTTCTTGCATGTCATACATCCTGTTATCGTAGCAATCGTATAGGCAATAAATTTCACTCCCATGGTGAGAACCCAAACAAAAGCTGAAAATACCCAAAGTATACCCTTTAGCAGGGCTCTCACCGGCCTAGGGGGTCTCTCATCGTCTGTAGGTGTGTTACCGCCGTATTTTCCATATTGCTCAAGGTCAGTTTCTTCGATCACAACCGGCTTCGCTTTCTTTTTGCTCTTCTTTGTTTCGACCTCTGTGGTGGCCCCATTGGCCGACTTACCTAGGATACTCATGAGAGAGAATCGGGTCTTGGCTTTAGACCGGGGCCAAGCGCGGATTTGGTTCATTAATGCAGCCTCTTGCTCGGCCTCTTCCCGTTCAGCTTGGGTAGCGAATAGTTGGATGCCTGATCTACTGAGAGTGTGTTCGGGCATCACAGAGTCCATGGAATATGAATCGGGGAAAGATCCGGGCCTGGGAGTTTGGATGCTCATGCCTGCAAGAATGGATTTCGAAGTCTCGTTGGAAACTGCAATGGTGAGGATTGCCGCTACCATGGTGTCAATGCCGTAAAACGACGGGAGAGTCGAGAGTATCCGTTCAGTAGACATCGATAGTGCCATAGTTTCCAAGTCTAGTGTAATCAAGGGAACATCATGGGTTGAACCATGGCCGGGAGTCGTAATTTGGATTTTGGGATACTGGCGAATAGCAATCGTGTTAGGTAATGACGTTAAGACTGTTGCATGAAGCAGCCCAGGGTGGTTCTGAAATGATTGTGACGCTGCACAATCGGATGCCGAAGTAATATCGCCTCCAGTTATTGCTGCATGATATAGATTATATCGGTTTTGTGCAGGTCGCAGATCGAGGACGCAAGAGTTTTGGGCCTCTGATCTCCGATGGGCGTCATACTCAACTTCCATTGCGTGTTGAGGAGACAGTTTGTTCTTTCGAGCTACCTCCAGTGCTACTTCTCTTGTCAAGATTTCAACTAATTTAGGATATAATGTGACCGCTAGTCCACGGAGGCCTGCACGGCTGAGATCTCCAACATTTAGAGTTGCAACTGGAGCTTTTGTGTTTGGTTTGCTAGGGTGGGTCCGATGAATCTCGAAGTCATTCATAGGGTTCGTTCGAAGAATGTAGAATGGAGTAGACTGGCTTCCAAACGTATACGTATAGGCATCGACCCTATTCATGATTGTCAGTACCGAGTTGCTGCTGGGGGGCAATCAGGGCATATTTACTTCCGCATTCGTAAGTGGAAAGTACCCAAATTCGCTTCTGAAATCTCCCCATTGGTGGCATCCCATAGCGTAGCAAGCGCATCTCCTGACGCAAAGGAGATTCGCTCATTTTGCATAGGTGCCGGGCAAGAATTGATCTGCGGGATAGCGGGGATGCGTGGTGGGTCGGGTATTCCTCCAGTTTTCGGAATGACAATTTGCGGGAGGGACGATGTGCGGCAAGGATAATAGTTTTGTTTATTGAGAGGAAGGTTTGGATCATAGTGCGGAAATATGGATTTCATTTGTGCAGGAGGGGAAGTGTGGTCGTCTGGCGCCCGCTCAGTATTTGGGCGACTAGACGCGCTTGACCCGCATTGCGGTGGTTCTGGGCGAGGAGGCAACGAGTCCGTGGAATTCGGTGGACTTTCTACAATTCTCGTAGTTGCATTTCGTTGCATTGTTGGGGACGGGGAACGTATGGCAGTAGCTGGAGAAGGCGTTGAAAAAGATCTCCTTTTAACGTGGGGATCCCCGGAGCCGCGACTCGTCAGGGTCTGATTACTGGACATCAGAGGAGATGAAGCGTTTTGAGCCCGCCAGGTTTGTGTAATGAGCGCCGAACGCGCCTCGACTGAGTTTGACGCGAGCGCTGGAGACCTTGCAGTCCGAGCGGGTGGAGGTGGTACAATGATATTCGTGTCTTCGATGATCTGAAAAATGACGGCCTCCGTTTGGATCGAGGACTTGATATCTTCGATCACTGGTGACACATTGGGTGACTTTGTGGAGCGTCTTCTATGGCCTTTTCTGGGTTGACTTGCGTGGGGGTGATTTTTTGGCTGAACAGGAGGAAATAATTGGAAAGATTGTTGTGCTTGAGACATTGCTACAAAGGTCGTGTGCCAAAGAGAAAGGGCACAATAAGATGAATAGTCGTTACTATTCAACACAATAATAGAAAAAACAGCTGGAATTGGATCCGAGGGGAGTTTTACAGGCATTTAAAACTGAAGTCCCTCACAGAACGGCCAAAGTGAACGGGGTAGGGCAAATAGTGTGAGCTCGCTGTTGAAGCCAATAACAACTCTTGATGCCTCCAACCAGGGTCAGACCGTTTGCCGCCACCATGCATTGGTGCTTGCTACCCTCCATCTTAGAAATGGCTATAGCCAGCAAATTCACATTCTGCAAATCATGAGTGGCCCTAGCAGGGTCACCATGCATGACATCCAAAACAGGCTGTTGATTTCTGCGCAAGCACTGTGCATGATTTGAAGTGACAAGGTTGCCCAGTGGGCCGCGGGGGTGACGGCGCTTGCAAGTTGGGCGAATAGGGAGCGCCCTCCCATTTGGATTAAGCCCAGCGCTTGGAGAAGGTTTTGCTTTTGCGAATCATGACTCTTCTCTGAGTTCTGCTAGCTTTGCTTTGGCCCGGCAGCCGGGGAGGTAACATTTCTTCAGTCATCTGGCAACCCATGCGGCATGCCGACTCCTCTGAAGAATTGAAGGCTGTGGTTGTCGTCGAGAAGTTGTCGTTGAGAAAGGAGGGGCGACAAGGAGGCTGAGATGCACCTGACTACGGGATCGGGGAATCATAATCCCGAGCTTGAATACGAAGCGGGTAAATCGCCCGAAGCCAATGGGTGATAAAGATTCCTACGTCGCTGTTGCAAAATCCTTGTTGGCGGCCAAATAGAACGAGAGAGAATTGAGGGAGATTATATGTTAATCATAGTACAGGTGATATTGTGGCTGTTCTAGGTAGTATCATATCTATTTCCCCCACGTTCGTCAGGTACGCATTGACCCTGTCACTGAAACGTGGTCAGCATCTTCGTTGCCTACCAGCTCTTCAGCCATGGCGATAGCACCGACCATATTCCCTTTGTTGTACAGGAACAAGCCTTGTAGGGCTGCAGTACTAGTCTCTCTTACGCGGTCGGGCTTCCGTCCGTTTTCATCCTCGAGAATCCCCAGCTTGCAAAGCTTCTCAAGGAACTGCTGTTTGTATGCTTCCGAGTGCTCTAATTCGCCGTAGAATCTATCCCATAACTGGGCGGCTTGGTATCTGGTGGCTTCGCCAAGCCTAACTGTCATGTCCACGCGACCAGGGCGTACCAAAGCTTCATCAAGTCTCTCAACGTGATTCGTGGTGAGGAAGATGATCCGTTCTTCAGCACTGGCCACTCCATCCAAAGCATTCAGTAACCCTGAAAAAGTCACATTTGCCCCACGGTATCCATCTGAATCGGCTTGTACGCGCCGGGTCGAGAATGCAGCATCCACGTCTTCCAATAGGACTAAAGTTCGGGACGGAATGATCGAGAGTAAATGGTTGAGCCGATCATCCGTCAAACCTCTTTCGCTTAAATTCAGAATAGCAATATCATAATCCAGCTCGCCAGCAAGAGCCTGAATGAATGAGCTCTTTCCCGTGCCTGGTGGGCCATGGAGGAGATACCCACGTCGATAAGGAATGCCACGGTCGTGATACCAAAAGGCACTTCCAATAAAATCCTTCACATCTGCCACTATTCGTTCTTTTACACCCGCTTCCAAAATAACGGAATCGAGTGGGCGCTTACGGCGAGGCTGTCCAAATGGCCGCCATTCTGTCCCCCAAGAATTGTAGATGACTGTTTTCCCTTCATGTGACTTCGCCGCATATTCGTGAGCTTCTCTAAACAAGTCCTCAAATATATGCCTCTGTGAATATAGAGTCGTTAAAGTGACAGTCTCCCAAGGCCGACCAGTCTGAAGGTCCCTAGATTTAGCCTCCCGAACCCGGTTTACGAAGATGAACGCGTTCTTATACCGTAGCACGTGTTTTCCTGGACCTGGGATCAGTGAGAAATGTGTCTGAAGAGCTCCGTTCGCCAGTTCGACTTTCTGAGTCTGGATGGATAGGTGCCGCATTCCCGGTGTAATTTTGCGGAGTAACGATTCGACGAATCCCGCCTTCTGATTCACGTTCGCAAGCTGCGAGCGTTGGTAAAGGGTCATCCAATGTAAGAACCACGGGTATGAATCATCTTTTATACTAATTTCAACATCAACGAGCATTCGACGACGGAGGAGCGCGGCGCCATGTCGAATTCCTCTTTGCGCAAGGGTGAGACCTGCTCCGAGACCGGCTAAACCAAACCCCTAAAACGGCAATGAGACTTTAGTCAATATGAAAGAATCAATTTGAGTCAACTGAGACGTACAGCTGTAAAAAAGGGATTGCTTGAGAGCTGGGATAGTAGTCCCTGGTCTGATTTGGCAAGGGAGGGTTCAGGTGTTTGCCTTCGCTGAAGGATCAAGTCAGCTGTTTTGTGGGATGGCTGTTCCAAAACAGCTGCCGTGGGCTCCATTGACTGTGATAGACCTGCTGCTCCATCCTCGTTGGGCATCTGACTGGCGATGGGCTGGCCACGAAGACCTTCGGCATTGGGCTAACGTTTTGCAGTTTGCAGAGTTGATTTTCTATGCGGATGAATTCATTCGATCTTGACCCGTCTTGACAAGGCTCTCAGCCAATCAGCTCGCCGAAATGGTGTTAGCATGGGCCCACTAACGCCGGTAGCTCCGTGAGCTTCGATTTCCTAACTCCGGGCAGCCAAGTTGGGAATGATGATGCCTACCTTCGCCAGCTCAAGGGGTTGATGATGCGACCTGTCTTCCCCTGTGCTTTATATATAATACCTGGTCCCTTGCTGTGCGCCATATTTACGTTTACTTCCTATTGCCCGTCAAGAAATATAATCTCCTATTACTTTCAATTCATATTGTGAACCGAACCCGCTTACATTGGGCAAATATGGCCGCTTCTACCACTGCAGCTGTTCTTTATGCATCCTCTGTGTCAATTCCACCCCAATCGTCAATCCCCGAAGATGCGGAGGCGAAGTCTCATCACTTGAAGTCCGGAGGCTTTCAGAATCCATGGGAGTGAGTTGCAATTCTGCTTCGGATGCCAGCCGGCTTGGTCGGTACTAATGGCTAGAATTGCAGCTCCTGGCAGATGATTTCAGCCTTTACGATAATCAGAAAAATGATTGGGTAAGTCTAACTTGGCCTATTCTATGTTCTTGACTCTGGATGCTGATCTGACGGTGATCAACAGTCGGAGATTCACTGGACAAGCGAACGTGCCTGATGCCACACCCCCAACCGTCCCAGTGCGAAAACCGCAGTTTTTGCCGAGTAGAGAAACAAAAAAATTGAGATCCACCTGGTTGGGACATGCATGCTACTTTGTCGAATTCCCCGGTGGTTTGAGAGTGCTCTTCGACCCTGTGTTCGAAGACAGGTGCTCTCCATTCACCTTTATGGGCCCGAAGCGGTATACGGAGATGCCCTGCAAAATGGAAGATATTCCCTTCATTGATGCTGTAGTTATTTCACATAATCACTACGACCATCTCTCCTTCCCGACAATCAAACAAATTCACCGCCGCTACCCCAACTGTCATTTTTTTGCTCCCCTTGGAAATAAGAAATGGTTCACTGCGAGCGGTATACACAACGTGACTGAGTTGGATTGGTGGGAAGAACGCGAACTGACTTTATCGCCGTCTGGGGATTCTGTGGAGGTGACATCCGTTGAGGGAGCTTCAGACAAGGCATCAAACATTTTTGCCCGTATTGGCTGCCTTCCCTGCCAACATATCAGTGCGCGGACCTTATGGGATAGATCAAAAACTCTTTGGGGCTCCTGGAGTGTGGAATCGGGTGGCTCCAAGGTCTATTTTGCTGGGTAAGTTTCGTTTATCGTTTGGGAACTGTTGCACCTCATTCTAACAGTTCTAAGTGATACTGGATACCGATCGGTTCCTGAGCTCCCCAAAGAAGTTGATGACTACGGCCCTAATTATAACTACCCTCATTGCCCGGCATTCGCGCAGGTGGGCCAATATCGCGGTCCTTTCACACTCGGGCTCATCCCCATTGGTGCTTATGATCCCCGATTCATCATGAGCCCCATGCATTCCGATCCGCATGATGCAGTGAACATATTCAAGGACACTAAGTGCCAAAGGGCTCTTGGAATGCACTGGGGCACATGGGTACTGACTGAAGAGGATGTCATGGAACCACCAAAGAAACTCAAGGAAGCGCTCAAGCGAAATAACATTGAAGAGACTGGGGTGTTTGATGTCTGCGATATCGGTGAGAGCCGCGAATTCTGAAGAAGACAGTCCATACTCCTTCTTTGTTGAATTATCCTTTCTCTTATATCTTTTAATCGTCTTGTTTTCGTATACCCCCAATGTTTTGTCTTTTCAAGAAGTATAACCTGTGACAGCAAGGTTGTTCCGGAGTCCTATTGTTACCTAACTAGCAAGGTAGCGAACTAATTAATATTCATATTATCCATACATTTATGATTTCTACCTTGTTAGCATCGAATTGTTACCCGTGAAGATGCACATGGAGCGAGAAAATTGAAAAGATGCTGTTCACAATCACCTTTGTGTAAAACCTCGCTTTAATTCCACTTCTAGCACAGCTTCTACCTAGACTTTGGTCCCGATGATTCTCATGTTCAAGATCAGGCTGGTGGAGACGTGTGGTGAAATCTTTATGGTAAACAAAAGAACATGATCTCGATGCGCCTGGCTTATCTATAGGATTGACTTAATTTGTCAGCTAGAAACAGTAATTTTCATGGATCAAGGCCCTTCTATGTTCCTTTTTCTGACCCTTAGCTCAAAAGATCGAGGTTTTCAAAATGTAAGGGTTGGATGTTCGCTTACAGTTTCGTCTTTCCCTAATCTGGACTGTCTCCGAGAATATATTAACTAGAGGATGTCAACGACTCCCCTGCTAGTTCTACTCAAGTAGGCAACGTTGCATAGATGGGGGAAACTGAATGTATATATATTACCCAAGGGGCCTGAGCTTGAGCAGGGTTGTATCTTTGTTAGGACGCTTGAGCCAGCTGTTCAGCATCAAGAATCTCCCAATAGCTCGAAGTCTACTAGCATCATTGTGGAGCCATTGCAAATCTTGAAGTGCTCCCCTTGGTTGCCAGTGTTATAGGGTGAATGAAAGGATTCTTAGGCAAGGGAGAAATGAAAAAGAAAAACGGAGATATCACACAGACAAACATTAAGGAGCTTCTGTTTGTCACTCCCACTTTTTCAAGCAACATTTGATTTAACTAACCTTGCCCACTTATTGCTGCTTAAGCCAGTTAACCCTACTCATACTTGTCGGTGGAGAAAACAAGTTGCATCAATGCAGCGATGACTGAAGGAAATAGCCCACTGTCGGCATGGAAGGTATAGCTTCAGCTTCTGAACCAAACTGATATATGACTAATGAGATAGCAGGCAATGACAGGTCAGAAGAGTAACAGGTCCTATACCGACATGGCATTCACCTTCAAGCACAGCATGGATATCCTGGAGCCCACTGGGGCGGCAAGACATAATACTAATCCCAGGGGAGAATCTCAATTAAGTTCCACTGCTAGAAATGCAAATCAATCAGAAAATACCATTCAAGAGCTTGAGAACAGTCCGCAAAATTATTTGGGAGAAACCAGGAACAAGCAGCCCAAGAAAATGCGTCACGAACTACAGGAGACTTTTGGTCTTCATGACAACAACTTGGGCAATATCGCGACCACCAGAATACCTCAAGGTCCATACGCGTGACGAATCCGGACCCTACGCCCATACCAAGAGAACGTGGCAGGGGAGAGGCCTGGGACAACAGGGTGGCCTCTAGAGGCCGTGGAATGGGGACCCAACAAATGACTTCGCAAAGACCTGGAGCGCGATACCCAAGGGTAGCGGGAGCTAGATACCCGCATATCCAGGGTGCTTTGGACGCGATGCACCCGCTACCAAAATTCCCCACCAATCACTATATACCGCAATCACACTACCTGTGTAACGGCCATGGGTACTTGAACCATTTGTCTCAGGCCACCCGATATCGAGGGCTAACTGTCGGTCATCAGTACCGGCAGCCGGTGCTAGCGTCTCCCCCATACGCAGCCCCAGTCCCACCATCACTGTATCAAGGTTCGAATGGTGCTCAATTTTCCTCGCCATCATACTCAAGGCTATCTCCCGACTTCCAACGCCCCGAGGAGTTCGAATATCAACGGCATGGAAATGCGCACGCGGACAATTATCCAAGACTGCGTCCGGAATTCAACAGGTATAGCGCACCTGAATACCAGCCATATCCGCCAGCAGAAGTAAGGGACGACAGAATATGGGACTGGTTGAATTCTGTCGAGCCTAGATTGCCACAGTATGCTTACTCTCCAAAAAAGTGGCCAAGATTCTGACCTTTCTCTAGGTGAAGTTTTAGGTTGCGGTTTGGCGCATCCAATAAAGGTAACAAGCGATACGTAGCGAAAATATACCAATATTCACAGATTCCGACATTCATTTCAAAACTATTAGTATCCATCATGGGAGGGGGTGCTTTTGCGATTGAACTTCATGAGCGATTGATAGCAATTGTCGTTGGAGTGAGGATTTGTGGTTGTGAAAGCACTAGGATAGTTTCGGTTTAGGTTGAAATGTTCCATCCACATGGAAAAAGTGACCAAAGCAGCTCAACAGCTTCCACTTGGGGGTCGAAACCTCAATTCCATGCACTTATAGCAATCTCAACACTGAATCCCACTACTTGCTTGCTTCCACACTGCCTTTTATCTTGTTCCTGTTACTTTCCTCTCCTATTCCACGCAAATTCGAAGCTTTCATTACCTTCTGTGGGTAAAGGACATCACCCCGCCAAAATGCAGGCTCCGGTGGTGGTGATGAGTACGTCGCGTCCCTCTCGCGGTGCATTCAGTGTCAACGTTTACTGACATATTATTAGATACCCAGAACGGGGATAGGCAAGTCGGCAGGAAGGCTCAACTATCTAACATCACAGCTGCTAAGACGTGAGTACCGCCTCTAGCAAATCGGCGAGGTTACTCTTAACTCACAATATGCAGCGTCGCAGATATTATTCGGTCATGTCTCGGACCAAAAGCAATGCTCAAGATGCTGCTTGACCCCATGGGTGGCATTGTTTTAACAAATGACGGTCACGCAATACTCAGGGAAATTGAGGTCGCCCACCCCGCCGCCAAAAGCATGATTGAACTGAGCCGAACACAAGACGAAGAAGTTGGCGATGGAACTACCACTGTTATCATTCTAGGTATGGAGGGGCCCAACTCATTAGACGAGTTACATAATACTGATTCTATCCTTAAGCGGGTGAAATTCTGGCCTACGCCCTCCCTCAACTCGAACGGAATATTCACCCAGTTGTCATCATCTCTGCGTTTAAACGAGCTCTTAACGATGCCCTTGCCATAGTGGAGCAGATATCTGTACCGGTTGATATCGATGATGATAAGGCGATGTACAGCTTAATACAGTCCTCCATTGGCACGAAATTCGTTTCCCGGTGGTCCGAGCTCATGTGCAACCTGGCGTTGAAAGCAGTCCGTACCGTTTCTCTTGATGCTGGTGGTGGAAAGAGAGAGGTTGATATTAAGAGATATGCTCGTATCGAAAAGATCCCTGGCGGCCAGATTGAAGACAGTGAGGTCATTGACGGAGTTATGATCAATAAAGACATCACCCACCCAAAAATGAGACGGAGAATAGAGAACCCCAGAATTATCCTCCTTGATTGTCCTTTGGAGTACAAGAAAGGGGAATCACAGACAAATATTGAGATTTCCAAGGAAGAAGATTGGAATAAAATCTTGCAAATCGAGGAGGAACAGATAAAGCATCTATGCGATGCGATTTTGGCTCTCAAGCCTGACCTCGTCATCACCGAGAAGGGAGTATCTGGTATTTCCCCCGTTTTCGCGGTATTCCCCATCCATCCGACATACTAACCCTAGCCTAGATTTGGCCCAACATTTCTTAGTTAAGAATAATGTCACCGCGCTACGCAGAGTTCGGAAAACAGATAATAACCGCATTGCCCGTGCAACCGGCGCCACTATCGTTAACCGTGTCGACGATTTGCAAGAGTCGGATGTGGGAACTCAGTGCGGACTTTTCGAGATTGAGAAAATTGGCGACGAGTATTTCGCATTCATGCGGAAGTGTAAGCAACCGAAAGCCTGCACGATTCTACTCAGAGGGCCATCAAAAGACATTTTGAATGAAATTGAGCGAAACTTGCAAGATGCTATGTCTGTAGCCCGAAATGTGATTTTCAATCCTCGGCTTTCACCCGGTGGAGGCGCTACGGAAATGGCCGTTTCCGTGCGACTGGGACAATTGGCGAAGTCAATTGAAGGCGTTCAACAATGGCCGTACAAAGCTGTTGCCGAAGCAATGGAGGTAATTCCACGGACACTAGCTCAAAATGCGGGACAGAACCCTGTTCGAATTTTGACTGGTCTGAGAGCCAAGCAAGTGGAAGGACATAGCAGTTACGGCATTGACGGAGATACTGGGGCTGTTGTTGACATGAAGGAATACGGCGTGTGGGAACCAGAAGCAGTTAAACTGCAAAGTATCAAGACTGCTGTCGAGGTAAGGACGTGTCTCCTGCTTGGGATTATCGAAATTTGCTAACAGTAGTTCACTAGTCTGCGTGCCTATTGCTCCGTGTTGATGACATTTGCAGTGCTAAATCTTTAAAGCAGGCTGCCAATATTGGCGGTGGCGAGGAGTAACGTAGTATACTCTTGCTTTCTTCGACTAAATAAAATAGCATAGACCGGGCAAAGACGTAATTGAATAAAACAAAATGTTATGGGTATCTTTTTTAGTACAGTACATCCCTCATAATCTACACGCGTTGTTTACTTTCGCAGCCGCTCTTAAACTTAAAAAATCCAATTCAGTCTTCATCATGAATAATAACTCCGGGAGTTTGAATGTGATTGCTGCTCGGCTCCGATTGAGCAAGGGTTTCCTCTGTGTTCTCGCCCAATGATGGTCCCTTCGGCATACCAACACCATTTCTATCCTCGGAATTCGACCCGGCATTCACAAAGCCCTTTTTGCCCTTAGCCGCCCTCCGTTTTTCTCGTTTCTTCCGATTCTTCTCCGTCTTCTCTTCATCCTTGCGCTTCATTTCCTCTCTTTTCCTCTCAAAGTTCTCATTGGCCTTTTCCCGCTGCAATTCATCCTCCATAAGTCGTACCCGCTCATACTCGCGTCTCCGGCTTGCTTTATAGACATGGAATTCCCCTGAACCAGCACCGGCAGAGGAGCCTTGTACATTGGCGACGATTTCGGGTGGGGCAGGGAGAGTTGCAGCAGTGCGAAGCTTAGAGACGGCAGGAATGTGGATGTCTTTGCTGGGGTCTTTGAATAGGGTATCGAGCTCTTTGGCTTGCTCGGAGAGAGGGGTTAGAGCGCGACGCTTTAGGGGGCGTTTGCTGCGCGGGTCTTGACTTGTGGGAATGGATTCGGGAATTGGCTCAGACATGGTGAAAGTGAAGATTTCGCTACTTCGTATAGTCGAGCATTAGTCCACAGCTTGGAGAGAACTTTAAGTAAAATGCAAGGGCAAACAGGTGAAGAGCGTCCGCCCGGCCTCCGATTTAAAGCGCCTTTGCTAGTAGGGCGGTTTTTTCGAATGTCGAGAAAGCACCTCGTCGTGACGACATGTGCCCTCGATCACGTGGATAATGGAACATCATTGTTCCGTATCCGTACCGGCTCCAAGGTTGGAATCAGGTAACCTTGGATCCTGCATCGTCCCGACTTGAAGAGCGAGACGTCAATGTTCTCAAGAGTAGTGGTGTTGTCTGACTGATCTATATCTCAGAACACAGCTCGTAACCCATTCTCTAGTTTTCACGTCGCTTTTGTCTCCTGCTGGAGATTTGCGCTTCTCGTATCTGAATCTGTACCTCTTCGTTAACCATTGCACCCACGTGGGTGAGATGCCCAACGGCCAAGGTGGGATTGACGCCGTTGTCATGCTCGCGAAAGGGCGATTTTGTGATTATTGGTAAATTCTTGCCTATATGGATTGCACATAAATGTTTGACACCTGCTCGACCTGCATATTGTTCCGGATCCCTCCTACGCTAGGTTCCTACATCCTATCTTGAATTGTCATCACAACACGCTGGAGATTTCCGAGCTGTGAGGACATGTATCTAGAGATTTTCTAGAGCCGAATAATACCTTCCATGTTTACATACAAGCAAGTCAATTTCGCGCTTCATGTGGAGCCTCTCTTCCAGCTAACGGTGGCTACGCTGTGGTTGCACATTCTTCTCCACCACATGCCATTATATCTGGACATCATTCGTTATTGTCGCAGGTTGCTTACTGGGATTGCCGCATCAAAGCAAGGCCGCGACGGAACGAATTTCGGCTTTGTACCGGGAGACTGGTACTCCATGCTAAATGTGCTGGGATAATGTTCTCCCGAACAATACTGTCTGCGCGAGAACATATATAATCCTCAAAGTACGGCATTTCCCATCATTCTATCCACTATGCTCTTTCAAAGCATCCTCAATAACCTAGTGAGCAATCATGATAACAGGATACCTGTATTTGTTGGCTTTTTCCGCAGTCTCCGCGTGTGCTTCTTACGCAGGGAACCTGAACTATCGCAGCCCCCTGGCACAATCATCCTGCCCTCGGGGTATCTGTGCATAGGGTTGTAAAGAGATCTGATCCTGAATCTGCTTTTGATCCAGCTAAACTGAATTTTACACATGGTGTTGCATCTGGTGATCCCTACGCTACTTCTGTTATATTATGAACACGCTGCTCCCCAACCTTTGATGATGTGAATGACAATAGCACTGTATCCGACCTAGTTCCATTATACAACCCTGTTCCTATTTACAAAGACACCGACGAGCATAAACCCATATCGAATGCACCCGTCTGCCTTCAGTTTCGGGTTGCCACTGATAAGGAATTGAGACATGTTGTGAATAGAGGGACTTTTTTACCAGCTCTGACATCGATTACACGGTGAAAGTGAGTTATGATCGCTGCAGTCGCTTGGCATGATCATTTGTAGCTGATACTAACCTAAAGAGACCAAGGTGGAAGCAACAAATCTACAGCCTTTCACCACGTACTACTACCAATTTTCCGTTTGCGGGTCGAACAAGAAAAGCCCCGTTGGACGCACCAAAACCATTCCTGAGGCGTCCCATTTGGCCAAACAGATTAATTTGGTTGTGTTTTCTTGCAGCAATTATCGTACGACAATTGCTGATGGTGGTCGACAGCGTTCGGTTTCTTTAATGCGTACGGTAATCCCGTCCGTAAGGACTCCGTAGATTACGTTCTCCATCTTGGGTAAGAGATTATGCCGTATTGTTGAAGCTTAATACCTTTCATCTATTGACTGGTTAACCACTTACAGTGATTACATCTACGAATACTCTAATGGCAAATAGTGAGTTGACTTGGAAATCACATTTAAGTCAAGGCGCTAAGTCCAGGAACAGTGGCTCAGGCAAAGATATTGGGCGGGTACCTCTACCAGACCGCACTATATTCACTCTCTATGACTATCGAAAACGAATTGCCACTTATAGGACAGACCTTGATCTGCAAGCTAATCACCGGAATTTTGCTTGGATTCCAGTATTGGATGATCATGGTATGTGGCGTTTCCAGCACTTTAGCCGACGTTATCTAATTCCCGAGCAGAGGTCGCAGACAACGCTTACCGCGATGGTTCATCCAAACTGAACAATACAGAGGCATCATTTATCAGTGGTCTCCTCAGTTTTCTCACAAATTGATGAATCTGCTGCATTTGGGGAAAGCCGCGCTTTTAATCGAGATGCTTGGAACGGCTATCAAGCCAACCGAAACCGGACCTTTAAGACTCTTTACGACAACAAAATCGACAATAACATTTTAATCGCAGGAGACTCTCATGCAAATTGGGTGAGCGACTTGGTCTGGCTGGGGCACGAAAAATATAACCCCGTGACTGGAGCTGGATCAATCGGTGTCGAATTTGGCGGAAGTGCAGTGACATCTCCATCTCCAGCCGGACAAAAAATTGCTATCAAAAATTCAGTCAATGCCTCAAAAGCACTGGTGACGTCTAACGCGGAGCTGCAGTGGTCAGAGCTATATTACCGCGGATATTTCGAACTTCGTATCACACCGGAAGAGGTTCAGGCTCGCTTCTTTGGGATTCCGAAGCTGCGAGTTCGTAATCCTGGTGAGATTTCCTTGGCCAACTTCAGGGTGAAGAGTGGTGAAAATCGTCTTGATCGTTGGGACTGTGGGAGTTCTGGTGGGGGAATAGTGGAAGGTGGAAAAGTAGTTCAGACAAACGTTACGAATGGCACTAATACTGGGCGTTGGTATATCAACAATTAGTTCCAAGCGGAACCTTCAGTATTTCATGAATGGCATCTAGAGCAATTCGAGTATTAGAGCAAAACAATGGAAACGTTTTAGAGCACAACGAAGATGAATTACTTGTGACTGGGATCCCAGCCGACAGAAGCACAAAATAAAAATCCGGTCCACTATTCGTTCCTTAGCATATTACACAGTCACGAATAATTTTCAGAGCTACAAAACACTATGTTCAGTAACAAGGCATTCGGGGCCCTAGTTCGACAGAGAACGACAAAACACCCAGCCAATACATCCTCCCAGCCAACAGAGCCAGATGGTTTTTTTTTTTTTTTCTTGCGGGATTATGTCTGGCAGAGCGAGGACAAGGACAACAAGAGAGAGGAGCCCCTGCAGGTATGGCAAAAGATGGAATTTCCGACCTGGGGTTACAACTGTATTCAGCATGAATAGTATGGGATAATAAGCATGTCTTACCGCAACGGAAGGGCGAATACCAATGCAACTCGTCGAAGATCCGATTTGCGAGGGCCTTGTCAGTAATGTAGTTGTAAAGCTGCTCACGGGTGCAACAGTCCAGTCCCTCTGTACACGGACTTCTGTGCTCAGATGGGACAATATGACCTTAGTAGGATAGATAGTTAGCGAGATAGCTTTCCCAATGACATAAAATATATTAGTTCCCTTCTCACATAAATCTTTTTGCTTCTAATTTAGCATCATATATATGTAGTTCAAACATCTAAATTCCTGGCTGAGACCCGATGACTTTAGGCTTCGAGTTTGATGCAGTTTGGTGGTTTGGGGCCGTTCATTAGGCGCAGGGATCAGCCTAACTCTTCGCTAGCTCGATCTTCCTGGTTGCGGACGTTGAGATACAAGCGACCAACTCTCGCCCCTCAAACAGGTCAACAAAAAACCGTGTATGATTTCCTAGCCGGCATCAAGCAAATTTAGCTATCGTATAATATCTCTTACATCGTCTTCTTGATTTAACCTCTGAGGCTTCCCAAGCTTTTTGGCGCCACTCTGGCGTGATGCCGACCTACCGCGTTGGTAAGAAGGAATTCCAGCCGATTGCCGCTCCTGTGGTTTTCTACTCCTCCTCTATGTTTATGCATGGATATGTGATTTGGGTGACGATAGCAGTTCTCTTCTGACATGTTTACTTGTGTTGGCGCTGCCTGCTGCTTGAGAATTTCACCTAGCCTCTTTCTCCAAAACCTGCAGGTACCTCCGTACCTGTCGCGCTTTAAAGCCTTGTTCTACAGTATCTAATAATTCTTCTTGCTACACAGAGGAAGCTAGCACTGGTCGTGCTGGCTGCAAGAACACAGAATGCCAACAGAAAAAGGAGAAAATCCCCAAGGGCGAATTACGATTAGGCTCATGGGTTGATACCGGACAGTTCCAGAGCTGGACTTGGAAGCATTGGTAAATGTCACTTATTTTCTCTATACCTCTATTCTCACCAATGGTGTAGCATGCTATGCGTTCCTGCTTTCTGATATCAGATACTACAGGGGCTGTGTAACGCCCAAGCAAATTGCCAGTGTCCAGGAAATCGTTGGCGAGGATAAAGACTTTTCGCTCCTGGACGGATTCGATGAGCTAGCTGCGGAACACCAAGATAAAATCCGAGAGGCTGTTGAGCAGGGTCATGTTGCTGATTCTGACTGGAAAGGCGTGAGTTGAGAACCGAATTTATATCCTTCGTTTAGATAATCGAATTTTGCTCATGATGTGCAATGTTAGGATGTGGAGATGAACCGCCCGGGAAAGACTGGGTTTCGCGTTCGGACGAAGAAAGCTGTGAGTGCAGATGTAGATGTCGGTCTTTTATAGTTTATCTTTACGCTGAAGGTTCTTATGCTAATATTAGAATGTAGGATAAGAAAGGCGAGGATGGTGCTTCGAAGAAAACCAAGCGCTCACGAGGCAAAAAGAAGGAAGCGGTATCAGAAGCTGAGGATGACGAAGAGCCGACGCCCAAAAAAGCAAAGGCTACCCCTAAGAAGAAGGGCGCTAAGGTGGAATCTGAAAAGGAAGATGTAGAATCTGATGCCGGAAGTGAACCAGCCGAAGAACCCAAGGCCCGCCGCACGTCAACTGGAAGGGTAAAGAAATCCGAAGCGGTGCCTAAATTTTCCAAAGCTGCCGAATCAAAGCGATCCCGAAAAGCTGTCGATAAAGCTTCACCGCAGACGACTCGAGTGACCCGCTCAAGGGCGAAGGCAGGATGAGGTTTTGACGACTTACCAAGTTTGTTTCGTCAACGTGTGAAGAAGGCATTGTCTATTTTCCTTGATGTTGAGAGGTACTAAGTATGGGTTGTATGAGCAATGATTTTCTAGTGTGAATTCCTGTTCTCTTTTCCCCAGCTACTCCAAGGGTTTTCGGTCATTCTTTGCCATACTATCTTCTAGCAAAATGTGACTCGCGACACAACTCCCATTAGCCCAAACACAACTGAGTAAACATAGTGCAAATGTAGTGGTCGGTCAGAACTTTTTCTAGCTAAAGTCATTAGTTATGAAGCTCTTGAAATCACAGCAAAGGCTGAATAGGAGTTTGGCTGCCGAAGCTCCCAAAGCTCCGATTGTTGCCCGGGCAACTTTGAGCAACAAACGACACATCGTCAATTCGGCACGGAAGACGCCAATCGCCCTGCAATGCTAAGCTTTTTTTTTTTTGCTTCCAAATCCTGGCGTGCAGGATTCAAGTTGAGACTCTTTGATACACCTTGAAATACCTAGGATTGCTTTCGACCGGCATGGAGTCCTTTTCTCAAAGTCCCGCACAGGGACCAACGTCACTGTTTCAAGTCTACCTTCGTTTACGACCACCAATAAGCCAGGATTCCGACTCACACCACCAGAAATCTGATTATTTAGTAGTCGAGCCACCAGAGGACGCTGGGCGCAATGAATATGTCGATGGAGCAAGATTGTACCCTTCACATATCACGGTTCAGCCCCCGAACGACTCAAGGAAACGAGCAGTTGAAAAGTTCGCATTTACAAAAGTCTTTGAGGAGCGAGCTACTCAGTTGGAAGTATTTGAGGAGTCTGGAATGATTTCGTTAATCAAAGGAGTTTTAGAAGAAAGCCAAGATGGACTCGTTGCGACGCTGGGCGTCACTGGAAGTGGAAAGGTCTGGAGCTTCTCGTTTACTGACCTACAGATTTTGTCTGGAGTGATGGCCCCATGAAGTTGACAGCATTGCCCTCTATTATAGTCCCATACGATTCTCGGCTCGAAATCGCAACGTGGAATAACCCAAATGTCTCTTGATGTCCTTTTCAAATCCTTCGCTTCCTCCATCCAGAGTCCGGATAGCCCCGCGAATCCACTGCTTATGCAGTCCCTTGCCGCTTCAGATCCCTCAGAGGCCCAGCTCTATTCCGCAAAATCATTTATCGAGAGTGTCTACGGAGATCCATATGCGGATCGCGGACGCAGTTCCAGAGCCCAAACACCCGTGGCTTCATCAAGAGCTCAGACGCCATTGGTATGCAGCCCATTTCAATTCCTCTCCCCAAGCACGCGCAAAATACAGAGCCCTTTCATTGGACTTTATTCTTCAGTTCCCAGACCGGTTATTGGATATCCCGACTCTGAGAGGGGTTCATGTACATCTACAATTCGGTTTCTGGGTCCTACGGATTCTGACGCGGGTCATGTCTCGATATGGCCAGCGCCTAAGAAACTGACTCTCCCTTCACAATTACCGTTTTGGAGAACCCATAAAATTAGAAGAAATGAAACTAAATCTAAGTCTCCTATAAAGGAAACCCCGACTACAGCGACGTTCCCTCGCCGTCATGCGCCTCCAAGACCTAGCGCATTCCCCCAGACCCCAGATGTCAGCGATTTTGCGATTTCTATACCTGAGGACGAAGAGTATGCTGTATTAGTGTCCATGTATGAAGTTTATAACGACCGAATATTCGATTTACTGTCTCTCAGCAGCGGAGCGTCGAACCGCCAAGCGAATAACCAAAAAGACCAGCGTCGTCCCCTTATATTCAAGCCAACCGAAGCATCAGCGGATAAAAAAGTCGTTGCAGGTTTACGAAAGGTTGTCTGTAGTACTTATGAGGAAGCATTGACGGTTTTAGAGACCGGATTAACCGAACGGAAAGTCACTGGAACAGGAAGTAACAGTGCCAGTTCTAGGAGCCACGGATTCTTTTGTGTTGAAGTCAGAAAGAAGGTCTATGATATGAGGTTTGGAGACGAAACATGGGTCGGAAATACGTTGACAATCGTTGATCTTGCCGGTATGTCCGAATGCGCTTTGATAGCTGATTATGCTAATCTTGTAAATCAGGATCCGAGCGCGCCAGGAATGCAAAGACTGCCGGTGCAACACTTGCAGAAGGTGGTAAGATTAACGAGAGTTTGATGTACCTTGGCCAATGCTTGCAAATGCAGACGAATTTACAGGCTGGTAATAAGGTATTGAAAAACTCCAAAAGGGCTTCATTCAGAACACATACTAATTACTGGTAACTAGACACTTGTTCCTTTCAGGCAATGCAAACTCACAGAGTTGCTATTTTCAAATTCTTTTCCTTCTTCAAATCATACGGCAAATTCGTCTCACCGGCATCCTCAAAAGGCAATCATGATAGTAACTGCAGATCCACTGGGGGACTTCAATGCAACTTCTCAGATCCTACGCTACTCTGCCTTAGCTAGAGAGGTTACCGTCCCAAGGATACCATCGGTTTCGAGCACAATTGCAGCTGCCCCTGCAAAACCCGTCTACAGTAGCAAGTCAGCATTCTTATCAGCTTCAGCTGAGGAACTAGAGCGCGCAGCACTGGAAATTGCGAAATTAACCGATGACTACGAAGCTCTTGAGTTGAGATTAGCAGAGGAAGAGATGGCTCGGCATGAAGCTGAGATCAGATGGAAAGCTGCGGAAGAGAAATGCTTGCTTCTTGATCAAGAAATTAGAGAAGAATGCTTTGCAGAAATGGAAGAACGGATAGAAGAGGAAAGGAGAAGATGGCAACAAGCATGGGATGAACAAACGCGCCGGCATGAAATTCACCTTGATAGAAAGCTAGATCTTCTTTCACGGGGTGTGAAGAGTACGTTTTTATTTTCCGAGCCCTTCAAGGAATTCATCTATTCCTGGTTGTTGTAAAGGCAACCAAAAGCTAATTTACCTTATCTCAGTCCATGAGGATCCGGAACCCTCCACCGAAGAACGAATTGATGACCTTGAAAGAGAAAATGAAATACTTCGAAATAGACTCGCGGCTTTGGAGCGCGAATTGCTCGCGACTTCACCAACCAAGAAGCCTGCTACTAGGTCAAAGAAGAATACGATCCCTGGCCGCTTTGACTCGCTAGATTACAGCTTTGTCAACAATACAGAAAGCGACATGGAGAATAGCTCGTTGATGATGTCTAAAAAGCTGGAGAGACTCCGGTTGGGTGAAAATCTTCCACCGAGTCCCCTCAGTCCAAGGCTAAGGGAAAGATGACTCTTTTTTGGGCTTTTTTTTTTTGGGTGTCTGATAAAGCGTTTTTCACTTCGTTTATCTATATTATACACTTCCTAAGCACTTGGAATTCGTAGACTGCTACATGTTTTTATTCTTCCTCTCATTGGCAGTCGCAATCATTCCAACTTAAGCTTCTTCCAATCAGACGGGTGTTGATCATGCGAGAGGCTCAGCGTTGCGATTTCTCCCCATCCTAGGCGCCGGCGTGCCGTGCTGGCGATGCCATAAACTACTGGATCTCCTTTCCGAGGTTTTGGCGCTCACTGATCCTCGAAACGCTTCTATCTTTGGCGCTCTATTTCGACAGATATGTGGATTGCTGCATAGCCGCCGGAGGGGATCTCCGCATTATCCACGCAATATTCATCGAGACAAACGAGGACAAGTCCGGCTTTACTTACCAAGTTTCTGGAAATATTCAAAGTGGAATGAATCATGACCACAAACAGGCTAAGAGACCAGAAGATTCGGCGTCATATGTGTCCAAATCTCGGCATAATCTCCCATGCAAATTACTCCCGAGTCGAGGGTATTTGTAACGCGATCGAGCTACCTAAAAAGCAATTTGATGGCCCCAAACGCCTTTTCCCAGGTGAACCTTTGAGACGATGCTAGGAGTGGACGGATGAAGCGATCCAGGCTTTGAAGAATGCTGGCGTTGAAGGCTAGAATGGCTAGGTTCAGACCGGGGCAACTAAGTTAACGTGCTGCATTCCGTTGCAAGTCCGAGCGCATCCTCATATATCAAATATTGACTTTGATCCTCCCATAACCTGTATTAACCCAGATATAATTTTAGTGATGGACTCCCGATGGTTGCAAGTGCAATGACAATCAGTACAAGCTTGCGGACGGTGGAATGATGATTGGTGCCTATATATTAACAAGATTTTCTCTCCAGAGATATACCCCAATGAATGGGCGTGGATGCACATGCTGTTGTTCGAGTTGTGGTCGTCATCAAGGAAGCATGACTGAAGGAGTTGTTGATAGTGGAGTGCTTGGGGTGGTGCTGGAGTGCAAGATACTACCTATTGCAATCAATTTGAAGCCAAAAGATGCCAATGATACTATCCATAAATACGTTGGCCTTTGTTACCATTAGGATTGGAGAGATATTGATCATTATGGCATTAGGTTTTGAAACAATTTTGGAAGTGTTTGACATGGAAGGTGGTTTCTGGAACTCCTGTAACTACAATAACAATAAGACCAAGAAACTACTAGTAGTTATCTATTACAATATACGAAGTTGTTAATGTTTCAGGCCTGCATGACGAAAATGATCTTTGGCACTATGTTCTCTTGCACCCACAACATAGACACACCTGTCAAGAAAAGTCAAACCCTTGGTCAAAGTCCATCTGATAAACATGCCAGTTTTGCTTAGTTAATAATAGCCTTCATCTTCGCAAGGAATTCCTCAATTGGATCAGGTCTGGAGTCTAATAACACAGTTACAAAATTATAAAGAAGACTAAATGATATAAAATTGTTCTTTTATCAAGAACTTGTTTAAAAGTGTTATTAAATACTATTATAGGCCTCTGTAATGTACTCAACCAGGGTGACCTAAACGCCAATGATTTGGCCGACCTTTGCGACCCAGCCCCTTGGGGTCGAACAATGAGCATCAGTATAAACAATTAAATTGGCAGATTGACGCTTGGTTAATTGCATCAAGACTCTTCCATTTCAATATCTGAACAATCCGATTTCTGGGCTTCGTTGGTCTGTCCTTGTTCGAGCTTATTATCTGTTACTCCTCCCTCAGATTTATTATCCTCTAGGAAGACGGTTTGAGCTGACTCTTCGTCATCATTATCACCGGCGTTACCATCGGGATCGCCTTCGCCTTCGCCGTTACCGTTACCGTCAGCGTCACGGTCCTCTATATCCATCTCTCCACCCATATTCTTGCCGTCGTGACTAATACTCGAAGATAATTCGGACGTGGGATTCGGAGACGCTAATCGTTGCACAAGTAAATTAGGGAACATGGGAATAGCAGATTTTAGTTCAGACATTTTTGACTCGTCCGCTTCGCTTAATTCGCTTTCGGCATCACCGCTATCATGAATGCTTGGAAGAGCGCTGCTGGGAACAGCAGGGCCTTCCGGCTCCTCTGGAGCCTCTGCAGCTTCCGCAATTCCCTCGGGAGCCAGATTAGACAATTCTCCTTGGGCCTCACTTTTATTAGATCCCTCGACAATGTCTTGCTCGAGAGCGGGAGGTTTCAGGTCTTCCTCGACAGGGCGTGGAAGCCTTGGACGTGAAGCTGCGGCTTTGGTCGCAATAGCATCTGCTTTCCGCTGTATCTCTCTCCTCGTAACACCTTTCGTTCTAGTTTTGGGACCTGGCGCCTTTTCTGGCGGCTTTTCTGAAGGTAGTTCTAACGATGGAGGCGGTGCCGATTGGCTCCCACCAGCTGTATCACCAGCTGAGAGGAGATGGCCAACCTTCATTCGTTCACGGTTTTCTTCCTTAGCAATACCCTCTAGAATCCTGGGCACCGCCCTCGCGTAGAGAAGAGCATAAACGTCGCCCACCAGGTCTTCGAAAACGCCAGGCTTGATTAGCCCCGCATTGAGTCTTTTCAACTCTACAGCTTCTCTAACAAGATCTACTAACGTCAAATCCGCGGTTTCGGCATGCGCCCAATTGTCCAAACGAGTAGCATTGGCCGCAAATTCGTCGTGGCCGAGGGGTTTGAATATTGCCTCCTCATTGCTAGCGGGAACGTCACCTAAACGGCGGAAAAGCTGCCATTACTGGTCAACTCACGAAAGTCCAAGGTTAGGATAGGATCACTAAAACGTACTCTAATATAAGTGGTACATATGTCTTCCCATAGCTTCGTATAATTGACATAATCGTGGGGTTTCCTCCGCACACGGCGAAGAAGAAGATCTAAGGCAGGGCGGTCATTAAGCTGCTGCATAATGAGCACGAAAAAATACACATATCTAGTCGTATAGACGAAATGTCGGCCCGGCCGTTCATTTTCAGGCTTCCAAACCTGAAGCGCCATTGTCTTTGTAAATATATGCTGAGATAGCTCATGTTTGGCCGCCGCGGCTGCTTCATCATCTCTAGTATCGTCATATATAACATGGGCAGCCTAATAACCATCAATAACTGTGTATCTTTTTTGGCGGAAACAAAATACTTACCCTTGCGACGATGCGGTGATGCCAATTGGATTTGTCAGCCCCGCGGAGGTTTTTTAAGACGCTTAATATAAAAGACTTCCACGCTTCCAAATTATTTACTGGAGAAAGCTTTTTCGCCCAAGGGGTAGCAATGAGCCTCTCACTCGCTGCGCGTGGCTATGAACAGTCATATGACTTAGCGTCTATCTTTCAAAAGCCAGAAATGGGAACTAACATTTAAATCACCACGTTTCACCAACTTGTGGATCACTGATGCTAGCTTCAAATGAGGCTCAAGTATAGGGTCAGATCGGCTATCCCTTTTCTTAGGTAACGATTCGATAGCGGCATCCAGAGAATCGAGGATATCAGCAACTTCAATCGGCTCGTACCGTTCCTTCAGTGGGTCCTGGGATGTGAACATCTTCCAAAGACATTTGGCGAACATGTAATGATTTCTAAGAATATTGTTAATGTAACGGCTTCACTTCGCTGTCCTTCAATTCTCTTACATCCAGTTCAAAGGCCGATCGACCATAGCTTTCCGGAACAGATAGCTGGCGAAGTGCCAGGCGGAATACAGCTTCATATCTCTAAACGGTTTCCCTGTATACATTTGCTGGCTCCTATCGCTGCTATAATGTCGTGTAAAATCATCCAAACTAAACGCACCCATTGAAAAAGGCTCCCTTGAGGAGGCATAGATCCGGGAACCGAATTGCGTATACAGATCTGATATAGTTTTCTTTGTGTCCGCGGACGAATCCGCCGTTCGAATAGCGATGGCTATTGCCATTGAGTACGAATGTATGGCTCTTCTTTCTAACAGCGCCAGATCGGCTCGCTGATGATTTAGCTTTTCAGCGGTCCAGGTTATTTCTTCTTCGAGTTTAGCATCATAAACCTGAGCGAGCCGGTACCACGTCTCCCATCGGCCAACACCATGCTCCAGCTCACGACGAAAAAAAGTGGCAGCTAAGTCCAGATCTTCAGTGGACGTTGGTCCAAGGCGTTTTTGAGTTTTAAATTTTGTGAAGGCTGCAAAGCCTAGTAAAAAGTACCATCCGATTTCCGCCAACCTGTAACTCTCTGTGTGGGCAGGGGCTACCGATACATCACTTAGCCCCTGGACTGCTCGGTACAAATCAGAAGGATTTATTGGGGACTTTAAGAAAGCAGCAATAATCCGTTTGTTTTGGGTGACAGCGGGATAGATTCTACCCGACCAGCCGATAGAAGTCTGTATGGTATCGATTGTGGATTTCAAGTCGGACTTTAGGAAATCTTTGATATTCATCCGCTTAGCTTGTAGCATGACAAAATCTACCATCATTAGAGCCGTGGGTCTGTCCAGTTTGTCCGCAGGACAGCCATGTTCCAAGGAAACATCAAGCTCTGGCGAGAACCTGAGTCCGTAATAATCAAATAGCACTTGCGCGACATCCGACTCATAGCTATCTTCTGCATCGAGCGTTAGGAGTTCTTGCTTCATGACCTTTAAGAGCACCTTATTAGAGTATTTGCAATATGAACGTATCCCGAGGGCGTTGTGGACGGATCGTAAATAATTGATACAGTCGTCAGATGGCATATCAAATAGCTCCTTGTTTTGCCCAATACCTTCCTTTAGCAATGTATACTGTAAAGTCCATGTTCTAACTATCATGGAACGGAGCTTTTCTTTGTAATGGTCATATGCTTTCGCTGCCGCTGCTGGCCGAATTTCTGGAGGGTTAATCTGACCGATTCGAACGGAGTCCTCATATAGCACGAATGAGTGAAGCAATCTTGAAAGTCGCGCAACAGCGGACATAGAACATTGCAAGTGGCTCATGTCAATGCATTCGAACGAGCTCTTGGAATCATCCAAAATCCTGCCTATCACGTTAAGCATTAAATAATCCGCGCGATTGAGCCATTTCAGCAGCGCATCCCGCCGTTGGTCACAAGGCAATTTGAGGTATGTCGGAGATACAAGCTCTCCGATAATAATTTCTAAGCTCCGGAGCGAACATGAAATAACTTTTGTAGGGTAGTCGATGGACTCATAAGCTTTCTGGAGCCGCCGCCAAAGGAAAAGCTTTAGAGTTACATCGCCACAATCCAGAAAATATGCCAGATCCCGGGCGCGTTGGATCTCTGCCGAAACATTGGATTCCGTTGCTTCTTCATCGGCCTTTTGAGAAGGACGATGCTCGATGGCTAATGGGTCTAAAATAAGCTCAATGCACTCAATTAAGGCCACAGGGTCGTCGTTCCCAGGGCCAAAAACTTTCATGAAAAATTCCATGGAGCTAATTCGAGCCATTTCTTGTTCAACTATACTAACGGATACTTCGGGCATCGTCGTATTGTTGGCCAACGCGATAACGGGTCCATGGAGAGATTTGAGGAGCCGCTTGAGATTGTCCAGGCACGCCAACACGTATTCACGGTTAGCTTCATCTGTGATATTGAGGTGCATTATGGTTGACCAGAGATGCCGTAAGACAATGCTGGTTTGGAGGTTATCTTCACCGCCAACGTATTCTTGGTAATGTATAAGAGTACGTGCGAGTGACTCCCAGCGACGGAGTCGGTCCTGCTGCAACAACTGAAGCTTCTCAGTAGCAGTGGTATTTGGCAAAGTCATCGATGCGTATATATCTAAATGAAGTTCATAAAGGCTTTGAGCCATCTCTGCTGAAAGGAAGCTCTTATTTATGGAACATAGACGGTTTTCAGAGGCGTTGTTGCACAACACCGGCGACTCCAAACTAGAAGCGTGGGAGAGCAATTCTTGGTATATAGATTCATCATTTCGGACGATCAAATCCTTTACAACGTTCAACTTCTTTTCTGACCACGGTCGGCTAGTATACGCTGAGGTTGGCTGAAAGGATGGAGAAGAGCCAATGCTCCGTGTAGATGAACAGGCAGACGTGAGATGCCATTCTAGCCATTTGAAAGCGGCTTGTTGAGGATAAAAGGTTCCCGAGTTGATGGATTTCATAAACTGCGATAGGCCTTCATCATCAAAATATTCATCTTTTAGACCCGAAACCGGCTGAACTTGCCGAGAACGTTCAAGGAAAATATTCAACCCTGACTGTTTTATTCCGGCTAGACCGTCGTGGGACGTGAAAATGTCATCCTTTAGGTTATGCGCCCCAGGCCAATTCTCAATAGCCTCGCGTAAATCCCGCATACTTACTGATTCCGGGTTCCTTTCAAGGGAAGAATCATGCGGTGAGACATGTTCATCAGGTCGGTCAATGATATGTTTTAGTTCATCAATGGTACCGAGTTCTTCAACGCCTAGTTTAGAAAGAAGCGCACTTGTTGTACTGAACATCCATTGATCGGCATGAGCAAAACTTTCTAAACGGTCCTCGAAATATTTGATTTGGTCGAAGACGACATCTTCTTGGTGGGCTTGCGCCTCAGCAATGGATTCACGTGCTCTGATCCGACGACTTTTCGCTCTCCCACCATCCGCCGGCTCCTCATTTCCAACAGAAGCAGAGGACCTCTTCCGGGATTGGGGCGCATTAGTTTTGCCATTGGCTTCGGCCAAAGGTGAGGTAAGGGCTTCATCTCCGTTTTGTTCCGCGCCCTTCTCATTCGCTTGTTCGGCTGCTCGTGCTATATCTTTCGCAAGCGGGTCTGGGTGCTTGCTCATCGTTTCTTCGTCACCTAGCTCCGAACCGTCGTCTGGGCTTTCATCTACCTCTGCTGTTGGCTCCTCACTTTCTGCGTCTGAGATATCTATGTCGTGACTGTCATTCGGTGGAACACTGACAAATTCGTCGGCTTTACCCTGTTGAATGATTGGAAGTTCAACAAAGCACTTGGCCGGCCCGTGAATACGGAGGGGTAGAGGTAGCCAAGAAGGGTCATCGGTTTCTAAATCCTTGGTCAATGCGTCAAGGATAGCTTTACCAACGTCTGTCCATGTGTTCGTTGCAGAGTTAGCGTGGCGATAGCGGGGCTCCACGGTATTTAACTGGCAACGTGTCGGAAGGTTACCAAGTTCTTTTGAATGGTTTAGGAGGAACGGGTACAAATCCGCCTGCTTTGCCAGAAGGCGAGCAATACCTTTTCTAGGCTCTTTGAGTGGAAGTTGCGCGGAAGAGACTCTATCTTGAAGGGTACTAAGAGTTTCACGCAAGTCTTTAATCGCGAGAACTTGCTCTAGTCCCAGCTGTGCGATACGCTCTTCTTTTCCATAATTGTCACTTTCAAGCACACTTTCTAAGCAATATCTCGCGATTCGATGGCTCTGTAATGCATTTCCTACTCGGCTGCTCTTTCTCCATAGTTCCATGTCGGTATCATCCCGTTCAAGAGCCTCAGCGAAATCTTCCAATGCTTCTTTGATTTGATTTGATACATCATTATCATCCTGCTTTTCCCCTTTATCCAGCAATATTCTCAAGTGGTCTAGGATAAATTGTGCATGGTTCTTATAAGACAAGAATATTGTCTGGGGTAGAGCGCTGGAAGTTGTATTGACTCCGTCCGGCGCAGAATCGCCTTCGGGGACTTCATCGGGAAAGTAAAAATCTTCATACTCCAAGTCCAAAAGTTGGCTCCTCTTGTAATCGGAGATGGCTTCTGGGTACTTAAATATCTCGGACTCAAAGAGCGCGTTGTATGCCTCTTGAGCTTGGTCGTAGTATTCCGGGCCTTGAGAATGAAGTTTCAGGGCATTTTGGTATAATTTGAGGGCTTCTTCTATCTGGATTTCTTTGGTATCATCAACGTCTTCGAAGTCTTCATTAGGTTCGACATTCAGGGCGACGAACGAAGACATTGTTATCGCTGTCTCAGTTCAGTTGTCTGCAGCGTGTGACCAGGAATCCAGGTACATAGCAAAGGGGCAGCCCGATTGATACACACAGCATATAGTAGCTGTGTAGTACGGGAGTTCTAAAGGTGTATCGGATAGTCAGGCAGAGTGAGTGAGTGGTTGTAGCGCGGTTGATGAATCCAACGTCTAAAGTTTCCCAATCCAGCATAGCGCAACCTGGTCCGAACTATCGTAACCCATAGTAATGCCAGAGGGAAGCTGAGACGTAGTAGAAGAGCCATCAAACGCACATGAATTCAATTTCTCCTTTAATATAGTCCAGATTAATTCATCACTTGTCATTTATATTTATGAGAATTCACTTTGGACATAACTCCGCTCTACCAAGTTCCTACCTAACAGCGACCTGGTCAATCCTAACCGTCTGGCATCATGATTGCACCAGCCGTGCCAGAGTAAGCTTTGGATAGTCTTATTCAATCTATAGTGGCTACTAACTCTTGCTAGGCTCATCGAAGATGAGGATATTTATGCGCCAATTGAGGCACGAACAGAATCCCTCCAGAGCTTGAGGGAACTTGGCCCGCCAGACCTAGTTCACGTTGTCAAACAATCAAAAACCAATGCCAATAATCAAGTCAGTGATTTTCCACCTACCGCTATCCCGAGTTCGGATATCTCTTGCAAACAGCCCAGCTATGTATTTTGACCGTAAGCTAACTGTCTCTGTGGTATAGATAGGGGTATACCACCATGTCACCGGAATCGACGCATCGTCCTCCGCCAGCCTCGCTGCATATGTCAACACCCTGACCTATTCCCCTCTCGATAAACAAAATAAAGTTATTTCCGGGATATACTGGTGAGGCCAAGGAAACCGTTTCTAAGAATTTTGGTCATTGATTGACGGTGTGAAGTTGCTACAATGCCTTCTCCCACTTGGATATGCGAGTCGAGGTTAAGATTCCCGGCACACTTGAGAGCTACTGTATCGATGAGCGCGGAGATAAACGGGTTCCTACCGAACAATTATGGTTAGAAACCTTCCTTTGCGGAGTTCTGAGGGCCTATTCGTATGCGGATGATGGGAACGGAGATGCCATTAAGAAAATCGTCGCTGTTAGGAGATTTAATCCTATTACAAATACTGAAATGGAACACAAATTCCTTGATGCTGCTGAAAAGTTGTTCTTCAATGGTCTGAATATTCTTCCGTAGATTGTTTGCCGTCGCAGGGCTAACAGCGACCTTAGGAAGACAACTCAGTTCCGACCCAGAGACCCAGGTTCCCAACACAGTGAGCAACCACCTGGCGTCCGGCTTATTAAAATACATTCACACCACTGGGCGCTATGCTTCAGGTATAAACCTGTTTGAAAAACTTCGAACGAAGGATGTCGAAGTGTCATCGTTACTTGCTCGAGTCTTAATTTCCGCAAATGAAGAAGTGCAGGCGGTACGACTATTGCATGACGCTTTGCAAGACGTTCCCATGGACTATGCTCTTTTGGATTGTCAAGCGACCTTTTGTCAAAGCAAAGAAGAATATGAAATGGCGCTTGAATGTGCCAAACGGAGTGTCACTGCTGCTCCGAGTGAATTTAGTTCCTGGATACGGTTAGCAGAAGTATACGTGAATTTGGAGCAGTGGGATTTAGCCTTGTTGACGCTGAATTCATGTCCCATGTTTACGTATCAAGATAAAGATTCCCCAAGATTGCCGCAACCATCGCGGATCCTACTTCCAATTCTCGCCGAGAGCATGCTTGATGAGATAGACGAAGGGCAGCCAAAGCCGGGAGATCCACTTGACCTTGTCGATCCTATTCTAAAGAAGCTGCATGCCGCTAGCTATCAGGGCACGTTTCTGAAAGCATACAGCCTTCTCACGAAGATCGCAGCAGCTATCGGCTGGGACCAGCTTTTGAAGATTCGAAGTGAAGTGTTCGTCATGGAAGAAGAGTATAGAGTGGAACGGCAGACGAGTTCAGCGCGGGCCGTTGCGAGCAACAACGCGAGTACAGTAGCGCTTCATGACGCTTCCAGCAGAGCTTCAGATGTAAACGGGAATGGGACTCATGATACGGCCGACACGCAAGAGAACGGTAGTCTAAGCGGTGGCGACAACGAAGCGCCAAGGGAAAACGGTGGCCTAGAGAATCCCGAAGACCAGAAAGTTGAATCGAAAATCGAGAAACCTGAGCAAAGTATGGCATCAGAGGTAGTCAAGTCAGGTGGTGAAGACGTGAGTTGAACTTTGAAGCATATTCACTTCGTTCTCGCCGTTCATTGTAACTTACCAGCTCATGTAGCACGAGACTTCAAACGCTTATACGCAATTTCAAAACAAACGCTTATGCGAGCGCTGGCTTGATAACCTATTTATGGTACTATACGAGGATTTGCGGGTCTACACTATTTGGCGGAGCGAATTTGCGCAATCCCGCCAAAAGTCAGTAGAGTTCAAAAAGTCCGCAACCGAATGGGAGATTCTAGGAGAGCTCGCAGAGCGTCTGCATCATTTTAATGAAGCCATCGAAGCGTACCAGCATTGCTTGCAGATCCGCTTCTCGCCTAAGGCAATGAAGGGTATTTTAAAGCTGTACGAACGGCAAAATGATACAAGGGGTGTGCTTAGTGCCTTAATCAGGCTTATCGCCTGGCAATACCGTTGGTATTCGGAGGTACGTTAAGTCAGGACCTTTCTACGGTTGTTTCGATCGTGCTCGCTTACGATACTTGCTTCATGTAGTTCTCTCCTGACCTCCTATATACCATCCGCAAGCTCATCGAGGAAGAAGGCGCCGTTAAGGTTCGTAGCATTGTACAGGCGACAAATTTACCACAACCCGTGTTAGATTTAACGCACCATTATTGCCAGCTCTGTGCTGCCTTCCGAAGCACTGGCAGCGATGGTTGATGTTAAAGAAAGCTTTGAGACGAGTCGGGATTGCAGATGCGTATTAGTAGTTAATCTTCCTTTGCCAAAACTGCAGCTTCTACGAGAGCGGAAATACCTAGAGCAATTCTAATATATTTTACCTTTGCCCTAGTCAATAATGTAGACCATCCTTGCAATGTTGAATACGCAATAATAGCCTACATGGACTGTGCCCATCAGTGCAAAACTCAAGAATGTTTGCATTGATCAGAACAATTGGTTTCTCCTCCTTGACTACCTAAAGTGGGGCGACATGTTTCTCCAAGGTCAAGTTGAACATTGAACTTTTCAACGGACAAATTCTCGGCGATTCAATGGAACAAAATGATAACTATATCCACCTATCGAGTGTTCCACATTTGAGAAGCAGCTCTAATAAAAATCCACACTATTAAATATAAGAATACAAAAGCTACAGCACATGTCCTTTTCTATACCCAGAGAGCTTATGCTTCTTCACCTTCAAGGTCGGCTTGTGCACTTGCTTTGGTGGCAGCTGCTCCTTTCGCGGCAGCTGGACGCACATCATTCTTGACAGACTTTAGGGGCTTGTCTTCCTCGCCTTCGTCCTCTTCTTCTTCACTGCCATCTTCTTCGCCTTTGCCGTTTGCTTCTTCAAATAGGGCCCCACCATCCTCTTCTTCTTCTTCTTCTTCTTCTTCTTCTTCCTCCTCCTCCTCTAGTTCTTGCTCTTCCTCTTCCTCTCCTTCCGCTTCAGGGGGCGCAGGTTCTGTCTTACGTCGCTTGTGGCTTGCTATTGGGAGCAGATGAATTAGCAAAGGCCGTTCAGATACTGGATATTCGCGATTGGGTGGGTATCTGCAGGTTTGAGCGTGTGTGATCATGCTAGCTTTGCAGTGCGAGGAGAAGAAAATGACTATACTAGTCAAGGTACAATAAAAGAGGCCAACTTACGCTCAGGCTCCTCTTCAGGCTCTCCTTCCACTTCCTCCTCCTCCTCCTCCTCCTCTTCTTCTTCCTCTTCGGACCCGCCTTCTCCTTCAAAGTCTGATTCTTCGTATCTATTCAGCATAAAAGTCAGCAGTGGATCCCACGTCGACTGAGTGCGACATAATGATTGCTATTCTGGAATGAGAGAAAAACACAGGAAAATGGAAACTGTGCATGAATGAAGCTACAATATAACAATATTCAATATTTGTTGGGGTCCAAGTTATTGAGTTGATCCGATGAAGCGACTTCACAGGCAGCCCCAGACGCATAGATGGCGCATCTTCAAGCGGCTACATTGGCTCGCTATGCTTGAGAAATCCAAGAAGGATATGTATGCGGTTATGAAATTTGACGTACTCTTCTTCCTCTTCACTCTCGTCGCTAGGAAGAGCCTGCAACTCCTCTTCTTCCATGGCTTCCTGTCTTCGCTTTCGGGTCGACATAGCTAACAGCGAGGTGCGAAAATATGGGCAGTAATGCGCGGGTTACTGAGTCTAGGCACAGAAATTGCACCAGAGTTTTAAATATCAAAGTTTTGGGGCAATATCAGGCGTCAATGGATGGGAAATTTGCTCAAAAACCCAAGGTAGAGTGAGATGCGAAGGTGAGATGGAGAAAGGGAAGAGTAGATGAGGTCTCGGGATGAGAAGGGGAGAGGCTGGAGTGAGGGGGGAAATGTGGGCAAGCTTGATAGCAACAGACTCTATGGGGGTACGTCAGGGGTTCCAGGCGAGGCTGTATTACCAACATACGGCGTACGGTAAGCTGGATGGCTGGCGTATACGGAGTACGTGTATAGTAGTGTCATTAATACGCGCAGACTTTGGTTCCCTCAAAGTTTCGGGCTATCAACGCTTTTGGTTAGCGTGGTCCACCCAGATAACTCAGTTATTCAGCCATCCATTTGTGTGGCCGCTAGTCCTAACTAAGCTAAGTTAACTACAGATTAGCCACGTCATGTGATCTCGCGTCACACGAACCAAAAATCGCGTGCGAACAGGGTTTGCTTTGTTTGTTTTGAGATCCTCAGCACCCCGGAAACGGCAATAAGCGATGTAGGAGGAAACTACCAGCCCATCAACCGAGCATTAAAGACAGGGAGCTTTGTTGTTTGATAATGGACATATTTTGAATTCTGCCCTGACTGACTACTAGTTTTCTTGGTGTCACGGTACGGACTAAAACATGGCTGACAATCCTTGCGCAAATCCTCTGCTTCTCGGTTGGATCAAGGAATGGCTCGACCAAGCTCGAGAGCGGAACTCAAAAGGGGTTATTGTGTTAGCTTTGCACTTATGGCGGTTGGTTGGGAATCTTGCGAACTGACTGGTTTCATAGGTACAAAAAGGCCTATGATTCTATGAAGGCCTGCCCGTTGACATTTAGCCACCCCCTAGAAGCCCAGCAGCTAAACGGCCTTGGACCGAAGCTGTGCGAGCGCCTAACAGAAAAGCTGCAAGAATATTGTCAGGACAATGGGCTTGATATGCCCGAAGCCCCGCATGCCAGTGCGTATTAGACATCTAAGTCTTGGGCGCTCCCTGCTAAATTAGAGGATTATAGGAGAAAAAGCGAAGAAGAGAAAGACGCCCGAGGCAAATGACACCAGGGAGGGAGAATTACCAACAAAACGTGCCAAAAAATCTAAACCCTATGTTCCCACTCTCCGCTCGGGTCCTTACGCCCTGTTACTAGCACTTGTGACTCTTGAGGAAAGGTCATCCGTTGGTGCTACAAAGGCACAGTTAATAGAAGCTGCGCAACCGCATTGTGACGTATCATTCACAGCACCACCAGATACGACGAAATTTTATACAGCCTGGAACTCTATGAAAACTCTCATCGCAAAAGACCTTGTTTACGAGCATGGGCGACCGTTAAAGAAATATCTCCTAACAGACCAAGGCAAGGAAACAGCAAGGCTCATCCAGAAATCTCATCAATCAAAGGATGCTACCTTGGCTCCAGGTAACTTCGGCATGTCTACCCACCGGTTCGGTCAAGAAAATCCAAATGCACGCCTAAACCGACTTAAAAAACCTCAACAGGCTTTGCCTTCACATCCGTCGAATATTTGCGAAAACACATGGTATTCCCAGCGCGAAAATATAGTGGACGTCGATACCTCAGATGACATTTCATATTTGCCCAGTAATCAACAATGCAAGCCCAGTGTAACAGGCTCTATGCTTAGCGATTGCGGCAGGGGAGGACAAGTATCGTCCTCTATGTCAAATTCTCCGATCTATCTCTCTCCGCATGATTTCACTATCGAACTCGTCCTTGACGTTCGAGAAATTCGAGCAACTAAGGATAGAGATTACATTTCGAATGAACTAATTAGAAGAGGAGTGGAGCCCATCGTCCGCGCCCTAGAGCTTGGTGATGCCTTGTGGGTCGCGAAGTTCAAAGATCCAAACTTTTTGGTAAAGTATGGCGAAGAAGGCGATGAAGTCACGCTCGACTGGATTGTAGAGCGAAAGCGACTAGACGACCTTGTTGGTAGTATCAAGGATGGGCGATTTCATGAACAGAAATTTCGCTTGCGTCGGTCAGGGCTCAAAAACGTCATATACTTAGTTGAGGAATTCGCGCTCACGGACCCATCGAGCGCCCACAAGGCCAGCATCCATGAAGCTGTAACCTCCGCAATAGCTTCAACTCAAGTTGTCAATGGTTACTTCGTGAAGAAAACCCGTAACCTGGACGACACTATCAGATACCTCGCTCGCATGACCTCGGTGCTAAGGAAGATATTTAGCGACCCGACAACAAACAGCACGATGTCAAGCTCTACAAGTCGTTCGGTTTTTCTCATCCCGACAAGTAGTATAACGACAGCGTCCTCGTATCTCGAAGTCCTTAACCGCCTGCGCGCCAAGGATGATGATCCCGGACAAACTATCACGGGTAGAAACACACCAAGGACCTATGGCATTACGTTCTCAACATTCTCAGCTCTCTCTTCTAAATCCGATATGCTCACCCTACGCGACCTTTTCCTCAAAATGCTAATGTGCACTCGTGGCCTGACTGCAGACAAAGCCTTAGAGATTCAACGACGGTGGCCCACGCCACGGCAGTTCGTTGAGGCATTCGATGCCATGGATACTGGCGGTGAAGAAGGAAGGAGAAGGGCGGAGGAGATGGTGTTTTCAAAACTGGGAGACTTGGTTGGGAGGAAGAAGGTCGGCAAGGCTTTGAGTAAAAGGATCGCGGAGATTTGGGCAAGCTAGGGCTAGCTGAGCATTCTTTCTTACTAGGCATTTGGGCTTTCAGGCGCACGAGGTGCATGGAGTAATACTTAACACTGGATTAGTTGATTTCATATTGGGATATATCTGTTAGCTAACCACATTTTGAGAAGCATGTTGTCAGTAGATGAATACAGATTCAAGTCCAATGGTACAAATGCGATAAATTTCTAACCTTCCGAAATGAACTTGTTGAATATACACATATAAAGCATGTAAGCCACGTTTTAATCCCGAAAATCACCTCGTCAGAACTATAAGAACAACAGAGGACCGAGAAGTTGCAGAATTGGAGGTTGTAACGAGAATTCACCTCCTTTCAAACAGTAGTTCGGTCTCCCCCGCTGACACATAAACGTCTCCGCGGGAGAGCAGCTTGATACTATTCCTTCTTTGAGCATTCTCCTTCCACTTTGTCTACCTTATCTTGTCGTCTTACGCGACAGCATCTCGATTTTGCACCATGACCAGCAATTCATCTCAGTTCGACGCGTCTTAGTTCTCTTCTGCCATACCTCAGCCGCTCATTCTAGATCCACAAGATCAGATCAATCATCTGAAGAAGCTGCTCATTCTCAAAAAGCCAACTTTACAAAAGTAGAGAACTCAAGCCACCAGGCATTGGTGATTTGATTCAACTCCATGACAGTAAAGTTATTAATTATGAGCCTAGCACCAAAGAAATGAGTAGATGCTCAATCTCATCCTTTTATCTACCGAGAATGATTGATTATCAATCGTCTTGCTAACAGGCGACTTTAGGATATTGCGATGCATGTTCTCATCGGTATCATCCATTGCCTTAGCAGCAAGATATGCCGCCCTGGCCAGAAGGAGCAGATGATGCAACAGAGCGTGCCAATGGTAAATTATCCCGGTGTTGAGGCATGTCACGACTCAGAATTCTACGGGATATCATACCATCTAGTGGGCCCATCACTAGAGAACGTTCTCTTTTGGTCAAGCGGGCACACAATATGGTTCCTCTCGACGCGATAAGACACGCGTATTTTTGTCAGGACGTTCTAACTAGCTGGACTGGCAACATATTCGGCCGGATGATATCGGAAAAATCTGCCAGCCAATTCGTGCATATTAACTGGACACCTGGCAATCCGATGTTCCTTAAAAAACTAACGTAGGTGCTCTCGAAAGTAAAGAGCATTGAATTTGTTGCCTTGACCGTTTCGATTCTCAACTTCGCATGTTTTGGAAGTTGTTCTACCCATCTCACGATTTCTTGTAGCTGTGCTCTGCTGAACGTTTCTGAAACATGTATAGAAAAGGTGGCTTGTAAGTGTGGATTATTCGGAGATGGGGAGTTGGCTGGAATAGCAGCAGAGGAATGAAGTGGCAAAGTGATTGAGCCAACTCCGAGTTTAGCGAGATAGCTAGCCTTCTTTACTGGTGAGGTTTCCTGGAGCCGACTAATCAGATCGACTATATCAACCGATCTTTCACCTAGAAGAGCACGAGTCCGAACTTCAATCAGCAACCTCAAAGTGAATGAATCTCTTGTTCCAGCTGAAAATGCCAGGTGGTCGCGCGCGTCACCTGCTGCAAGGATTTCAACAATCCGGTTTTCGGATTGCGTGCGCCTCGATAGATAAGCATAACAGCAGTCAAATATGACGAGAAAATCTATAGACTCATCCGTGGCAATATCCGGAATAGTTATGCAGTCAAGGACCCAGTTCATGTGAATTTCCTGCCCGAGTTGCTGTTTAGTTGGAGCACATTGTCGTCTTGCCGTCCATGACCGGCATAGTGCATCATTATAACCGATCGACCAGGCTGTTGCCGGGCATCGTTAATCATTTCAGTAAGTTTCATGTGAACATCCCAGCCAGGAGAGGTTGAATCTTCATCGGAAACATGGACGTGTGGGGGGAGGGAAGCCCAATATTTGGGCCATTTGTTTGAAATTTCCTCCGTCACGGGCAGCATTGGTATTATCGTCCGCCCACCGAAAATGGTAGGCATAGAACCTCTGGTAAACACTGCGACTCCGTGTAGTCGCAGCTTGAAGAGTTGCTTTAAATTCGGCGGGGGAAATGCTAGCCATGTTGCCTTAATCTAAGATCCGTACAAGTACGTTAATCTGATTTGCAAATTTGATGGCGTTAAAAAACTTATTGGTGAGAAAATAAGTGAGCGCTTTAGATCAAGGCAGTGAGTTGGTATATAAGGTGATGTTGCAGCGAAGAACCTATTGATGGGTAACAAGGCCACATGAAAGATATATCTGAATTGTTTGAAGAGGGAAAGAAGGAAGAAGAATGGGAGCGGTAAATTGTGGGAAATTTATATGCCAATATCATATGACAAAATGTATTCACAGGTAACTGGAGCTATGGCGCCATGTAATGGTGACAGCGGGTTTGACAATGGTATGTGTCACTATTGAGTCATGTTGTTGCCTTGGAACTGCTTTCCCATGTACCAGAGGTTTCCCGGTATTGGTATCGAAAACCTTTTAGAATTCACAAAAAGTATAGAAATTTATCCCCAGAGTTTTATCGAATCGTGGGAGACAAAGAGATTTGCCCCTTGATTCACAGTGCAGCTGAGGGAGAGTGATTTAACTAGCATTGCCAAGTCAGGCAAGCAAGTCGTTTCTCTGCACAAAGAAAGCAAAGTAGTATGATTAACAGAGCAGATGACATGTGCCCATTCCTTTTCTTGGATGAATGGGCAAGAAGCTTCAAGTTCATTCATTATCTCTCAAACACCTTCATCAGCCACTTCTTCACATTTCTCCACTCCAACCTTAGTGCTAAACTGCTCATCACAACAGACAAGCTGCTCAAAGCCATCGCCAAAGCCGCCCACACAGGATCTAGCCGCCAATGGGTATCTACCACTTGTCCGTGTGAATCAATCTTCTTCCCACTGACAATCGGATAGAATACGCCCGCCGCAACTGGGATGAGGCAAGTATTATACACCGCGGCCCATAGGAAGTTCCATTTTACACGCCGGAAGACTCGCCGACTGAGCTTACAGAGCTCGAGGATCGTTTCCAGGTCTGAATTTAGAAGGATGAAGCCTGCGGAGCTAACGGCGACGTCGGAACCACACGCCATGGCGATACTGACGTCGGCAGCTGCTAGGGCAGGAGAGTCGTTTGTGCCGTCACCTACGAAGCCGACGATGGGCTTTTTGTGCAGTGGTTCGCCGGAGTGAGCGAACAATTTGTTTTTTTGGATCTTGCGGATGTATTCTGCTTTTTGCGTGGGGAGGACGTTGGACATTACGTTCGTGCTGGGGATACCTAGGGTAGATGCGACAGCGTGTGCTGTAACGGTGTTGTCACCTGTGCACATGTAAACATCAATGTGGTTATCTCGGAGTTCAGAGATGACGGCGGTGGCTTCGGCGCGGATCGGGTCAGCTGTTGCAAAAACGATCGCGGGGATAAAATTTTTGGTATCCGCGACTTTACGGATAGAGAGGATCGCAGTGGAGCGTCCTGCAGATTGATATTTAGAGAGGAGACTATCTAAGTAGTAGGTATCGCCGTCCACTCCCGTAAGCGAGCTTAAGAGACGTTGGTTTCCAATAGCTGCCTCGTATTCCACTGTGGTATCCTCGGGTCCCTTTGCAGGCAGGGTGAATAAACCTTTCATTCCTTGGCCACCAATTTCAGTAATAGCAGATGAAGCAATGGGAACTGAGGACCGAGTATCACAAAACTCGACAATTGCTCTAGCAATGGGGTGAGTACTACTCTCCTCCAAAGCTTTGGCAACCGCCCATGCAACATGTTCCAACTCCTCGTCCTTAACGAGGACCTCATGGTCGGAGACCCTTAGGGTGCCTCCTTCAGTCAAGGTACCAGTTTTGTCAAACACAATAGCATTTAGCCGGCTAGCCTCTTGGAAGGCTTCTCCGCCGCCTCGAACCAGGATGCCACGTTTTGCAGCCAACCCACCACCAACGAATAGAGCAGTAGGCGCTGCCAGAGCCAGGCCACAAGGACAAGCAACGACAAAAACAGCAATTGCGAATTGTAAGGCCCAAAATGGCCATCCTCCTTGAGAAGTATCAAGGTAATCAGCAGGAAGTCTACCAGATTCACCCAAAGCAACCCAGATAACAAAGGTGAGAATTGCGATAAAAGTAATAATTGGAACAAAGTAGCCAGTCATGACATCTGCCACCCTCTCAACTGGTGCCCTCTTGGCTTGTCCCTCCCGCACCACCGCCACAATCTGGTCTAACATTGAGGTGCTACCAAGATCGGTGATTCGGATCAACACTGGTTGTCCCACATTCACGGAGCCCGAGAAGACCTTGTCACCGATGACTTTTCGAACAGGCATGGACTCTCCAGTCAGCGAGCTCTCGTCAAATTTGTACGTGTCGGTTCCAGAGATAATACCGTCTGCAGGTGGCGAAGCCCCATGTGGAATGCTAACCGTATCGTTTATCTCAAGAAGGTCGACAGGTACACGTTGTATACCTGATCTATTACTTGCTTCGCCAATAGATGGGGACTCTACCACGAGCAGTGCTTCGGATGGCCGCAATTTACCAAGCATGGAAACGGCATCTCCGGTTTTCGCTTTGCTGTACCCCTCCAGCGCTCTGCCCGCCAGGATAAATAAGGTTAGGAAAACCACCGTATCGAAATAGGTTGACGTATGCCCTGCCTCGTGCTTGTTGCTGCTTGCATTGACGATCAGGACAGCTAGGGAAGCAAAATAGGCGACTGATGTACCAGCGGATATTAGCATGTTCATGCTGCCAAAGCGGTAGAACCTTCGCAAAAAGGGAACACGACTGCCGGGTCTCCACAAGGCACGAATTTCCTTGAGAGCACGGATGTGGAAGACGTCGGTGCCAAAAATCATCACGGGAGTGGTCATTATGAACAAGGCCCATTCTAAACGGGAAGCGGAGCCAGACCACATTGGCTCCTCTAGGAATTTGCGAATTGAATTTGATTTCGGGACAACTGCCATCCAAACAATTCCAATCAAGAAAGTAGGTATTGCGACAATGAAAGTGAACAGAAGACGGAGGAGTAGCCGTTGCTGCTCTTGCTTTTGCATCGCACGAGAGCGGTCTTCAATCGATGGTGGATGGTAGACACTCGCCTTGAAAGCATTGTTGGAGGCATCAATGGCACTGATAATATTCCGAATGGTCAAGTTGGGTGGATTAGGGATATATGAAACCGTGACAACGGGTTTCTGGATAGTTATACTCTCTTTGACCTCTATATTTCCGTCTTTGATGTTCGCCAGGGCGGTCATTACTGTCTCAGGACAGTGATGGCAAAACATTCCGTCCACTTTGATTCCTATGGTACGGGATTTGGGGCCACTTTCGGTACCCTTAGTGTCAGCAAGAGATTTGCATTCGATAACAGTCGCGTCGTAGCCGAGATCGTTAATAGTATCAAGGACTTGTTGAAGGTTCGCCTGGTCTTCAAATTCGATTCTCCCAGAGTGACCCAATAGATCAATGACTACATCCGTTACAAAGGAAAGGCCTTTGATTCCGTTTGTGATTGTTCCTACACATGAGCCGCATGTCATGCCGGATATGCTCAAGCTTGCCGCATATAGGTCGCGGCGTCGGGGGCTGAAAACCACCTCCTCAGCGCTTGCTTCATACCCGATGTCTTCGATTCGTTCCGTAATTTTGTCGATGTTGTCCCTTGGACCACGGAAAGTTATTGCTGCGCTGTGGGTAAGAAGGTTGACGCTGACGGATTTGACAAACTCAAGCTCCTGTAGTTCTACCGTGACCGTGTTTACACAGGATGCACAGGTCATTCCGCTAATGCTGATCTGAGCACTGTATTCATCCTCATCTTCGCCTTGGGCAAGTTCTGAAGTAACTTTTTTGCTCGACAGTGAAGATGACTCCATACTGAGATCGGAGCCCTGGGGAATTAACTGTGTAAGTAGAATACCTTAAAGATGGTACGAGCGCTTTCAATCTCTTACCTTCTTTTCTTGAAGTGGCCATGGCTTTGCGTCTTTGATTGGTAAGCCGGATTTTGCCTGTTCATTTTGACAGGAATCACAGTTCGCGATGTGACGTCTATTTCGCTCTTTTGTGCGCATATCCATTGTTGACACTGAAACGCGTGAAGAGGGGCGTAGCCAGGAGCCTGCGTTCCAAGAGGAAGGGTCGATATCGATATCGTCGATGTAAGCACCCGACTCGTCTTGGGTGGCTGCATGGAAGACCTCAAAGGCAGCTTCCGTAAGGGCATCCACCAGCTCTGAGGCCCGCAGTTGATGGGAGTGTAAAACTCGGACCTCATGTTTGAGAATTGAAATATCAACCTGGGCGATATGCGGTAAATGATATATGACCTCTTTGGCATATGTGACACAAGACGCGCAGTGGATATTATTGACAAGGAGAGTAGTTGTCAATGATTTTGGCCGGCAGCCGCTAGAGCAGGAGGTAGCCAAAGGCCGAGAGAAAGGGCGAGATGGTGTGACCGCTGCAATTGGCTTTTTCTCTGCCATTATTGCGGTGGCTTTGTTCGTGGAGCTTTGTCGGACTGCGGTGGATATAGGGGTTCAGATCGGCCGCAGGTCAAGGCGCACCACCTGCAAGGGGCGACGAATAAAAGGCAGGCCGGCAGACCTAAACAATGACGGTGCACAAGGGATGTTCGTTCTTCCGCTAGCGATATATCCCGAAGACAACGAGTGCAAATGTTCAAAGAAGGATATAATAGTAGAGGTACAAGAATGTTCAATCTGCTAGTAGTGTGCTCGTATCACAAATGATGATGATATATGCCTGTAGTGCGTATACATGCCTTGTATATGTAACAAAGATGATGGGTATAAAGAGGTGCAATTTCAAGGCAATGGGCAGGGTATTTAAGAGGAAATCGAGAATAGGATCATCGTGCTATTTTTCTGGGGAAATATGATCAAAGTGGCGAGTTGCGAGACTTGTGCGGATTTGGAAGATCAAGGAACTTGTGCGCACAAATGCCGCAGGGCTCTATGGCACGATGGCACGAATCGACCACAAGAGTTGACGCCAATGAATCCACATGAATTGTTCATAACGAAAAGAAAAGGAAAAAAAAAGAAAAAGGAAGAAATGGTTAATAGCAAGTCATGGTCCAGAATATACCGAACTTGCAGACCAGCCACGGCGTCTGGCTGGTTGGGATGGAGACGGGAGAGTGCGCCATGTGGGCTCTCCTTCCCGTAGATTCGACAGGTAGGTAACTACCATGGAAGCGGTTGGCATGGTGTTGCTGGCTGGACTAACTAGTTAACCATCAGAAATTCATCCTACCATGGAGAGTCATAATCTTGAGCCAGCGCTAGAAATCATCTGGGCGTTATCAGGGTTTCGGTACACTTAAAACACACAGGTGGTTAGAACCAGTTAGTTAATAATCGGATCCCAGTTATTGCGAGCTAGATCTCTGAGGATTGGAAATCAAGCGATAAATACGCGAAAATGACGCTGACGGCCACGAGCAAGTCGTCGCAGGATTCGAAATCCAGAGTCTGGTTCGTCTGGGGAGAAGAAAAAGGAATGATACAGTATTATGAATGGCCATCTTGCTGTTGGAGCAAACGTCGTTGTTTATGATGGCATGCTCAAAATCATCGAAAAATTCAGGTTAAGATCCTTCAATAACTAGTTACTCCCTGACCTTCAAAGATGGCGCTGATGTATCCCAGAGCAACATATTTCAGCACCTCACCGCGATATCTTTTAGAACTTGAAGCATCGAAGATTATCCCACGCGAAGCATATGATCTTACTGTCACGACTCAGGAATCTACGAGATCTCATACATACCATCTAACTAGTGGGCTCACCACTAGAGGACGTTCTTTCTGGTCAAGCGGCACACAGCTTGGTTTCTCTCGACGCGATACTTAACCAACTAAGTCACTTAGACTAGTAACAACCACTGGTGCAGCTCTGGCTGCGGATCAATTTAAATGGTTTCATCAGGCGCTGAATACATCGCGCGGTGCCGTCCAGTGTTACCAGTTAATAAGTTTCCAAAGCGTGAGAAATCTGCTTAACAATGGTGATTGCAAAGATCATGCACGTTCCCGTGGAGGTTGCGCAGATAGAATCCAAGACTGCTCAGAGACTGAATAGTTGTTTAAGCTTAATGTATCCGTAAAAGCATCAAACCTCCTGGCATCCACAAATTGCTCCCATGAGCAGTCCCCGGGGGTGTGTTACGGGCACCACCACGCTTATGAGACGTCTATATGGGTGTGCCCGGGGGAGGTGCGCGCAGGCCCGGGGAGTATATTACCGGCACCACTAAGCCTATATGTCAAGAATGATGATTAACATCTTTATTGATGTGAATGAGCTTGGGCGCCAAGCTTCCGTGTAAGCGTGGGATATCTCGTCGAAGGACATTGACAAGCGACTCTGAAGATCCAACGTCGGCAAACGTGGTTGGAGAAAAATGAAAAAGGCATTGCAACTCCATAACTACCTTTCAGTATTATCTGGGCACTATAACTGAATTGACGGTGCTTATTTGGGAACTACGAACTAAGTGCTAACAACGTTCTCGCGGAAAACTTCAGCAATGAAATAATACTTGGGGTTAAACAGAACTATTCATGTTGAGATATAGCTTCATCAATAGGAACAAGAAAGAAAAGAACAAGGTAGGACCTAACTGGAAGCCAGCAAGGGCAAGAACTACACAGTAGTGAAAGGACAGCGTGTCTACAGAAGCTTTCAATATCCGGTTAAGGGCAATGAGTAACTCCGGGCCAGTATAGCTTGATATTAGTATTTAATTTTGCAAAACTCTCTCTCACTCTGCTCCTGAAGTCATATTTGCACCATAAACCTCATCTTCATAATTATTAATATTAAGTGAGATTTTGAGTGCGGCGGGCGGATTCGAACCCAAGACTCGCAGCAGCCCAACTGGGACTAGCGCCAGACTCAAAATGGAAGAATCCACGTGACAGCGCTGCGAAGACCATTGCACCACCACTGCCGTTGATTTCGCTGACGAGAGCCCGACATCCCCCGCCGCCATCCGCAACCTGACCGTCGATACTCGTCACAGAGAGATATCATTCTGCCAACAGATCTATATCTATGCCCCATTAGCTGTATATTTCTATTCTCTTCCCATTCTAGGGCGCGAAGGCGGTTTCATAACTCACTATTGTATAGTCAGTTTCTGCCCCTTCCCTCCTATACAGCTGTTTGGCATTTTTGTTCTTTTTCCTTTTTTTTTTTTTTTTTTTTAAATATATTTCTACCCCTCAAGCTAATATCGTCTCCGTATAGATATCAACCCCCCTTGAGCCCCTGTATCCATGGCCAGTATACGGCCCACTCGTCTCCCCCCCCTTTCCAAGGCCGGTATCCGGCCTGTCGAACGCCTGGCCAGCTTGAAGAATCCAAATCCAACTCCTATTCGGCGCCCGCAGGCCAAACCTACCACTCATCCAAAAACCACCACTTGCCCAAATCCCAGCTGTCCCGCTCCGAACATTGTTGACGATGACGGCCAGAAAGTTTGTTCTGGCTGCGGTACTGTCATTAGCGAAGCTAATATAGTCTCCGAAGTCACTTTCGGAGAATCCTCTTCTGGTGCCGCAATCGTCCAAGGTACCTTCATAGGCGCAGATCAAAGCCATGGCCGGAGTACAGGCCCTGGCTTCCAGCGAGGTGGAGGAGTCGAAAGCAGAGAGATTACGGAACAAACCGGTTCGTTTCCATCAATCTTATTCTTTACCCTGCTGTTCTTCGCCTGGACTAATGTTCAGAACCTAGGAAACCGATACATTGCCCAGCTATCTCGAGCCCTCAATATCCCCGAAAGCGCCTCAAAGGCCGCCGGACAAGTCTTCAAGCTCGCCGTAGGCTTGAACTTTATTCAAGGCCGCCGGACCAAGACTGTCGCTGCTATCTGTCTGTATATAGCCTGTCGACGGCAAGACGGGAATACAATCATGCTAATTGACTTTGCTGATGTTTTAATGGTACTTGTATCCCTCCTATTGGGTCCTAGCCACATGTGCGACTGCGACTAATAACGGTTGTAGATCAATGTCTTTAAGCTTGGGCGAACCTATAAAGCTCTCCTAGACGAATTGCGCTTGGGCGGAAACATATTTATCATGAATCCTATAGATCCAGAAAGTCTGATTTATCGATTCGCAAAGCAGCTCGAGTTCGGCCCCTCGATGATGCAGGTCGCAAGTGAGGCTGTTCGTATCGTACAGAGAATGAATCGTGACTGGATGATAACTGGACGTCGGCCAGCTGGTATTTGCGGAGCCGCATTAATTCTCGCTGCTCGTATGAACAATTTTCGACGTACCGTCCGCGAAGTTGTTTATGTTGTCAAGGTCACAGAGCTTACTATCCATCAGCGTCTCAATGAATTCAAAGCCACCGAAAGTGGCGACCTCACAGTGGACCAGTTCCGTTCAGTGGACTTGGAAACCTCCCATGATCCGCCATCCTTCAGCCATTCAAAGGACCCTAGAAGATTCCACAAAGGAAAGAAACGGAACCCGCCAGAAACCGCTGCCGAGATCGAAAATGAAGACGGGCCAAACTCAGCACCGGCTACTCCGAAACAGCCTCATCGCATTGATGCTGATGGATTTGCAATTCCTAATATCCCTATTGATCCGGCGATCCTAGGACCAGAGAGTCAAGGTCGACGCTTATCTACTGATAGTAATGCTATCGTTACCGATGGAACAAACAAAACGAGTCGACCCAAAGCAGGGAAAAGGCCGCGGCTTCCCGAACCCACCGAAGCGGAGCTGGCCTCAGAATTTGCTCTTGAAGACGAGATGACGGCTCTCCTTTCGTCAGGCTCTTCACTAGTCGCCAGTGCAGAAGCGCCAAAGATCTTTTCCTCCTCGAAAGGAGAATCCGTACCTGTAAAGCGACCCCCTAGGCTTGTCCCTGATAGCGAGGAAATCGACCCCATGGAATTTGACTCGGACCCTGAAGTTCGAAATTGTCTCCTATCCCCAACCGAAGTAGAAATAAAAGAACGAATTTGGGTACATGAAAATAAGGATTACCTTCGTGCACAACAAGCTAAAGCTCTGAAACGTGCTTTAACAGCCGCTGATCCCTCAGGTGCAGGCGCCTCCGCCTATAAGCCTCGCAAACGGCGGAAAGGCCGCATGGGAGACGTCACTTACCTCAACGGCGAAGGCGGCGACGGTGACAGAGCCTCGTCACGTGCGTCTACTCCGGCCGAAGCAACCAGACTCATGCTTGAGAGAAGAGGATTCAGCAAAAAGATCAATTACTCATTGCTCGAAAAGTTGTACGAAGACGATGTTGAAATTAAGCGGAAAGAAAGCGAGGCTGAAAGCGGTCGAAGTCGTAGCCGCAGTGTTAGCGTTGCACGAAGCATCCGAAGTTCCAGCGTCGCGTCCGATCGTGGTTTCGGTGGTTTGAATAGTATTAGATCGCCAGCACGTACGCGAATACTCAAAGGCAGGCCGACTGCTGTGAGAGCTAGCATGACGCCTGAACCGATTCGTAGGACTCTTCCCACGGCGCCAGCGACGAGGGTTGCTCTCGCTGCAGCCAGTCAACCCACACCCGAGCCCGAACCCGCTCAGCCGACGAACCCTAACGAAGAAATTCTGGGGTATATCCCCGAATCAGAACCGAAAACCCATCCTACACTGGGCGATGAGGGAGATTATGATGAAGATGAAGAGGACGAGGAAGACTACGGTGAAGATGGTGACGATGATGATCGTATAGAAGCTGCGTTTGCAGGTGATTACTATGACGAAGGAAGTGAAGGGGGTTACGATGATGATTATTGAGCGATTCTTGGTTTTTCATATGCATCATCCATCATGGCCTGGTGCCATGTTCAATGATAGCATGGTTTCGAGGCTCAATGTCGGCAATTTATTCACTGGATTTTCGAAGTGTGATTTGTTATAATAGCAAATGTTTTAACTAGTTATATAGGCCAGCTCGCCACCGTTGCTAATGGCTTACTTGTTCCATAGGGTAACTATTAAAATCAAACATCACTCATCAGATCCATCAACTTTTTTAAGATGTCTTCGTCACTGCAAACCTGTCGCCCAGTGTTTCTGTAACTGCGTTAATGCGCGCAACCCAGCTGGCGGCATTGACTAACGTTACCGTCAAGTCGCGTCTACAACTGATTGAAAAGGGGGCCTAAGCACTCGATCTCTCTTTCTTTTTCTACTCCCACCACATTCCTCAAATCCTAACGATCATCGCCTCTCTTCTCCTCTCATCCAGCAGTCCTCCCACAATCGATGCATTCACAAAGATTGTGCTCCTCACATCCTCACGCCTACATCGCATCTTTCTCCACCACGCCTTCACCAACTCAATAACCATCCTCGCCAACCCCCAAATCCCGTTCCCATCCCCCATCATCACCTCCTCATACGCCCTTTGCAACTTATCAAACACGCACATCTCAACCCCATATCCCTCATGCACATGCCCAAACACATGTAGCCTTGGCCTCCTCTTCAACCTCCACAATTCCCCTAGTAAACTCTCACACCCATACCGTCCTAAATCAAGATGCGTCCTCGGCGGTGTATGCGTAACCAGAATATCCGTACTCTCGGGAATCTTCCCACGCCAAACATCCCTATACCGAGGGTACTGAAACGCCCAGTTCCCATGTCGAGGAGAAAAGGGGCTGCCGTAGACTGAAATCGCACGTTTGCCCTGGTAGAATGTAAGTTCGACGCTGGTGTTGTGTAAATAGGTTACATCCACCCAGTCGAACTCGGCGTGCTTGGTGTCGGGAGTAGTAGCCACCATCATGTCGTCCTCGTGCCGTTTGGACATGTTGGCAGCGTAGTTCGGGTCCAGGCTGATATCGTGGTTGCCCGCGATGACGACTTTGCACTCGTGAGAAAGGCCGTTGAGCCAGGAGATTGTCTCTTGCACCTCTTCACGCGTGCCGGACTGAGTGAGATCTCCTGCGTGAATCAGAATGTCACCGTCGGGTATACTATTCTGCGGCTGGTCATTGTGTGTGTCGGATATGCACACCACAGTAAGTGGGAAATTGAAACTTTGTGAGCATGCAGGACTGGCACTCCTTGCGGGGGGGCCTAGGCTATATATGAGACGAGAAAGATAGATTCTTGGGTTTGAAATGAACTGCTCCCATCTGCTGGGTCGTGGACGGTGAAGAAGAGCGTCCAGCCCCGAGGCTCGAGTGCCAAACATTGTCAGTTCCCCAAATACAGAGAGGAAGGAAAGGGGGTTCTAAGCCTTGGTGATACGTACGCTACGCTGAAATGTTGATGCCTGCACCAAGAGACTGAAGGGAAGGATAGAAAAGACAGCTCCGACGAAGCTCCCCTTTAAGCAATCAGGGATGGTGAAATTATATGGCGCACTTGAATATCAACCAGGCCTTACCATGGCTCATTAACAATTTGCTTTTACAACTCTTTCTACGTATGTACAATTTACATGTGATATTGTCTAAGGTACGTTTACGTAGCAACAGTGATTGGGTCCAGGCCAAAAGCAGCATTTGAACTTCACCATAAAAAATATCGCAATAATGTATAGTAGTTCACATTGATACATAAATAACATCTAGAAATAACTGAGAAAAGAGAACAAAAAAGAAAAATAGAAATGCAAACCTAGAAATCAAACGAATTGAGCAAAAAGCAGCGAGCAATGACAAACGTGATTATAATTTTCCTTGTCGCTTCGCTTTAATCGTCATATCGTCGGGTCGGGATTTATCGGTCGATGTCCATGGCCATTTCAATCCCGTCATTCCCATTCCCAATCCTGATTCCGTTTCCGTTCATGCAAGTGGCCCCGTTCAGTACACCCTTATCTCCAAGCAGTCGCTCTGGAGTCCGTTCTGCCGCCCTCATCACTTCTGAGCCCGCCTCAAATGCGATGGGTGCGGATCTCAAGTTGCGGAGGCAGGATTCCCAGCCCCTGCCGACAAGTTGGCCTTCAACGAGGTCTTCTTTGAAAAGATAAAAATGAGGTTGATTGGTGCTGGAACCGTTCATGGGCAAGTCGTACATGCCCAAACTATGATGATCGATGGGTTTGGCAGTGACCAGATAAGCATTGAGGCCGCGGTGCTTGAGTAAAATCTGAGCATTCGTGAGAAAAAATGAGAAGTGGTTATTGATGTACTTTTCCCAGCCGCGAACGGCGGCTGC